>CM033641.1:194074384-194436884 GCA_019512145.1 Engystomops pustulosus
AAATCCCTTTTTGTGCGTAAACCTTCACTTTGGGTTTTATGTAAAAAATTACTTTATCAAGACATTTTCAGTGCACTTTTTGTTTAATAATTTGTGTTTGCCACAAAGTTACATGATGGTGGTCGAATGTTAATTGCTTGGTGCAAGTTGTGCCACATTATTTAATAGTGTAGCCATTAGTAATATCCTACCCCCCACCAGTAGCCATTAGTAATATCCTGCCCTCCACCAGTAGCCATAAGTAATATCCTGCCCCTCAACAGTAGCCATTAGTAAAATCCTACCCCCCACCAGTAGCCATAAGTAATATACCCCCCACCCACAAGTAGCCGTTAGTAATGCCCCCCAACCACTAGTAGCCATAATTAATGCCCCCCCCCCTCACCAGTAGCCATAATGAATGTTACCCACCAACCCACCAGTTCATAATTAATGTCCCCCCTCAGCAGTAGCCATAATGAATGTTCCCCCCTCACCAGTAGCCATAATTAATGCCCCCCTCACCCAGTCGCCAAAATTAATGTCCCCCTCACAGCAGTAGTCCATAATGAATGTTTCTCTCCCTTACCAGTAGCCATAATTATGTCCACCCCTCACCATAGCCATAATTACTGTTCCACCCTCACAGTAGCCATAATTAATGTCCCCCCTCACTAGTAGCCATAATTAATGTCCCCCCTCACCAGTAGCCATAATTAATGTCCCCCACTCACTAGTAGCCATAATTAATGTCCCCCCTCACCAGTAGCCATAATTAATGCCCCCCCCTCACCAGTAGCCATAATGAATGTTCCCTCCTCACCAGTAGCATATGCCATTTATCTTACACTGACCCCCAGACTGGTGCCCCCCCCAAATAGAAATAGGGCCCCATATATTAAATCAAAATTAAAAAAAATGTATTCTTACCTTATTCCGCTCCTCATTGTGCTCTTTCTTATCTGGAGATTTGGTGCAGGCCAAGGCTGATGTGCCTGGTCATAGACCTCAGCAGACCCGATGCAGGCAGACGCGTCATTAAGCCTGCGTGATGGAGGTGGGTGGGGATGTTGGGTGGGGACGGTGGGTGGTGTGAGTGGGGGCGGTGGGTGGTGTGGGTGTGCGGATCAGTTCTCATTTTGAATTGTGACAGCTGTGGGCCCCTTGGATCCAGGGCACGGACCAGATGCAGAACAGTCCGTGCGCTATAACAGGGAGGCCCCCGGCTCTCGCAATTTAAAACATCTGCTCTATATATTAAATAATTCCCAGTGTGGATCTCAGTAGATATCTTTCAATGCATGTAGCATGATTACCTTCCCTTTATTTGGTGCAAAAAAGGTGTATACACTTGGCAAAGACCAGGATGCACTGCACTGCACGTATAGCACTGCACTGGCTATGCCCCTCTGTGTCGACTATTGACAAATAATTTGCTAGGATGAATAGTATACTTTGATTGAAAGGGTTGTACTGTAAGTGAAAGGATGGTGGGAATTTGAAAGAATTTGGGGTTCTTGGATTGACGAAGCAGATCTCCCTCTCTTTTGTCGCCATCTTCTATACGCATTTCTATAATCTAGTAAGTCTGTCCCACAAGAGACTCATGGGAACATTCTAATGGATGTCAGATTTTCTTATTGCTTTTAGTTTACATGCCTTTTGAATTTTGAAACACTTTGTATGCCAAGATTGTAAACTGCATGCAAATATTGTTGTTCTGATGTGCCACTTTAATTTTTTCAGGACTCATCTCTTTTTCTTATTTCGTTTCTGTTTTTTACTCCCCTCATTCTTAAAGCTATAACTTTTTTATATTTCCATTCACATAGATGTGTGAAGGCTTCTTACCTTGTACTTTTTAGTGGCACCATTTATTATTCCATGCGATACACTGGAAAGCTGGAAAAAAATTCAAAATGTGATTAAATTTACAAAAAAACATTTGCTTTGTGGGTCCTGTTATTAAGGCATTCTTTGTGCGCTCCAAATGACACCCCCCCTCCCTTTATTCTTTGGTCAGTATGATCACAGGGATACCAAATTTATGAAGTTTTATAGAGTTTTAGTAGTTTTAAAGGGAACCCATAACCACATTTGAACATAAACAGCTAGTGACAGGTTCCTATAGAACCCTATTAACTAACTGACACCATTTTTTTAGCTAAGAATTATTTCCTTCAGATCCCCATTAATCAATTTTAGTGTATATTACCAGGAATCAGAGGGGGCATGTTTTGCTCGGCTGCCCCCTCCAATCTACTCCTTTCCATGCTTTATGCCTCATTACTATTCAGCAGTTCATGTCATGTAACGAGTGTGATATCATTAAAGGTCTTGTACCCTTTACATTTGCAGGTTTCTGATGACATGAAATCATAGTAGCCTCCATGGACTTCTACTTCTCTCATCCTCTATGGATGCTGCTGTGATTTCATGGGATCACATAGATACAGTACAGTTTGCTAATGTTGGGAGGCTAAAGGATCAGAGATGAAGTCATTGGTCATATGACATGAATGTAACACAAGGCAGAGCTGTCTGTCAAAATAAGGGGGCATGGTTTACTGGCCGCCCAGGAGAGAGAAGAGTCAAAGTCAGAAGACATGAGTCAGGAAAGCTTATTTGCATATAATAGCAGCTAATTTTAGTTCATATGTGGAGTAACTTTTAACTTAGCAGGCATTGTTAGTCAGGTAGGTGATAGGTATTCTTTAAAACAATTTAAATCCTTTGTACATAAAAAAATTACCATTTTGCCAAATTCTGAGGCCAATCACTAGTTTTTATTTTTATATGTGTTTTATGTAAAGCAAGAGGATTTAAACTTTTCCTTTTTTAATTTTTTTTATATTGTTTTTAATTTTTTTCCAATAATTTCAGGCCCCAAGGGCTCCAATACTCCTGTATTGCCGTATACAGTAATTTTACAAATTTGAGCTGCCATTGTCAAGCTATTAGAGATGACTATTCATGGCTCTATGATTATTGTTGTGCTTCGATGGCATCCCAGTGGGGGGGGACACAATCTTCCAAGATTATTGCAACGCTTTTTAAATGCTGTGGTTGAATTCAACCACAGCACTTAACAGATTAACTGCTGCAATCAGTGCCAGCACCAAACCCGCCAGTTAGAGGTGGGTGTCAGCTGTGTAAAACATCTGACATCAGCCGTGTATGGAGAGAGCTCAGCCAGTGAGTCCTCTACATACACTTCCTACAATACCAGGACTTTATAGTACGTCATTGTGCGTAATGGGGTTAATTATTAGTACTGCTGCTGTCCAAAGTTTCTCTTTTGGTGGGCGGGGGCGGGAGTGTGCATGGCACTGTTGTGGTGTGGTTTGTTTGAAAAGTTAAAAATTATTTAAACATTTAAATATTTTAGAAGAAAAACTTAGAAAAACAAACCTTATGCTTTATACAAGGTAATTGTATTCCTGACATGTACACAGTGAAACCAGGGTGTATATCTTCAGCTTTAGTGAACCACTACACAGGCACAGGGAGCACCAATCTTGTAAACCTATCATGACATGTCATTTTGAAATGCTTTTCTTACCATTTTGCAATATAACATTCCTGTACTGATTTGTTGTCCAATAAATCCATATGTATTGTTTTGATTAAATTTTTTTTAAATCGTTTATACCAATCATTTAAAAGTACATTCTAACATGTTTGGAACATAAATGCTAAGAGAATGTTACTAGAAAGATTCAAAAAAATAAAAACACATCCTTAGTCTAAAACTAAGTAAATATGAATGTAACCTAAGGATGAATTGAGACAATGGGGGTAATTCATTAAATTTGCCGTTTTATAAACCCTCATACTTGCATGACGGATGGGGGGCATCCGGATGGGGGGGGGGGCAGGCATCTGGGCCCTGCTCGCTAAATGACAAGGAGCGTGGACACTAGAAACTGTGAGAACTGCATAATTTTTCCCTTTTTTTACGACTTTTTTCTACATTTTTCACTTTAACACCAGATTTTTCAACTGAATCCATGTAATACCTCATCTAGCACATTTATCATATACAACTATGATAAATCTGGCGTGCAAAAGAGCTCCTAATACACACTAAAACTGTTGCAAGTTGCTTGTCAAATGATAAATCCCTTCTATAAACTAAAATGTTTCACCTGTACAGTAGAAAGTGTATATAAAATGCAGCACTGACACTATAACAATTCCACAAAGTTGAACTTAACTCAGCTTATTCGTTCAGTTTAACTGAGTGAGATACAATCCAACAGATTGACCAACTTTCAAGCAGTGAAACGGCCATTAGACTAAAAGGCTGTATTCACCACTGGAATGGATAAATACCAAAGTAGGGCCTTTCCTCCACAAATCGCAATGGCATTTTGTCAGTCCATATTGGCTTTAGGTCATCAGTGTAAGGACACAGTATTATGGCAGCATAGTTGACACCCATTAGTAAATCAATGACATACATTTATTTCTTTTGTTATTCCATTTCAGAAAGTATTGCCCTTTATAGCTCCAGGTATTTTGCATGAAAGTGTTTCTTTTATTTACTAAACACGAGTTCTCTATTGCTCTTCAAAGTCCCTGTTTATAGTACCACATGTAGATATACAGTGACACGCAACTGCTCAGTATATGACCAGGCTGTATAAAGCCCTCAAGTAGAATTTTTGTACCTGTTACTTTTGAAACAATATACAGGCAGTCCCCGGGTTACATACAAGATAGGGTCTGTAGGTTTGTTCTTAAGTTGAATTTGTATGTAAGACGGAAGTGTATATTTTATCATTGTAATCCCAGCCAGAACTTTTTTGATCTTTGTGACAATTGGATTTTAAAAATGTTGGGTTGTCATGAGAATCAGGATTAACACTAAAGCTTTATTACAGACACCTGTGATAACTGTTATAGCTGATTATTGTAGCCTAGGACTAAAGTACAATAAATTACCAATAGCCAGTGTTCCGTTTGTAACTAGGGATCTTATGTAAGTCGAGTGTTTTTAAGTAGGGGACCGCCTGTATTTCCAGTTGATGCAGCCGAGATTTTGGAAATTCATTACTGCTCGAGTTCTTAAAGATATGCTGCAGTGATGCTACTATGAAATACATTTTTTTTGCAATATTACATTCCAACCTACTCTATTTATCAGACAATTGTAATCTTTGTTTCTAATATATTACACAGAACTTTATACTTTTTTACATATTCAGACAAAATCAGACAGTAAGCTTGGTTCCATTACTGTATCAATATAGTAAGCCTAGTTGTGATGCTGTATTTAGGCAGTAGGCATTATTCTGGTACTGTAACTATGTAGTAAACTTGGTTTTGAAATTGTGTACATGTATTGAACTTGGTTCTGGTACTGTATTCAAGGAGTATGCTTCATTCACTTCCGCAAATCTATATATTAAACATACTGTATATTGACATATTTTGTAGAATTTTGAAGAGCAAATCCCTAACCAGAGGTTTCGTCAATGACAGTAAAGTGTCTTGTAATATGTTGTGAGTTTTATACATTTAGAAAGCTGAACCTCTCAATATTTGTGAATTTAAAGAAAATCAAAATCCATCATAATAACCCAGGGGCACTTACTTCTAGAACCAGGCACCGTGACTGTGGTAATCTTCTTGTATTTAATCCATTGCCTCCTTCCTTCTAAAATCAACTTTTAAAGACAAAGTCCTTTATAGTATTATTTTGATGTGAAAAAAATTCACCAGATAGGTTCATTAATATTCTCCAAAATTATCTAGAAAAGAAAGGTTCAAATCACTGAAAAGTATACACAGTGTTAACATTTTGTATCAAAATAAACTGGCACATTTTGCAGGTCCGAGGAGACGAGAGTTCTTAAATGCTAAATAAATCTGGTATATGGCAAATGCAGCATTTTGTTGTTGGATGCAGCCAGTTTTGAATGCAGCCACATACCCCAATCTATTGATGCCCAGAGAGCAGATAATAAATGTTATCCAGTCAGTGCTTCACATCACAAAAACAATGTACGCAACCCAACTTTAATAAATAGTGGGATCTGCTTGTTCATCAGGTACTATTCCAAGTATTACTTTACTTCATTAAAATAGATATATTTAGTATTTCTTTCAAAAGGTTTTATGTGTTTTACATGTTTTAAGAATTTGACATACTATTTAGTAAAAATAGTATTTGGGCTGTAATGAAACTGTACAATGCTGATGGCAGAATTTACAGCTCTGTGATATGTTTTGGTGTAAATATGTTTGCTGTACACTGTAGACTTTTGTTTGGAGATGTATCATATGATTTGTGTTAAGTGCTCCATATAGAGCATAAGTGAGCTATATTTGTTATCATTACCTGCATTGTAGTTGATTCACACTTAGTTTAAATTCCACATCTATGTACATGCTAGATCTTAGTGACACATTTAAGTCAATTAAATAACAGATGAATAAAGATTTTGTAACATGATAGAAAAAAATATATTTTTAAATGCAAATGTGATGTTAGGTTAAATGTTCCAATTGAATAAATAATATTGTGTGGTTTAACTGGCTAAAATTACAATAAATAGTAATAATTGTATTAATTATTTATTCATTATTGTGAAATTTTATCTAAAAATAAAATAAATTATTCAAAGAGAATTCCAATAACTACCATGTATTACCTCATTACAGTATAATAGATGAATGTACAATATCCTTTAAAGGTTTGAGTGGAAGGACCCCTAATGATAATAAGAATGATTTTCCCAGGGGCGAAACTTGGAGAGACAGAATTGCAGAATTCTGATTGCAACCCTTTTACTTCCTCAAAAAATATACATATTTCTATGCTCACACATTTATACACTCTTATACACATTTATACATTTATGCACTCACATTTATGCAATTATAAATATGATGAACATTGTGCAGAATAATATGTATATACTAAAGCACATCATCCACTCTTGAATCAGGTCAGGTCGGATGCCGGGGCCCCATTGCACTTTGGGCCCCATAGTGGCTGCTCTGGCTACTACAGCTGTAGTTGTGCCCATGGGTGTTCCCATGTCCCCTCAGTGGATAGAGTAATAGTGTATATGTGTTATTACCACTTCTGAATTGATTAGAGTGCTATACTACCATTTTTTTGTCCCCATTTGAATGGAGAAAAGGTATACAAAAGGACAACCTGTGCTCATAGTCAACTTGTAAGAGTCTGTCAGTTAAGTTAATTATAAGTTAAGTAATTCCTATAACCTTTCGCCATTGGCCAGTGGCCATTGATTGTGCAGCTAAAAAGTTCATCAGATCCAAGAATATAGTACCAAACCACTGAACATTTTTGGTTTGTGTAAATAATCCTACTTAACACTTAAACAATTTTATATAATGGGTGGTACCTATTGGAAATAGTTAAGCAGAAGATTTTACAAATTGGTTGTAACATTGAGGAATTAGTTGTGGAACATGCTGATGACCTTTAAATAGAAATAGACACTTTGTGACCTTCTATCATGGCACTTGTACATAGACAACCTCAATCTCCTCAAGAACTGCTCACATTGTAAAGATGATAAAGCTGTTTAGTAAATAGAGTTATTGTTGTATCAAGTCAAAACTCCCAGAGTTGTGTCATCAACTGGTTCTAAGTGTTCCTCAACGTCACCCTTTTAGTTTTTCGTAAATATTTGCACCGATTTCCTTTGCTTCATGATAAATTTAGGATAGAAGTTAAACAGAAACAGTGAACATAAACAGTAAATGGAAACCAGCTAAAAGATAGCAACAATTTCATATTGAAAGACAATATCATTTGAAAACTTGTTTGCCAGGCAAGGTTAAAGTTACATCATTATATACATATTAAGTCATGAAATACAGTGTTGTCCTTGAAATTCTTTGCAGGGTTCAATTATTTCTATTCTTTTCTTGATTAAATTAATTGGTATTTGTAAGATGGCCACTTAATGGTTACTCAGGCATAGCACAGTACAGATTGATGGGTATTGTGACTTAGTCTTATAGAACAAAGCTCCCTTACCAGAGCATTGGATGAACGTTTTGCCTTTTCTGGTTCATTTCTTCAGACATGACAGATATTCAGTATTTGTGAAGCAAGAAGCTTGTTTTGTTTCTTAAATGGTATTATTTAACAAATAAGATTACAGAATAATTATGAAAGCCTGGTACAAAGGTAATATGTTTACTACAATATTTGATTTGTTGGAACCTCTTGATAATAGGTAATACTATATAACCATATACCTTAGTTCAGGTGTTTTCACACTTGAGTAACACTTTTAAACAGTGCTATCTATTGCCCTCCATCCCTCCTATATGATCTACTGTATATAGCAACCAGAACACACTGTTTTTACTTATATTTATCTATGGTTAATGGGGTGGTGGGATGAACCAATGGCAACACACATGACAGGTCCATTATACCTCAGGATGGAAGCAGGAGCTTAGCTAAGGAACAACATATCTAATCATTGCATGATGAAAGTACAAACCCTGTCTGAAAGAAATCACAGCATTTACCTTTAAAGGACACCTACCACCAGGATGTAAACCAAGCACACTGAAATACTGGTGTGCGCCCCTTTTGGCAGGATTCACTCTTCTTTAAGCCTCTGATGCCCTTTCTCTTTAAGAAAAAAAATGTAGGGCTCCGGGTTCCATTAACAGCTATGGAGCCCAAAGCCCCTCAGGTTCAATTGCATAATTTTAAAAGCATTTTTTGTAAAAACCAGGGCATAAGGAGCTAAAAGAAGAGAAGATCCTGCCAGAGGGGGCACACATTAGTATGTCCTAGTGGTATATTTCCTTTAACTGGTGTCAGCATAAACTGTCATACTGAATTTCACCTTTGATCTGGACTTAGTGAAGGTCTTCAAAATATTAGTCAAGGTGAATGATATGTTCTCCATTATAAAATGACAGAATAATATCCAAGGTATAACTATTGAGTGTAGCCCAAAATAAGATTTCTCTAACTTCTATGGTTTAATTCTCTGGCACCCTTGTTAGCCTTGTCAGAGTTGCATATATTTCTATATATGTTTTTTTTTTTATTATAGTTTTTTTTAATTATATGGGTGTGTTAAAGATTTATTGTGTAATGCATACTGTATAATGTACTGTCATTTTTCTACATTTTCATCTGTTTTTGTTCTTAAAAAATAGGAAACGTTCTACATTTTAAGTCATCGATCACATGATATGTTAAACTGAGGGAATAGTATCATTATAAAATACAGCATGTACAGTGCCTATGTAGTGAATGTGAAAATAACACACAGAACACTGTAAAAAAATAACAGGATGCAGTTATGATTAATAAACTGTGTATATTAGGAACATTTTCAGTAGTTCATACCATGGATTAGTCATGCTGTGTAAAGATATAGAATAATATGTTAATAAAAATTCTAACCTTGGCAGTTTGTGTGAAGCAGAAATGGCACATTTAGAAAATACTGTAAAATGACTGAAATGTAATCACAATGATGGTATTATATACAAGTGCTAAGTTATGTTACAAGTGTGTCTAGACAGCAGCTGCTGCAAAAACTTCACAACTCCCATATTCATATACAAATATTAAACTATGCTTGGAATAATGATGTTCTGTTTTATAGTGTTATCAGAAATTAACAACAGAATTATAATATAAGCCACATCAAATGCCCTTTACTTATTGACATTTATAGACATGGGCCAAACACATAACATTATCACCTGGATCTCATGATCTTAATTATAGTATTTATCTTATATATATCCAAATGGAGAGAACCACACATACACAACAATCTCTCTGTTTACACCAGTTAATTAAGAGTTTCTTCAAAGTAAAATAGTTTGAATCACCGGATTTGCAATGCATTGTCCCAGTCGCTCTTTTTTAACAGAATAGAAAGGTGAATGCTATACAAGCAGTTACTACTGAAAATAACCAACTAAGAACAGTCCAGGCATATCAGTGGCCGACACCACTTAGATATTTCAAAACAGGCTGTCTATGCTCATTCCTGCTAGAGTGTGACATCTTCCTTCCATATGGATACCTGCTGTATAAAATTTGACACATACCCTAATGTTCTTAGAGGTATTTCTCTTTTTGCATTACATTTTCTGTATAATAGCCTTCCTGATTTCATGTAGCGCAGTGAATTAATTATTTAACCACTTCGCGACCGCCCGCCGTGGCTGAGCCCTCTCCATAGCCGGTAAGTCTTTGCTGCATATTGCAGCAAAGGCTTACTGGTAACACCCGCGATCGGTGCTAGCAGGGGGGTGTTTTCACAGCGATGGCCGGCAGCCTCAAAAAGATAGCGAACCGTCTCCATGGTAGCCTTGTAGCACATTGTAATGAATGAGCAGGAAAATCCCCATGTACTGCCATACTGTAGTATGACAGTATATGATAGGATCAATCAGAGAACCTAGGGTTAAAGTACCCTAGGGAGTCTGAAAAATAGTAAAAATAAAAATAAAAAAAAGTTAAAAAAAAAAAATATAATAAAAAAACCTAAAATTTCAAATCACCCCCCTTTCCCTAGAACTGACATAAATATAAATAAACAGTAAAAATCATAAACATATTAGGTATCGACGCATCCGAAAATACCCAATCTATCAAAATATGATAACGGTTTTTCAATGTGTTTAACCCCGTAACGGAAAATAGCGCCCAAAGTCGAAAATGGCACATTTTGAAAAATATAAAAAAATCTATAAAAAGTGATCAAAAGGTCGAACAATCCTAAAAATGATATAATTGAAAATATTATCAAATTACGCAAAAAATTACACCACCCACAGCTCTGTACACCAAAGTATAAAAAAGTTATTAGCGTCAGAAGTTGGCAAAATCAAAAAAATAATTTTTGTACAGGAGGTTTTAATTTTTGTAAATGTATGAAAACATTATAAAACCTATACAAATTTGGTATCCCCTTAATCGTACCGACCCAAAGAATAAAGTAGACATGTCATTTGGGGCGCTCAGTGAAAGACGTAAGCCCACAAGAAAATGGCGCAAATGCGTTTTTTCACCATTTTCGCTGCATTTGGAATTTTTTTCCCGTTTCCGAGTACATGGCATGGAATATTTAATACCATCACTATGAAGTGCAATTTGTTAAAACAAGCTGTCACACAGCTCTTTACGTGTAAAAATAAAAAAGTTATAGATTTTTGAAGGTGGGGAGTGAAAAATGGACATGAAAAAACAGGAAAGGGCCCGGTCCTTAACCGGTTAATTAAATAAAAAGTGGTATAACATCACGCCTGTAATTCTAATCAAACATATAAGCACATGTGCTACATACCCCATAACTCTTCAAGCCTCTATGTACTCTAGTAGAAGCTTTTTCACAAGATGAGGCACTCTGCCAGCCACATTATTTTATGATAGAAGCAGCAAGTGTGAAAGTAAATATAAGACCGCACTGAGTGATCATTTAACTATTGATGGATTTTTTAGGTTACAGATGCATAAAGCCTGCAAGTGATTAACAATCTTGTACAGTAACTGTATATCTTGGCTATTATAACTCTCATAAGATCAAGCCAGTCTTTTCCATTAACACTTTGTAGAATAACTGTATTGCATCAGTAAAAGAATGCCAATGTCCTCTAGAACCACTCCAAGAAGAATTAAAGGGGTGGCCACTTTACCTCATGTGTTTTGTAATGTATGTGTAAGTGCGGGAGGCAGGATATTAGGTAATTTATACAATATACAGATATGAATAGTTCTGTACCACTTTCTTCATATGTGAAGTGAAGCCTCCTGTCTTTTATATCATCAGCCAGACATTCCTGACCATAAAATGGCTGCTAATGAAGGATCATGTGATCTGGCGATAGTTCATGGACAGCTAGTGATCACATGACCCTCGATCTGCAGCTATTTCATGGACAGGAATCTCTGGCTGATAAGGTAAAAGATACGATGCTTGACTTTACATATCAAGAAAGCAGAGCAGAACTATTGCTAGATGTATAATGCTAAATTACCTAATATCATGCACATTACAAAAACATGAGGTAAAGTGGCCAACCCCTTTAAGACTTAAACTTATGGGTACCACTGCAACAATAATAACTGGAGCGCAAGATTATTTCATACAGATTCAAGAACTACTAATCAAATCATATGGCAAAAGGGCCTTTCGCCTACCATGATTTAGGTATTTGCAACTTCTGTGGCTCTATAGCTACAGCACTAACCAGTACTTTTTATTGTACCCTTACCCCTGTGATGTTAATGGAAATCTACCAGGATTGTAAACTGAGCACACTGACAAACTGGTGTGTGCCCGCTCTGACAGGATCCACTTTTCTTTAAGCTTCTTATGCCCTTGTTTTTCAAGAATAAAAGGCTTTATAAATTATGCAAATTAAAACCTATGGAGGCCAGAGCCCCTCAGGAGCATTTGCATAATTTTAAAATCCTTTAACATGTAAAAACCAGGGAATAAGAAGCTAAATGAAGAGTGGATCCATCCAGAGGGGGCACACACCAGCATGTCAGTGTGCTTGATTTACAATCCTTCATACTGCTGGTAGATGTTCTTTAAAGTTTTAGAGACTGAGTGCACAAACTACAACCAAATCCAACCTATTTATTGCAAAGTACAGCTACAGCAATTTAAGCAGTAACTTATTGCTCCCTGCTTTGCCACCACTTTTAATCATATTATTGTCCCGTGGTCACCAATACAGAGGAGAAATTCTTCCTGTTCTTTCCCTCAACAGGAAGAATGGTTGGGCCTAGGGCAGGAGCTCCAATGATATCCAAATCCTGTCTAAACCTGCTTGCTCCTGCTCTAGTCCTAAGCAGCCCCAGATGTGTTGCTTTTAAACACCATCGAGTGCTGCATGTCCTGGACTGTTTGATTTGCAGGAGGAAGCTTTGAGTACTGTCTGGTGAATACTGTGCTGGGTATCCACCTTCGGCACCCACTACCCTAGCCAATTATGCAATACCTTAAAGGGGCATTCCCATTTCAGCAAATAAATGTTATTGTTTGTATAGTGAAAAGTTTTACAGTTTTCTAATATACTTTCTGTATCAATTCCTCATGTTTTTTTAGATCTCTGCTTGCTGTCAATCTGTAGAAAGCTTCATTGTTTATTTCCAGTGGACAGAAATCTGGCCATGGTCACACAGGTGCCTTGCTCGTTATAACCCACAGCTCTGATTACTCTCCGATACTAACAAGCTATGTATCTGTGTGGCCATGGTCAGATTTGTGTCCACTAGAAGTAAGCATAGAAGCTTTCTATAGAAGGACAGCAAGCAGAGATCTAGATCATACTAAGATTAAGATTAATTTGGGGAAATGAGAATACCCCTTTAAGCTTCCGCCATCTTCCAATGCACTTCTGTGAAGTTCTTGGATCTCGTCTTCAGCAGGATTTACAGAGTAAGTTCCAGGGTACATGTTCACCCCCTGCAATCCTGGGATAACCAAGGTGAAGGTGTCTATGTAATACCTAATTCACTATTTCTGTAAAGGTACCATATAGTTTGACAGCTTCCTGATTTTTGACCTCTGCCTGTTTAATCATCCCCAAACCTGATACTCTGGCCTTGACCTCTGCCTGCATTACCATCTCCGATTGAAGTTTGCTTCCTGCAGCATAGTCCAGATACACATATGGGTGTTGAAGTGAGGGAACCAAAGGGCAACATAAACATCTCCTTTAGGAGTAGCCTGGGTCAAGTTGTAACCATGGAATGATCTCATTTTTTTATTTACAATGCTACTTTATTTATTTTAAAACATTGATTTACGCATACTAGTAATATAAAAATACCATGCTGAGAAATATCTTAGGTTTCATTAGTTTTATTTTGAAAGAGATCAACAGAAACTAAGCAAACACATAAAGTAAACTTTGTACGGGAGGCCATGTTCAGTAATGTGGTTGCAGCATAA
Source organism: Engystomops pustulosus (assembly GCA_019512145.1). Taxonomy (NCBI): domain Eukaryota; kingdom Metazoa; phylum Chordata; class Amphibia; order Anura; family Leptodactylidae; genus Engystomops; species Engystomops pustulosus. Next base: position 194,088,304 of record CM033641.1, read on the forward strand.
CCTGCAGCACAGGTTGCTGCCTAATTTATTCCTTCAAAAATAATGGCTTTGACTAAATATAGCCATGCAAGTTAATCGTAACATATCCTAAACAGAAGGTCTCACGTTATGTTTCTGTTGTTTTCCTTCTGTAACGGGCATTGACTATTAGAAGAATGTAAATGCCCTCTTCTAGAAAAAATGCTTGTGTCCATGTTTTGGATGACAATCATTTATATCAAACTGACATAGCCAACAGTCAAGGGGTGTGCTGCTCCCAAAAATAAAATAAAAAAATAAAAAGCCATATTTTCCTGACCTCATACAACATATTTAAGAGCTGTACTATCTTGAAGATTATTGAACTATGTTAGATCAGTCTTGAAAGGATGTTGTTGAAATGTTTGATAGCTGACACATATGTTAACATATGACAATGTTGTTGGGCAGACATTTGAAACCCTGGTTTTATCTGCAGCCTTTTTCTCTAGCAGTGGCATGTTAACTAAACAAAGAGATGACAAAAGCTGTTTTCACTGCTCATCAAGAGCACATTTTTCCAGCATGATGTTTGTAGTAATAATATGAAGTCAATGCACCCTTGGATGGGTAACAACATGCTAACTATCAAACCTGTGTTCTAAATCATATTCCATTTGTGCATTTACTACATTTACATTTTATGTTACTTTTTTAAACATTTATAATTTCCTCTGATTTTTCTGTCTGATTTTGATCCTTAATTTCCTACCTTTTCAACCAAGCCATACGAGTCTGCTGTAACAATTGTATATAATGTTCTTCCAAGCCTTCAAGAAACCTTTTCTGTGAATTCTATGATGGGGGACTAGTGCTTAAGAGGTGCAATATATTGTAAATGGGTAGTATAAATTGCAAAATAACTTTTCTGTGAAATATTAATCATTAAAATACAATGGCGTAACTTGAAGCTGATGGGCCCCAGTACGAAGTCTCTGCCAGGCCCCTGTCTATAATGTATGGTTTATATTACTAGTCTTTTCATACCGGAAAGTGACACCTTATGAGCTCCCAAAGCCTCTTGGCTCTGTTTTGACTGCACCCTCTACACCCCCTCAAGTTACACCCTGTTAAAATATAAATGATCAATTGCCATAAGTGAAGAGAGCCTCCCAGGTTTGTAAGTGTCATGATCCTTATTAGGGACAAAAAATAGTAAAAAAACATATTTAAAAATTAAAATCTCCCCACTGTCACTAGACTGCACCTTTAAATGAATAAGCAACAAAATTATACATGTATTAAGACATAACAAAACTATATACATATGGCATCTCTATGATCATATTGATATAAGATATAAAGAAGATATGTCAAAGGTAGTGGACAGTGGAACCCATAAAATCAAAGCCTATAAGAAAATGCCCCAACTTCTTTTTCTTGTCAATTCCCATACATTTGGATTTTTCCTGTATGCCATTTCATTTCTAGTTATATTTAATAGAGCCACTAGTTAGTACAATTTATACTGCAGATAATAAGCCCTCATATGTCTCTATAAACAGAAAACGTAAAAAGTTGTGGGTTTTAGAATTCAGAAAGCAGAAATGCAAAAACAGAAAAAAGGCATGGCCTTTAAGAAGTTAACTATTAAATATTCATTGCTTTTGGAGAAGAAATTTATCTTAAACTTATTTTAGGTGCTATGTGGCATTTTCTGTATGCCAGAAAACTGCCATGATAAATTTCTGTTTGAATTATGCTTATCATGTTAAATTACCACAAAAACGGTTTCATATAGCATGTATATTTGTAGCCCAATGGTTAGTTGTAACCTGCATACTGGGATGCACTGTGTATTTTGATGGAATGTACTAATTTAGCATAGATGGAGTATACACCTTTATAATAAAGTCTCTGGAGGTAGTATTTTAATTCAATACAACATTTATAAAAAGTGTAATTACTTGCTAGAAAAATTATGAATACGTATATATGTGTGTGTGTGAAAGATAGCTAATTGATTAACATTGCCCTTGATGACCCATTAGTAGGTTAAGTGGTATAAGTAGTGTAAAACAACCTGCCACTTGCCTTGAAAGATTTGAAGGACGAAGACTTAATTGGCCTTCAATGTTTAGATTGTAACTTGTGTCATCATTCCTTTTCCTTCTACTTCCCTTAAATGTCTGCTAATAGCAGAAGCATGTGAGGAAGTCATTTGACTTGTTGACCCCACTCATTTTGTCGATGTCACGAAGGATGCCAAATGTGAAGCAGAAGGTTGTCAAAGATGAGTGAGATCTAAAAGAAAAAGTCTGAGCAGTAATACAAAGCAGAGGGGCTTCCCTTGAGACCTATTTATCTTTTAAGCAATCTTGTGAACTACTTTTTAGTATCAGGTGCATCATCTTGAGAAACCATTGTACATTCCAAGTAAAATTAGTTTAATGTTCCCACATAAAAAGGACCACAACCAGGTGGCAGATCAATATATGGCTACACTGTGTAAAGGTAAAGAAACCCTGCAAGAATTTATGTGGACATTTATTAGAAATGCCTTTCTTATGTAAATCATGGATGATTCTAAAGATCAGTTAATTTATGTGACTGGAAAATCCTTACAATTACATGACAAATTGTACCTTGCAAAACTGAATCATGCCAACACATTGTAGAATAATGGACAGGCACAGCTTCATCTAGTGTATGTGTTTGATATATATGCTATACATGTTTACATGAAGAATGATACAAGGTGAAGGGATGAGACTGACATCAAACATCTGTGTCATGCCGGCACTATAAAAGAGGAGAACTAGCATTCTTCATGCTTTCTACACTGCAGGTGTTCTTAACCCTGAAATATGGGCGATATTGCCATAAAATAAAAATATTTAGAAAACCTCTCTTTATCCACGACTCTGCCAAATCATTTGTATGTATTACTGGCCATGTAAAAACATTAACAAAGAGCACTTCATACAAATATACAAGTCATAAACCTAATACAAAATAATAAAACCACATAATCCTAAATAAATACTGCCTTGCAGACCCAGAATTATGCTTTAGTCCAATGCAAGACATCTATAAGCATGGTAAACTATAACCCAATAATGTAACCATACAGTGATAACATGATACCAGTTAATATGCAGTTGTACTTTAGCAGCCTCATATAGCATACAACAGAACCATCAGAACCATTGATAGTGGTCACACACTCGAACAACAGTGTAAACAGTGGAGTGGGACCATGTACTTTTCTTATAATAGCAACAACACTGGCATAACCACAGCTCTCTCAGTAAAGAAATCCTTGTTGCCTCTGGAGATTAAACCTTGTTTTCTCAGGGCTCCCTAGTCTTTTGATTTGATTTAACCTTCAACAACTTTCCACCACATTTTTCTATGGACCATTTAAATAAGTTCATCATGTCCCCTCCTTGGTCACCTCTTTTCGAGGCTAAATAAATCCAGTTTTCTCATAATAGAGACCCTCCGTACCACTTATTATTTTTGTGGCTCTTCATTGTATCCACTCCAGTTCCTTGGCATTCTTTTTAAGGACTGGTGGCCAGAACTATTAGTACAACAAGGTCCTTTTAAGCTAGGCAGTCTTTCAGATTTACTCACCCCAAGGACATATGTAGTGTGTAGATTATTAGTCCCCAGGTGCATAACCTTACATTTATCTACATTGAACCTCTTTTGCCAAGTGGATGACCAAACATTTAGTTTGGCCAAGTCACCCTGCAGCCTATGAACATCCTCCCTAGACTGTATTATACTACAAAGCTTGTTATGACCATCCTCCATAGACTGTATTGTACTACAAAGCTTTTATGAACATCCTCCATAGACTGTATTATACTACAAAGCTTGCTGTCATATGCAAAAACACACCAATTCTATTTATTCCAACCCCTATATAATTGATAAACAAATTAAATAATAGTGGGTGCAGCATTGAACCTTGGGTTACACAACTTATAACTGGTGACCATTCTGAGTAGAACATATTGACTGCAACATTTTGGATATGATCCTTCAGGTAGTTTTCCATCCAATTGCAAACTCTTTCTGCCAAACCAATAATAATAATATTTATTTATAAAGCGCCATCAAATCATAGGGGACATATACAAGTATAACATTACATTACAGAGTACAAAACAGTCATAGAGCTATAGGAATGAGGGCCCTGTCCTACATACAGAGATCAAGAAGTCATGGTTGGATCGATTAATAGATGGATTTAGTTTCAAGAATAGAGAGGCATGATGTTAGAGAAAGCAGAGACCCATCAGTCACTAGTGTTCTGGATCAATAGACCTTTTTTTACCCATCAAGTGTCTATGAGGGAGATTGTTAAATATGGTATAATAGTGTCATTTCAATCATTTAAAACACCTATTGTTTTTATTTAGTGGTGATTATTTATAATGTACTGTATGGTATGATGGAGGTATTCCCAATATTAAAGGGGTTTTAAAATTTTTATAAATATAGATCACCTTTTCTTAGTATAGGTAATACATTTAAGATTGGTGGGGATTATTCAATTGCTGAATGTCAGATAATCCCTTTAAAACATTTCCGTATATAGCCAAAAGGAAGCTGGACTGAAACCCAGATCCCTATTTATTGTGAACTACAGTGAAAAGATGGACTGCAATCTGGATTCCTCTGCTGCTAACTATCTCACCGGCTGTAGAAGGTCTGTGGAAGGTTAAGCAGCCAGTTATGGCTATTTTTGGGCACTGTGACTATTGTCTACTGGGGCACTGTGACTGTTGGCTTCCGTAAGGGTACTGTGAGTACTGTGAGGCCAATGTGACTATTGGCTACTGTGGTGCTCTTTGACTGTTGGCTACTGTGGTGGAACTGTTACTAAAATAGCTACTCTGTTGGCACTGTGACTAAATTGACTACTGTGGTGGCTTCAGGCCCAATTTATCAGAATATCATAGCATATTATATCAGTTTAATGAAGGGACTACCCTTTAAACCACTTAATAAAAAATTAAGAATACAATATTTAATATGCTATCAACACAATAGTTTGAAATATCTCTATTTTTTTATTTCTCCTGTCTGAGTGCAGAAAGGCTGTTCTCTCTCTTCTGGATGATATGTTGTCTATATCACATTCCAGTTGTTGGGAAAACAACAGCTGTGCTTCAGCCATCTAAAAAAATCCCCTGACCTCCAACTGAGGCAAGCTGGGAATAAAGACAGAAGATCTTTGCATGGGATGCTTGTGGCGAAAAATAGGATTTCATAACGGATTAAAAAGTTGGCTAACAAACAAATTTGCGGTTATTATACATAATAATCTATGTCAAGATGTGGCTTTTATGAGTATTTGTTTGGGAGGAGTGGTTAACACATGTTCTAGAGCTGCTTCATGTCCAAACTCATGAGTGTTGTAAGTGTCAAAGTTATGTTACAAGCCATGTGTTTTGGTTCTGTTACAGTGGGAACACAGTTAGAGCCTTGTTAAGTATGGTATGTCATGGTTACAATGCTAAAGGGAGGCTGGGAGGCATGTCTCGTCAATAGGGATAAAGTGATGATGAACAAAGAGAATTTATATGCTGTATATACATTTCCTGGGCCGCTTGCAGCTTAGACTTTCCAGTTTGACTGATAACAGTGTTAGGTCAAACCATTTAACAGACACGCTACCTCTTTTTTTTTCAATGCTTTGTCACATTTGTCCAGTGCAAATGTTTCCATCATTTAGATATTAAATTGTATGATATATGCCTGAGCAATTTATCACCTGGACAAGTAATAGATTGGAGCGTGAGGTCATATGAACGTATTTGTTTCATTAACATTTTTGCTATGGCAGTCTGCAACATCAGCCATTCAAGAAAGCTTGGGAGGTCTTGGTGAGTAATGACTTTCATACTATTGAGGAAGTGCATGCTAGACTGTATTTTTCACCGATTTTATGCATACACATTTTACACACATGGTCCACAGTACATCAGTTCCATCAGGCACATGTTGTATCTGACATCTTTCCATGAAATGTCAGGTAAAGAAGATTCATGCTAGGAAACAATTATGTACTTAAACTTTTCTTGGATGTCCCAAATGTATTAAGAATACATATTTTGGCTGTGGCACAAGTTATTCTTCCGGTTTCTAATCTTTCTGGGAAACATGTGAAAATATAGATGTGACCACTAAGTTCACCTGGTGCATATCAGTGTACATTTGTTGTAGCAGTTTAGATACAGTGCAATGTATAATTCATGAAGACACAGATAACTAAACATAGAACCACAGAATATACATTATTGTGATACACTGTATATAAATATGTGGGAACCTCTTTTCAGTTATCTCATTCTATACTGGTGTTTATTAATTGTTTAACTAGCTTACCAGTAAACTTGTGGTCCTCTGGTTCCAACTGATCCTCTGGTGTATCTAAGCTCTTACACAATAATGGGCCCGCCAAACCTCTCAGCCCATAAGACTATTGAAGGATCCTCTGATGTAACCAGGCCCTAAAAATATTAGGTGCCAAATGCATTGGTAGTCCAAGGTTTAACTGGCCCATGCGTATACCTGAGGATTTTATGGTGTACCCACACCCTTAAACAATAGTAGGCTTCAGACATTCTGGTCAGCAAGGACTAAATTACTCTACCAATGTACCTGAAGATTGTATGGTGTAATGAAGACTGTCAGAATAATAGACTAATGTTCTGCTGTGCTGATTAAACCCTAGCCCACCAGAACACATGTACAACTTGAATTGCAATGTGTCCAGTTGTATTCAATGGGTTTTGTCAGAGTTGAATTTTTTTTCTAACAAAGTTTTTCTTATGCGCATGAAATTCTCAGCATGATCTACTTTTGCAAGTACTGCAGGCAAAAAAAGCCCCATACAAGTTTATGAAGACGAATCAAAAACACATTGCATTCTGAGACACATGAAAGTGCAATGCATTGTCCCTGACCAATTGCCATAGGAAAAATGAATTGAAGACTAATTGAAAAATATACATGAAATACGCTAAACAGTAATGAATCAGTTCAAAAACTGATCAGCATTGCACTCTGATATGATCTGTAAGGCAAGTGTCAAAGGGGCGTTACACAAAAGGTTCCAAAGGTCCTGGCTGGCAAGGGTTTTGGAAGGCCAGGATGTAACTGCCCTTCAGTATTCCTGATGAACATCTGGAGAACCTGGGTAATAAAACAATAGAAGGCCCCAGAAGTTATGTCCAACCTATGCTGACAAATAATACTGACTTTGGAGTTAACCAATCACATGCCTTTAGGGTTTATTTTTTTATTTTTTTATTGATGTTTCCTGTGTGTTCAATGATCACAGCTAAGTATAGGAGGCAAACATGTTCTATAGATGGCAGGCTTTCTTGAGATTAGATTCCCCTGTTTTGGCTGAGAAACCCCTGTTGAAGCATACATTTACTATTGTCATTTTCTTACAACCTTCTGCTCATCATAAAGTGCTGAAGGATATGTTGTCAGTAGAGATGAGCGAGCACTAAAATGCTCGGGTACTCGTTATTCGAGACGAACTTTTCCCGATGCTCGAGTGCTCGTCTCGAATAACGAGCTTAAAACACCGGGAGGACGGAAGGGAAGGTGCGGGAGCAAATGAATGAAGAAGAGCTATAAAGAGAAAGGGAGTAGGCAATGGGGGGAAGAGAGGATGTAGAGGGGTAACATATAGGAACACACCCTTGAAGTTAAATGGGAGACTTCGAGCATTTTTCAAGGGGACCAAGGCTCTGCACAGGGAAAGCTTGGCCAACACACCTGGGAACCTCAGAAAAGATGGAAACACCACGGAAATGGACAGGAAACAGCAGGGCAGCAGCATGCTGGATCCTCTGAGGCTGCTTAATCGCACATTATGCCAAAACTATGGGCAACAGCATGGCCATGACAGAGGTGACAGAATGAAGCTAGATAGCATGTAAAAACATCCAATAATTGACCCTGACACTATAGGGGACGCATGCAGAGGCAGCGGCAGCAGCGGCAGGCTAGAGAGTGGCATGGCGACATACTCTAAATGGACTCAGGCTTCAAACCAATGGGTGGCGAGAGGAACCAAAGGAGGTGAGCAAGAAGCGCTCAAATAATATCGGTACATGATAAAAGTTTGCCAGTATATTTTGTGGATTACACAGCAGGGTGGCGACAAAGTTACATGGAAGCCATGAAAACAACCCAAAATTCTGCCTGACACAGCTCGTTTGATAAGGGGACCATGTTGGAGGCAGTGAACTAGTAGTAGATTAAAGGTGCTGCAGTTAAAACTATGTTAGTTGGATCTTGCATGGAGCTGTCGCTCCGCCAGGCGAGCTTTCGCCAATCCAAGCCCCTGTCTCTAGGCTACTCCCCAAACAGCACTTTCTAAGACCTTTGTATAAGATCAAGTGTAGTAGCTTTCTTATAAGTTTGGGATATGGCGGTGAGGGGAATGTAAACAGATGCGCAAGAAGCGCATGATGCGCATGGAGCTGGCGTCCGCTGCCAGGTGAGCTTTCGCCAATCCAGCCCCTGTCTCTAGGCTACTCCCAAACAGCACTTCTAAGAACCTTTTGTATAAGATCAGTGTAGTAGCGTTCCTTATAAGTTTAGGATATGGCGGGTGAGGGGAATTAAACAGATGCGCAAGAAGCGCTGAAATAATATTTGGTAAATGATAAAAGTTTGCCAGTATATTTTCTGGATACACACGCAGGTGGCGACAAAGTTTAACAACTTTGATGTGGAATCCATGAAAACACCCAAATTTCGGCCTGACACACCTCGTTGATAAGGGGACGATGTATGGAGCAGCTATATGGACGACTTTGGAGGTACAATGGGAGACAACGTTGGAGGCTGCTATGGAGACAATTTATTTGGATAGTTGCCTGTATGTGGCATCCCAAACAAGTTTTCAAACCAGAGGAGCAGGTAGGTGGCCCTCCAGAAAAATGAAATAGATTGAGTGCCTGTATGTGGCAGTCCAAAAAAGTTTTCAACCAGAGAGGACGGGTAGGTGGGCCCTCCAGAAAAATGAAATAGATTGAGTGCCTGTTATGTGGCAGTCCAAAAAAACTTTCAAACCAGAGGAGCAGGTAGGGGCCCTCCAGTAAAATGGAATAGATTGAGTGCCTGTAATGTGGCAGTCCAAAAAGTTTTCAAACCAGAGGAGGCGGGTAGGTGGCCCTCCAGAAAAATTGAATAGATTGAGTGCCTGTATGTGGCAGTCCCAAAACTTTTCAAACAGAGGAGCAGGTAGGTGGCCCTCAGTAAATGGAATAGATTGAGTGCCTGTTGTGGCAGTCCCAAAAAAGTTTTCAAACCAGAGGAGCAGGTAGGTGGCCCTCCAGAAAAATTGAATAGATTGTGTGCCTGTATGTGGCACTCCCAAAAATTGTTTAAAACAGAGGACCGGGTAGGTTGCCCTCCAGTAAAAATTAAATGCATAAAGTATATAGCTAGAGCCAGTGGGCCCTGTCAAAAAATAGCCAGTTTCCTCTGCTTTACGTCAAAGAGGAGGAGAAGGAGGAAAATGAGGAGGAGGAGGATGGGGTAAATTATTCAGGTTGAGCTTCCTCGTCTTACCTGGTGGAGATTGGAATTATGAGAAATCCAGGCTTTATCATCTTAATAAGCGTCAGCCTGTCAGCGCTGTCAGTCGACAGGCGTGTACGCTTTATCGGTATGATGCCACCAGCTGCACTGAAACCCGCTCGGACAAAGACGCTAGCGGCAGGCAGCAAGAACCTCCAAGGCGTACAGCGCCAGTTCGTGCACATGTCCAGCTTGAAACCCAGTATGTTGTAGGGAGCGTGTGATCATTTAGGACGATGGTATGGTCAGCTACGTACTCCCTCACCATCTTTCTGTAAAGATCAGCCTACTCTGCCGAGACTGGGGGGACAGGTGACAGTGTCTTGCTGGGGTGACAAAAGCTGGCAAAGCCTTGTAAAGCGTACCCTTGCCAGTGCTGGACAAGCTCCTGCTCGCCTACTCTCCCCGCTACTTGTCCCGCAGAACTACGCACTCTGCCGCTAGCGCTGTCAGAAGGGAAATACTGTTTCAGCTTGTGAACCAGGCCTGCTGGTATTCATGCATTCTCTCACACTCCTTTCCTCTCCAGGGATGAGAGTGGAAAGATTTTGCTTGTACCGTGGGTCCAGGAGAGTGAACACCCGAACGTAATCGTTGCTGGATAAATTTCTTTGAACGCGAGGGTCACGCGGATAGGCAGCCTAGCATGAAATCTGCCATATGCGCCAGAGTCCCAACGCGCAAGAATTCACTCCCTCCTCCTGGCCTGACTGTCCATTTCCTCCTCCTCCAACTCCTCCAACTCCTCTTCTTCTGCCCATACACGCTGAACAGTGAAGGACTCAACCAATGGTCCCCTTTGTGTCTCGCCAAACATTCTCCTCTCTCTTCTCCTCATCCTCCTCCACCCTCCACCTCCTCCGATATGCGCGAGAAACAGACCTAAGGGTGCTTTGGCTATCAAACAGGGAATCTTCTTCCCCCGTCTCTTGTGACGAGCGCAAAGCTTCCGACTTCATGCTGATCAGAGAGTTTTCATCAACAGGGCCAAGCAGCGGGATGGTGAGGCCTGATGATGGCGGCATCGCCACTGACCATCTGTGTTGACTCCTCAAAGTTACTCAGCACCTGACAGATATCAGACATCCACGTCCACTCCTCATTGTAGACTTGAGGAAGCTGACTGACCTGACTACCAGTTCTGGTGGATAGTACATCTGGCAGTCTACAATCGCTCTGCGCTGCTGGTAAACTCTGGATAACATGGTCAGTGTTGAATTCCACCTCGTGGGCACGGCGCACAAAACAGTCGGTGAGCGGGCAGTTGGAGGCGGCGCTGCGCTGCCCTGAGAGTGGCAGCATCTGGTCTGGACTTCCTGAAATGCGCACAAGTGCGGCGCACTTCGTGAGAAAATCAGACAGATTGGGGTTATGTCTTGAGGAAACGCTGAACTATCAGATTTAACACATGGGCCAGGCATGGCACATGTGTCAGTCTGCCGAGTTGCAGAGCCCCACCAGGTTACGGCCGTTGTCACACACAACCATGCCTGGCTTCAGGTTCAGGCGGTGCTCAGCCACAGATCAGTCTGCGCCGTGATGCCCTGTAATAGCTCTGGGCGGTGTGCCTTTTATCGCCTAGGCTCAGCAGTTTGAGCACCCCCTGCTGTCGCTTAGCGACGGCACTGCTGCTGTGCCTAGAGCTACCGACTGATGGCGCCATGCCCACGGATGGTAATTCGGAGGAGGAGGAGGAGGCATAGTAGGCCTGAAACACCTGGACCGAGGTAGGCCCCGCATCCTCGGCGTCGGCAGTATCATGACCAGCCGTAGGGTCAGACTCGGTCCCACCTCCACCAAGTTAACCCATGTGCCGTCAGCGATATATAGTGGCCTGCCCGGCAGCACTCGTCCACGTGTCCGTGGTCAGTGGACCTTGTCAGAAACGTGCGTTGGTCAGGGCACGGATGATGTTGTCTGACACGTGCTGGTGCAGGGGCTGGGACGGCCAATCGGAAAAGTAGTGGCGGCTGGGGACCGAATACCGAGGGCGGCCGCCGCCATGAGGTTGCGAAAGGCCTCGGTCTCTACTAGCCTATAGGGCAGCATCTCCAGGCTAAGCAATCTGGAGATGTGGACATTAAGGGCTTGGGCGTGCGGGTGGGTTGCACTATATTTGCTGTGGAGGATCGTGGAGGCGACGATGGGGTTTTGTGGCAGGGTCCTGGGCAGGGGGCTGACTTTCAGCTGACACAGGGGAAGGAGCAGTGGTGTGCACGGCCGGAGGTGAACGGTCATTGTTGCCACTGAGGTGGGGTTGTTTAGCATTCATATGCCTGCGCATACTGGTTGGTAGTAGCTAGTAGTGGTGGAACCCCTGTGATCCTGGTTTGGCAAATGTTGCACACCACAGTCTGTGGTCATCCGGTGTTTTCCTAAAGAACCTCCAGCCTTCTGAAAATCATGCCCTCGCCGCAGGGAGCCCTCGCCACGGGAGCTTCACTAGTTGACACATTTGGCGCTGAGCACCAGCTCTGGCCCTGCCTCTCCGTCTGGCCCCACCACTAGCCTCTTTCCAACCTGTTTCTGGCGAGACTCCTCTGTCTCAGAAGCACTGTGTTCACCCGGCCATCACCCAGCTTGGGTCTGTCACCTCATCATCCTCCGATCCCTCAGTCTGCTCCCCCCTCGGACTTCCTGCCCTGACAACACTTCCCCACTGCTGACAACCGGTCTCCATCATCGTCGGACACCTCTTTAGACACTTCTTCCACTACGTCAAGAAGGTCACTCATCACCCACAGACTGCGACTGGTGGAAAACGGGCATCGGAAAATTGCCAGTCAGCAACCGGACAGTGTTTGTGACTGTGGGAAGGGTTCCAGAAAACAGTTCCTCAGAGTATGCCGGTTCACAATGCCAAATTTTCCTGGGAGGGGGGCAGACTGGGGGGGAGGAGGCTGGAGGTGCAGGAGCTGTGAGGAAGTGCCGATTTCGGTGACATGGGTGGACTGGGGAAGACTGACTGGTGGACAAATGCTCGAAGCATGTCGGCAATCCACGACATCACTGTTCGCACTGTTTGGCCTCACAGTGCTCTAACCACGGTCCCAGTAACTTCAGACTTGAACCTAGGGAGTGTAGCTCTGCGGCGTTCCTGCTCCCTCATAAGCAGGTGGTTCTCACCCCGGCCAGGACCACGGCCCTCTGACCCCTGCAGTAGTTGGACGCCCACGTCCCCGCCCTCGTCCTCTACCCCAGCCCTCGGGTTAAACATTTTAAATGAGAGTTATAACTTTAATTTTTTTTAACTTTTTTTGTGTTTTTTTGTTTTTTTTTGTGTTTTTAGTTTTAAAACCAAACGATCCTTTCTATTGCTATGGCATTTCTAGCCAAGTATGAAGCACACTACTAATGCAGATGAGATGACGCTGAGTTATTAAACAAAATAAACGTTAAAATAAAAAAGGAAATGGCAGACTGTGCCTAATTGAAATCCAACCCCTAATAAATTTTCCACCTTCGGTCTTTGCAAGGATATGTGCGTCACTAAGCGCAAAACACAGCGGTCGCAAGTCTCACTACAAATTGCTCACAATTTGCTGTAGATCACTGCAGCAAGTACGAGCCACCACAGATCAACCAGAACACATATATATAACGCTACTGTAGGCGTAGTAAGCCGTTTGGATCTCCTCATGGCTATTTTCGAGCCAAGTATGAAAGCACACTACTATGCCAATGAGATGACGCTGAGTTATTAAACAAATAAACGTAAAATAAAAGAAATGGCAGACTGTGCCTAATTGAAATCCAACCCCTAAGAAATTTTCCCACTTCGGTCTTTGCAATGGTAGTGCGTCACTAAGCCGCAAAACACAGCGGTCGCAAGTCTCACTACAAATTGCTCACAATTTGCAGTAGATGATCACTGCAAGCAAGTACAGCCACAGCAGATCAACAGAAATCAAATATATATAACGCTACTAAAGGCGTAAGTAAGCCGTTTGGATTCTCTATGGCTATTTTCTAGCCAGTATGAAGCACACTACTAGGCAAGATGAGATGACGCTGAGTTATTAAACAAAATAAACGTAAAATAAAAAAGGAAAAAATGGCAGACTGTACCTAATTGAATCCAACCCCAATAAATTTTCCCACTTCGGTCTTTGCAATGGATATGTGCGTCACTAAGCGCAAAAACACAGCGGTCGCAAGTCTCACTACAAATTGCTCCCAATTGCTAGTAGATGCACTGCAGCAAATACAGCCACCAGCAGATCAACCAGAAATCAACATATATATAACGTACTGTAGGCGTAAGTAAGCCGTTGGATTCTCCTATGGCTATTTTCTAGCCATATGAAAGCACACGACTATGCAAGATGAGATGACACTGAGTTATTAAAAAAATAAACGTAAAATAAAAAGTAAATGGCGAGCTGTGCCTAATTGAAATCAAACCCCTAATAAATTTTCCCACTTTGGTGTTGAGGTGGATATGTGTGTCACTAAGAGCTAAACACAACGGTAGCAAGTCCCCCTGCAAATTCCGTCACAATATGGTACTAGCTGCAAATAAAAAAAAAAAAAAGTATAACGTTATTGTAGCCTAAGAAGGGCTGTTGGGTTTCTTGGAGAATCACTCCTGCCTAACAGTAAGCTAATAGAACACCCCTAACGCTTTCCTGACCAGCAGCAGCTCTCTCCCTAGCGGCATCCAGGACAAGAATGATCCAGCAGCGTGGCAGCGGCTAGTTCGTATCCAGGGTCAACCTGATCGGCCAGCCACCACTGCTATCGACGTGTAGGGTACCACGTCATGCTGGGTGGAGTGCAGAGTCTCCTGGCTTGTGATTGGCTCTGTTTCTGGCCGCCAAAAAGCAAAACGGCGGGAGCTGCCATTTTCTCGAGCGGGCGAAGCATCAAGCTCGGACGAGCATGTTCGCTCATCTCTAGTTGTCAGCTTACAGAGAATGTTAGTAAAAGTTGGTATATAATTGTGTATTCTTTTGTTGCACATTAATGTTACTTCAAAAATATTTGTTTAATTCTATTTAGAAATCCCTTCCGCTTAGTCTACTGAAGTTGTTGTTTTTATTTGATATAACTCTTAAGTAACCATGCTGATGACATGAGAAGCGAAAACCTACTCATGCCTTAGGTATTTCATTTATCACATATCCTCTTTTATATTATACGATTAGATGTAACTAGATACCATTTTCTAAGTAAAGCATTGTCTCATATCTAATTATCGGAAAACACAAAAAACACACAAAGGTTTCTAGCTTCTCTAACAAATGGAAGACCTAATCCTCATATAGATCTATCCATCTAAGTCATATCCACCTCATGAGTAATTCCCAAAGCTTCCACTCAGGCCTCATAATTCTGAGTCTTTCAACACCTTTTCACTCATAAGACCACCCTCTGCTTTTTCAGTATTTCCTTAAAATTGGCATCTAAAGTAGTTTATATAGTAAAGTTTTTTTCCCCATCTACACTTTTATAGTAAAGTGATTTCCCACATCTTCAGGTACACTAAGGTTTCTTTCTCTATGTTTGTTTATTGAAATTATATTGATGGGGCAAATGGATCTTGTAATTAGAGGCTATCATAATGATTGTAGAACATGTTAGGATCTAGACAGAACATAGGTTCAGTACAATGAAGTCCAACCAATTAGGTGATAAGCTTTATTTCATAAAGAGGACCTGTCAGAACAAATGTGGACCCTAGACCAACTTATGTGGTTTAGGGTCCCAAATTGACCTGTATGAGAGCTGTACATGGAAAAAATAAATAAAAAACAAATCTTTAAACTTACCCAGATGTGAGTCCGATAAAGCACATCACAATCACATCTGAAAATCCTGTGTCAATGCCTCCTCTTATAATATGGCAATTGAAGCCAGTATAATGCCACAACTACATTGTGCAATCATTGCTGACTTCACTTGCCATAAAAACTTTATTTTCATTACTAAAAACATAGGTTTTGCTAATAAGAATAAACATACCTCTATGTAACATAAAAAGTACTTCAGAGGAGTTTAAAAATGTAAAATTTCTCAACTAACGACTTCATCATTTTCTATAGGATCATCTCTGTGATTGATTTTTGTCTTATTGTACAGATCTGAAAATATTATCAGACTCCATTTCCTGTACATTATAATAAAAAAGAGCAAGATTTAAAAAAAAAAAAAATCTTTTAACATATTTGTAACTTTTAGTCACTGCATTTACAACACACTGTAGTCCGGACATTGTACATGCTGATACTTTTTTGTGAAAAAATGAAGCCTTGAATGTTCTGTCACCTGTTCTCAGTCTCCTTTCATTATTGGTCACAAATGATAATTTGAGACAAATTTGGCGCAAATTTTGGGGCAAATGAATCGGACATGTGACAATTCCAAAACGCATTTACTAAGGCAAAACTAGATCCATCATAGATCACAATCCAAAAAAAAAGAACAAACCATGCCCAAAAATAGGCGAACCTCAGACCCACTATGATTATTGCCCCCCTTAGTGTCCAAAATCACCACGACTGATTACCTGTAAAGTATTAAATATAAATACAATGGACCTTTCTCAAAACAAATACAATATACCTTTCTCAAAACAAGGACTAGAACACATTTAAGACAAAAAAAGTTGCACATAATTTTTAAGGACCTTAGCTAGAATATTCATCACATTCATCACTGCCCCTGTTATTGTCATGACATGCCTTGTGCAGCAATCTTACTATGTTTATTGTACTGTCTTTATGACATTCTATAAATAGTAATATTTTGTGTTTTTAGAGCCTACGTCAACTGTCAAGAGGGGTTTGCCTAAATTCTCCATATTTTCTGTGTATTCTGCATCAAAATAAGGAACAACTGTTTTAGCACCGTTGCCCAAGAGCAACTTTGGTCTGACAAACTTGCTCCATGAGCTTTCAAGATTCACTGAACCAAATGAAGAATCACTGAACTTAACTCAAAATTTCTATTCTGTTCAGTTATTCTAGGTTTGGTCCAGTAACTTGTGGCCAAGGTCTGAAAGCTTTAATTTCACTTTAGGAACACTGGTAAGCTATATTTTCGACTCAAGCCCCAGTTTTCAGGTAATTATGCTCAGAGAGTAGGCTTTATTATTTCACTCTTGCGGCATAGTTTTTTAGTTTTACTGAAAATGTAATTCTGCCAGAGTACATTTCAGATTTTGCTGATGTTTTTGATAGAGGTTCTGCTGATTCCTTAACCCCTATATAGACTGTACACTGTCTAAATATCCCAATGGAAGAATTTCCACTTGTCTCCCCCAGAACGTGAGGCTATGTCCGGGACAGTGTACAAAAGAATATAGCTGTACGTCTTACTCTGCTTTGGGGCAGAATAATTTTTGTTGATAGAAAAGATGGTGGTCCCTCTCCACACTTAATTATATTACTGTAAAGAATCAATACCCTCTCCTGTTAATTACCGATTTGTTAATCAGTGAGTGCCCTCTGGACCACCACTGAGGTGGGTGCTAGCCGACACCTGGGACTGGAATCTAAGTCGCACCTGTCTTCACCAGAGCCACGCAAAGCAGGATGATCTTTGTGCGGGCGCGGGTGCCAACTTGTCGTTCCCAGGTAAGACTAGCCTACGTGGTAAGGTAGGTAGTGGTAGGCTCAAGTGGGCAGTCAGGGAACGCAGCGAGGTGCATGGTCAAAGTCCAAATCCCGAGTCAGCAACAGGAGGTCAATGCAGCATGGGACGGGAACACAGAGACACGGAGCAGGAACGACTGGAGCACGGGACACACAGAAGCTGGGAACACACATGACACAGGACAGGAATGCAGGAACAGACAGGGAACTTCTCTTCACGCAATATGCTTTGAGATAAGATAGTAATCCTTATAGTCCCACAGTGGGAATCACACTGAATTCCCACGTGGTAACAATAAGGATTTCTGTGAAGATCCGTGGGAATCGACGCCAGCCTTTAAAGGAAACCCAGAAGTACCATCGCCAATCAGCGATGTGCTGGCCCTATAAATCATCGAGAACCCGCTGCCGCACCCTAGGGAGCAGGACTTGCATGCGGCCTAGGCCAGATGGATGCAGGAGCATGGAGAGGTGAGTTAGGGCCGGGGATCCACGCCACATAGAGAGGCAAGGGTGTACCCGCGATCTGTGACATGGATTGCGGGGACACTGGTGACACCCAGACTTTAAATCACATGTCAGAAAACATGCGTAGCTAATGCACTCCTATGAAACCACCAGGGGTATAAAAGAATCTTCTTCATTAGCATCTCAGGAACATTATAATATATGTGAAGATGATTACGAATTTCGTCATAGAATTCCTTAGTCGTGATCTGATAACACAAGTGTTCTAACAATTTAAAACACCTGAGTTGGAGAAGTAGATAGAGAGTTTAAAACAATAAGAATAACCTTGCCATAACCTAAAGATGTCACCAAGTGTAAGTAGTGAATAAATAAAAGATACACACCTAAACTCTAAACTTGTATAACAACAAGAACAATGAAAAATGTCAAATATGGATGCAAAACCTTATTCAAGAAGCCTCTTTTCACAACAGAGCATAATCAAGTTATTGTTAGATATGAAACAATATAGACAAGTGTGCGCTAAGTCTATGAATGACATTTATCATAAAGTTAAAACATGCTCCTGGACTTAAACGTATAAACTAATTATGCCTATTGCATAATTGCATAATTTAGTTATATGTTTTAAGTCCAGGCAGTATGTATTTAACTTTTACGATAAATAATCAATGACACTTTGCATTATGAGTTCCATACTTTTCTTTACACTGGTGGTTTCCTATGAGTCCTGAGTTAAAGGAAACCTACCACTTGAAGTGGCAGGTTTCCGATGGCATACCGGGCACCAGCTCAGGCTGAGCTGGTGCCGGAGCTTATTTTAATTAGTGTTTTAACCGCGGTATCGCGGTTTAAAACACTTTGTAAACTTTATAGCCGGCGCAGGCAGGTACGCGCTCGGCGCTTACCGTGCACGCGGCTACATAGGAAGTGAATGAGAGCCGCGGTGCACGGTAAGCGCTGAGCGCGTGACCGCCTGGCGCCGGCTATAAAGTTTAAAAGTGTTTTAAACCGCGATTACCGCCAGTTTAAAACACTAACTAAAATAGCTCGGCTCCAGCTCACCCTGAGCTGGGTGCCCGGTATTGCCATCGGAAACCTGCCACTTCAAGTGGTAGGTTTCCTTTAACTGCAGTGTTTTCTGACTGGTGCCCATTGGTTCTCTAAAATCGATCTGCCTATAATCTGATTTGTATCAGGGAATGAAGGAAGACCTGCATTTAGTACTCCAAATGGACTTTTGAGTACCTGGTAATGCTTTTTGTGTCACGCCCCTGCTATCTTACTTACAATTTTGATGTAAATTATTGTGAACTGCTGGTCATAAAATGTACTTTTGAAGAATGTGACCTTCTTTGAGGAGACTAGACAGCAAAATACTGTAATAATTGACATAAAAAATGTACTGTGCAAAAGGACTTATCCCAGCAGACTTGTTAGGCTTTATTTTTTACTCACTTTGAGCTTCATCATTACCTATCACGCTAAAACATTAGTGTTGATGCATCTCCTCCTAGGGGTGCCACCACCATATAATATCCCCTAGATTTTGGCCCTGACAATGTATCTGTCAGGGAACTTTTTGTTCCCCCTAATTTCCTACTCTGTCTTCTTTTTCTGCTGGTCACCTGGGTGTTGTTGAAAACTAATATTGGTTGTCTAGTCCTACTGGTGTGCTATCATGACCCTTGAAGTCTAAGGTTTTGTTACAGATGCAAGATCTGTGCTATATCTAAGGTATCTCGTCATTCTCCGGAGGGGGCTCTTTCATCTTTCCTCTTCCAAAAAATGCTGGGCTCTATATCTCCATGGACTTTATTCGGATTTGCCTAATTCCATGGAGAAACTGATATTTTGGGTAGTATGTTATTGGGTCCTTAAAGAAGCTTCCCAGTTCTAAGATGTTTGCCTCCATGTTTTCAATGACATTCTTTGTCTGCGTGGAATCCCAGAGAATTGGAGGGGGGGGGGTGTGTGGAACATGTATCAATCTGTTATACCATAGAAAACGCAGTAATTTGAACCTGAAATGCAGTGTGGCACCATTTACTTAAGGGAAACAAACTTATCAGCAAAAAATTGGCCTCACAAACGCCTCCCGACTTTATACATTTAACTTCCATTTAACTTCAAGGGGGTTTTCGATGATGCCATTAAGCTGGGTGATCTGGAAGGGTGTTCAAAACTCGTAACACAATACTGTAGTTGTGTTTGCAAATTTCTGATGACTGGTTCCCTTTAGGTTTAATGTGTTTTTTTATACACATTTTAGGCTGTTGTTTCAAACTCCTCTGAAAAGGGGGCTGTCCTCAATACTAGGAGGTGTGGCAGACAGAAATAACTGGTACACCAAAAATTCAGTCTGTTTGCCAGAAAAATTCAATATTGTGGTGCAACAAATAGACCAACTAATGTCAAACTAATGAAAGTTAACATTTGTCAGTTATATTGAGTCAGCTCAATGTGGATCTCCAACTATTTTGTAGATCCATATGCATGAAGGCCTATTTTCTTAACACACGCAATGTGGTATCACTAGAGTGGATCCACCCTAAAAAGCTACAAGGTGAATCTCAAGATCTAGGCTTTCATACTAAAAGCTATTTCATGCCGCTGAAACCTTTTCCAATGGTCAATAGGGACTAGAAAGTTCCATGCAGAATACCTAGGGTGAACTTAAAATCAAGAGTAACCTAACCACCTGCTAGACAAGCCCTTCGGTCACTAATTGATAAGAAAAACAGCTCGACAAAGGCGGTGCATTGGTTCTAATGGAAAAAATGGGTTGTTAGCAGAGATTTACTGATAGTTGGACAAGAGTGAGGTCTATTTAAAGTTCCAAGGGACCCGTTTTCCATATTAAGGAAAAGATACGATGCTCTGAAAAAAACCACCTGGCTACAGGTACAATGATGCACAGCAACTAATTTCGCCCTAACCCAGATCCGTTACACCTGTCTTCTATGTCCTCCCTAAGATACACAAGACTCTACACGCAGGGGCGTTGCTAGGTGGTAAAAGATCTGGGGCAACGGTCCCAATGTATTTGTATCCCACTTTCAGTAGCCATGCCCCCTCCTTTACCAAACCCCTTCACATTTGTTGTTGCCCAATAACAACTTTAACTGAGGTATACACAGCTACAGAAACCCAGAAGTAATCCCTACTGTTACACCCAGTGACTGCAGGTGTCCACTTCACTATTAGGCCCAACATCCCCACGTCTCCTCTTTAAGCCATGTTTCCTTCGCATGGAGTTAACCAAAGAATCTCGTATTCGTTCATTGTTTCAATCATGTTGCAGTTCTTACTTCATCACAATCATTTTGAGGTGGTTTTTTAGGTGCAGTTTTGTTGTTTTAACAACGTGAACAACATTAGTGGTAACAGTTCCCATTCAACACTTACATTCACTATTCAGTTCTTTCTTTCACACTGTTAAATTAACAAAACTGCACCTAAAACCATCTCAAGGCTGATTGGAATGTGAGTTTGTAACTGCAAACACCACCCGAAGTGTTATTCTGCTGCTGCCCCTGACGCTCTCCCCCCAAAACACTGTAAGGATGCGCTCACAAGTTTGCATACAAGATACCACATGCTCGTATCGATCACATGCTTTCACTGGAAACTCTGTGAGGATCCAAATACCGAGCCCTGTCATACTGCCCTATAAATGTCCCTGCCAGCCCCCCAAGTATATGTCCTACCAGCCCCCATTAAGTCCCCCATGAAACCTCCCATGTTATATCACCACACTTCCCCCAGTAATGTCCCACACACAGCCCCCATAATGACCCCCCCCCATCAACTAATGTCATCAGAAGGCTTCCTTTTGTATACAAGTATCGCCTAGCTATATGAGATAGGGTTTTGAATATCATTTCCCTCCCATTGGCACATCTGGCCCTCCATCTCCACTGTAATACTCCACGTGTTCGCCTATCTTCTACAGACTCCCGGATGCTTCCGTGCTCGCTGACCTCGTCCATCACCTGAGTAGAAACCACTAATTTCACCAAACTCGCTTGTGCCCAATGTCCTCCCCTCCAGTTTCAGCCCTACGGAATCATGTTGGGCCAGAGATGTATCGCCACTATCTTCAGTGCCTGGTCCAGGACAGATTTTGGCACATCATTGTTCCAGGCATGAGCAGTGTGATGACGTTATTCATCTGCAGTCCTGGCGACTGACAATAACGTGGCCTCTTCAAGGGTCGACAAACAGATTGGTGTTTACACGCGATGTGAGCTGGCCAGTGGCTGACATCAAAGTTACCCGGGGGGGGAGTACTGCTTGGGTCTGCTTGCATCATCAAAAATCATTAATGGCTTTTCTCTACGTTCACAGACAGTCTACATGAAGGCTTGGAATTCCAAGGGTGGAAACATCGCATATCAGCTATGCTGGGGGAGGCCGTTTCTGCCGCTGAAACTCGAGTATGGTCTCCCCTGGCTTTGTAAAATGGCTGAAGTGGCCGAGCTCCTGGCCATTTTCTAGAATGTCTTGCAGATGGGTAGAAGACTCAGGACCTGTTGACAAACCAGATTAATCCTTGACATCATGCGGGTCGCATTTGAACCATCCTCTTCAGTGTAGGGCAGACACATGTTCTCCCATGTCTGTCACCATGGTTCCCATTGCGTTGTCGCGGAGACAGCCAACCATGATTATTCTCTGCATGACGCTGCACGGGTGCCGCGCCTGCCGGTCCCCGGTCACCCCGCCCTCACTTACCTCTCCTTGCTACTGTTCTGTGCTCCGGCTCCGGCGTGAGGCCGCACACCTCCCGTGCCTGCAGTCGCACGCTCTCACCACTAGACCTCTCTACCTAAAGGGCCACGCGCCTCCTGATTGGCTCTGCTATCGCTATCCCGAGCTCTGCCCTTATAATCCGGCACTTCTTCTCTTCCTGGCGGATCTTTCTCCTAGGATCTCCTATGGTTTCCATGCAGGTTCCCTAAAGCCGTTCCTGTGAAGGAGAAGCCTTCAGCGTTCCAGACGCTTTCCTGTGTTCATCCACGCGTTTCAGACGCCTCTGTGTCTCCTGTCTCCCAGCGTTCCCATACCACTCTGTGTGTGACCTGTTTACACGTCACATGTTTCCAGACGCCTCCATGTCTGCCCCGTCTCCAGCGTTCCCATCAGCTTCCTGCTGTCCTTCCAGGGTTCCAGTCCAGCTGTGTCTGCAGTCCGTGCGCACATTACCAGTGTTCCTCGTGTTCTGCTGTCATCCCTGGCTTGGACTGTTTCCGTGCATTCCCTGTACCCTTGGCTGCCACCGCAGGCCTGCATACCATCTCCTGCGGTTGGTCAGATGGTCCAACTGGTCCAGCAGACTCCGTCCCCTCCGGACTCTTCCCATAGAACTTCATGTTCCGTGTCTGTGTGACCGTTACGAGATGCAAAGCGTTCCTCCTGTGTGACTTCTTTTGCACAGGCAAAACCAGGTGTAGAACCTGCGTGACACCCCTGTGGCACTGCACAGTTGGTATGTGAGGAGCAGCACTTAGACTGTGGAGCTGAGGTGGTTGGTGGAGAATGCGAAAGTGGACATTGGTGCGGGAGCAGCAGTTTGGACAACGGGAGAGAAAGCGGCGTCTCCTGTTCAGTTGTTTGGGTGGCTGGGCATGAGAACATTCTACCAGTGGACCGTAAAGGGACATTACTGGCCTGACGGTAGTTACAGTCTCCACAGTCCGCGCTGGCCATGCACCCTGGAGAAGGACTGGCCCACCTTCTTTCTAAAATTTTGTGAAGGGCTGGTACCTTACCTTTGGGAAAAGAAAATGTCGTTGGAACTCTTCCCCTCGGTTTCGCACAAGCCATAGTCTCTCAAGGGTCCTAGAGTTCAACGACTTGGAAAGAGCGGTATGCAGTACCAAACACTTTGACAGGTACAAGGTCAGATCTCACCGCACCGTAGGATAGTGGGACGCAGACAGCTGTCCCTGTATAGCCGGCGGCAATGGCTAGCGAGAAGCAGGGAGCACGCATCTAGACCAGGGGATGTGTCACGACAAAGATCTCCCTCCAGCTCCAGATGTGGAGCCGTTGACTGCTAAAATGGCGATGTGTGCCCCTAGGTGCTGGTGCGGCGTCAGCAGGAGAAGAACCACATCTGGACCCGTTTTCTCCCAGCCATTTGAATGGGAACACTGCATATGTGAACGCAGGGCGTGGTGCCAAGTTAGATCCCTGGCCAGGATTCACTTTCTTCTTACTGCCCACACATTCGACATATACACGCCGCTGGACTTCTCTTGTGTTCCTAACAAAAACTCCACACCAACGAGATGGTGATTTTACCGCCAACAACTCTGCACTGAGTGACTACTCTACTACTAGCTGCTGCCTCGCTGAACCTCTGTGATCCACTGTTAGCTGGAGACCTCTGCGGAAAAATCGGGGATCTGTACCCCGGCGGCTGTTTGGTTTACTGTCCTTGTGCACGCTACACCCTGGCTGACTCACAGACACAGTTTAAACACAAAAAAAGCTCTTCGCCTGCTCAACTGCGCATGACAGCGCAAGCTCTGACACCTCTTTGCCCAATGATGATGAATCCCTGCTACACCCGACCCAAGTGCTATTGGCTAATAATCATCAAATTGCCATGTCCTGCCTGTCACGCTATTCTCCTCGCAAAGAAAGGTTAAGTATGCTCAGGCCTGCACCCACCTCTCAATGCCAGCAGCTGATGAGCTGTCTCAAAACTTGTCCTTCTGTATAGTTGGCCCTGAGCCCAGTCCCACTAGTACTTCTGCTGAGGGAAAAATACAGGACAGGAGTCTGGTTTGAGGACAGTGGAGGGCCACTGACCTGCCTTGGGCACATGCCAACTAATGTGATATCTATACAAACCCATGGACTCTGGCTGGATGTCAGATGTTAATTTGAGGAATTGGATGAACTTCTAGTCAACACATCAACAATACCTTTTGGGTTGGTTGGATCAACACCGAATGCACCTGATGACACGGGTAGTTCTGATGGCCTCACGAAGTGTCCCCACTGCTGCAATTTTCCACATCTTTCTGTCTGCACATAGTGGATTGATAACTGCGTCGATTTGACACTTATTTCGTTACTCTCACTTAGCACAAAGAAGTAGGTGAAAATTTGTGTATACATTAACCCCACAATGGAACACCCCTTACTTGGAGTGAAAATCACTCTATAAAACTACGTGGATTGTGACACTTATTTCTTGTCTTAAACTTTAAGCACTAAAGGAGTAGCAAATTTGTGTTAGACAAGCTACCGACAACGGACACCATGTAATTGGAAGCAAAAATCACTCTATAACACATTATGGTATTGGACAACTTTTTTCTTCCTCCAACTTTAGCAACAAAAAAGTATGGAAAATTTGCGTTGAAATAATATCCCACAACAACCCCTGTAATTGGAGCGAAAAATCACTTATACACCTGTGATTTGACACCTTATTTCTTGCTCTCATCACTTTAGCAACCAAAAGTATGTGGATTTGCGTTAGAAAGTTACCAACCCACAATGACCACCCTGTATTGAGCGAAATCACTCTATAAACTATGTGGGATTTGGACACTGTATTGTGATTAAATTGAAATGTATGGTCACACAACCAAGGGTCTACATGGCCGGTGCAAAACACTGACAACCAATAAGCCAACAAGAAAAAAGGTAGTGCCAACAAAAAACTTATTTCTTTGCTCTCAACATTTAGCAACAAAAAAGTATTGTAATTTGCGTTATACAGATGCCCCAAATGGCACACCCTGGGAGAGAGCAGAAATAAACGGTGTGGATTAAACAGACTTCTCCTATCCCCTTCATAAAAAAAAAGACACCTGCCCCCCCCTTTATTTTGTTTGGTTATACAGTCCCTTAACAAAACGCACCCCCTGGATTTGGAGGAATCAGAAATCGCGTTCAGCACATCAACGCAACAGCAGCTAGATGCTACAGAACAGCACATGATTAGTGTGAAGTGCCGTTTGCCATATGCTGACAGTTTTTTACGGGCGTTGAACATCACATAACCCTGCCGGTCGCTGATTGCTTGACAGGTCTGCTAGAGTCAGCGAGGTTGTTCCTTTCTTCCATTCCCAGAGTTTCTTTGCCCATGTAACACACTTGGTGGTGCACGGCGATGTAGTTAAAAAAGGGGGGAAAAAACTTTGTCCCCACAAATCAGTGTAAAGTCTTCGGTTTTCGTGACGATCAAATTTTTGTGAAATTCGTAACAAAACCACTTGTTCGAGATTCGATTTTGCTCCATCTTTAGTGCTGTTAATGTGGGTCGCAAATTCCTTACTCCCCTCAGCAGACATATGATAAGCCGGACCTTGCAAGCATTCATGCTATATGTCTACAGTCTTACAATGTTTTATTTTCTGTGCATTGTCTTTACACGTTAAAGTACAGTGTAGTAGTACACCAGAACACAAGCTCCTTGATACAGTGTTTTTGATCTTACTACTTGAGATACTGTGCTGACATTTGTGTATCACTACCATGATGGCTGGAGGACAGCACTTTCAAAGTAAGTGGTTAACAAAGATATGCTAATACAATCTGTTCTGACATACCGCATTACCAACAAAGAACGATAGGTGTTCTCTATAACGAAATAAACTGTACAAAGAATATACAAACCCATATATTAATATGTCAGTGTGTATAACTCTTCTACAATAAATCCTGTTAACAAATCAGCTTTTTGTACGCAGTTGTATGTTATTTATGGTTGTAATGTTCTGCTTCCCAGTGATGATCTAACAGACTTGCTTGTTACCATAGTAATGATGTGTACTGCATTACTGCGTATTGCCCCACTGAGATGAAATCCACCTACACTGGCCATACTGGATACACTGCAACCAACACGACTACAGCCAACATACGATGATCACCACCATGCCCAGGCAGGTGTAGAACATGCAATGTGGACATGTACCAGCGGCAATTTCTACCTGTAAAATACTAAAGAAGAAGCAAAAGAGGGAAAAGAACACACGGCTACAAAATGATATGGAAAATGATAATCTTTTTACATATCAAAGACAAAACTATATAAAATAAAGAAAGTATCATCACAAAGACGAGATACATAATGCACGCCAGGTAATAGGTCCTGATAAGTAAAGTATCACAAGGAGTAATACGATATAATAATATAAGTCATAAAGCCATAAATAACAAGAGGTACTTGACCATAGCACATCGTATATACGAAGCATGCTTAAGAAAAAGCACTAGGTGAGGAGTGTACACATAGACTACCAACAGATGTATCGTCAACGTGACAAGAGACTAACTGATCAGGATAATAGGTTAATGCACAAAACGTGCAAAAATAACGTTGGAGAGACACAAACAGGAACAGACTTTAACCTGGGGCACCTCATGCTCGTTTCAACCGCACGGGGTCCTTTGTCAAGGGAACAGCAGGTGTGTAACTAGCCGCATGTTTGAACTTAGCCTAATTGACCTTGAGAATGTTATATAGTTGAACGAAAACCTGCAAGCGGTACATGCCATGTAAAACTGCAGACCATTTTTAAGTAGTAAGTCATCATTGTACCCACTCCTTGTGTGGATGCTATTGCTCGCAGCAGGACTGAAAAATTGATTTATATTCTAGGATTGTACACTGAACTTAGAGCTGATACCACGCTATAATACTTCGCATGTAACTAACACCCCTGCCTGTACTGCAGAACACCAGTGACTGTCTCTCTGCATGTATCTAAATCATGGCCTTCCTCTTCTTACTTAATCCTTCCAAACTGAAACGTTCCTGTCTTTCCATCACCGCTACTAACAACCTTACTCTTGATCTCTTCTGTTCTGTCTGTGATGTCTTACAACACAGAGCAGGCAGCACGCTGTCTTGGGTTGGTGCTGGATCTGACTTCTCCTTGCCCATACTCATTTGTTGCTTGCTCTTTTCCGATGCACCTTAAAATATTTATTGTCGCTCTGATTCACCTCGTCTAACTACAGTTAACTCCCTACTAATGGTACTTTCCACTCACTAAACACTCTTTCCTCTACAAACTATTCTCTGTCTTCTCCGTATGAAGTCAAGGAGGTGGAGAATGTAGCATTAAAGTCAAGCTTTGCAGGTTCACAGTATTTGTTTTATAATCAGGGGACTATGTGGTCAGTAGAGATGAGCGAGCACTAAAATGCTCGGGTACTCGTTATTCGAGACGAACTTTTCCCGATGCTCGAGTGCTCGTCTCGAATAACGAACCCCATTGAAGTCAATGGGAGACTCGAGCATTTTTCAAGGGGACCAAGGCTCTGCACAGGGAAGCTTGGCCAAACACCTGGGAACCTCAGAAAAGGATGGAAACACCACGGAAATGGACAGGAAACAGCAGGGGCAGCATGCATGGATGCCTCTGAGGCTGCATAATCGCACCATTATGCCAAAATTATGGGCAACAGCATGGCCATGACAGAGTGACAGAATGAAGCTAGATAGCATCTAAAACATCCAATAATTGACCCTGACACTATAGGGGACGGCATGCAGAGGCAGCGGCAGCAGCGGCAGGCTAGAGAGTGTCATGGCGACATACCCTAAATGGACTCAGGCTTCAAACCAATGGGTGGCAGAGAGGAACCAAAGGAGGTGAGCAAGAAGCGCTCAAATAATATCGGTACATGATAAAAGTTTGCCAGTATATTTTGTGGATTACACAGCAGGGTGGCGACAAAGTTAACATGGAAGCCATGAAAACAACCCAAAATTCTGCCTGACACAGCTCGTTTGATAAGGGGACCATGTATGGAGGCAGTGAACTAGTAGTAGATTAAAGGTGCTGCAGTTAAAACTATGTTAGTTGGATCTTGGCATGGAGCTGGCGCTCCGCTGCCAGGCGAGCTTTCGCCAATCCAAGCCCCTGTCTCTAGGCTACTCCCCAAACAGCACTTCTAAGAACCTTTTGTATAAGATCAAGTGTAGTAGCGTTCTTATAAGTTTTTCTAAGAACCTTTTGTATAAGATCAAGTGTAGTAGCGTTCTTATAAGTTTGGGATATGGCGGGTGAGGGGAATGTAAACAGATGCGCAAGAAGCGCATGATGCACATGGAGCTGGCGCTCCGCTGCCAGGTGAGCTTTCGCCAATCCAAGCCCCTGTCTCTAGGCTACTCCCCAAACAGCACTTCTAAGAACCTTTTGTATAAGATCAAGTGTAGTAGCGTTCTTATAAGTTTAGGATATGGCGGGTGAGGGGAATGTAAACAGATGCGCAAGAAGCGCTGAAATAATATTGGTAAATGATAAAAGTTTGCCAGTATATTTTGTGGATAACACAGCAGGGTGGCGACAAAGTTAACAACTTTGATGTGGAATCCATGAAAACAACCCAAATTTACCAATGGGTGGCAGAGAGGAACCAAAGGAGGTGAGCAAGAAGCGCTGAAATTATTTCCTCTGTGAACAAAAGGTTGACGGTATATTTAGTCGATAACACAGCATGGTGGCGACATAGTGACCAAGTTCCATAACGTATGTGGTGAAACACCCGAAAAATGAGCCTGACACAGCTCGTTTGATAAGGGGACGACATTTGGAGGCAGCCATGGAGAGGACTTCCATGATTAAGAGCGACAGTATGGGGCATCCATATTGCGCTTCTATGATTGCAACTGCAGGGCGGTGTGCCTTTTATCGCCTAGGCTCAGCAGTTTGAGCACCGCCTGCTGTCGCTTAGCGACTTTGTAACTTTGATGTGGAATCCATGAAAACAACCCAAATTTCGGCCTGACACACCTCGTTTGATAAGGGGACGATGTATGGAGGCAGGTATATGGACGACTTTTGGAGGTAGCAATGGAGACAACGTGTCGAGGCTGCTATGGAGACAATTTAATTTGGATAGTGCCTGTATGTGGCAGTCCAAAAAAGTTTTCAAACCAGAGGAGCAGGTAGGTGGCCCTCCAGAAAAATGAAATAGATTGAGTGCCTGTATGTGGCAGTCCAAAAAAGTTTTCAAACCAGAGGAGCAGGTATGTGGCCCTCCAGAAAAATTGAATAGATTGAGTGCCTGTATGTGGCAGTCGCAAAAATTGTTTAAAACAGAGGACCGGGTAGGTGGCCCTCCAGAAAAATTAAATGCATAAAGTACTATAGCTAGAGCCAGTGGGCCCTGTCAAAAAATAGCCAGTTTCCTCTGCTTTAGTGTACAAAGAGGAGGATAAGGAGGATCAACCAGAAATCAAATATATATAACGCTACTGTAGGCGTAAGTAAGCCGTTTGGATTCTCCTATGGCTATTTTCTAGCCAAGTATGAAAGCACACTACTATGCCAGATGAGATGACGCTGAGTTATTAAACAAAATAAACGTAAAATAAAAAAGGAAATGGCAGACTGTGCCTAATTGAAATCCAACCCCTAATAAATTTTCCCACTTCGGTCTTTGCAATGGATATGTGCGTCACTAAGCGCAAAACACAGCGGTCGCAAGTCTCACTACAAATTGCTCACAATTTGCTAGTAGATGCACTGCAGCAAGTACAGCCACCAGCAGATCAACCAGAAATCAAATATATATAACGCGACTGTAGGCGTAAGTAAGCCGTTTGGATTCTCCTATGGCTATTTTCTAGCCAAGTATGAAAGCACACTACTATGCAAGATGAGATGACACTGAGTTATTAAATAAATAAACGTAAAATAAAAAGTAAATGGCAGACTGTGCCTAATTGAAATCAAACCCCTAATAAATTTTCCCACTTTGGTGTTTGAGGTGGATATGTGTGTCACTAAGAGCTAAACACAACGGTAGCAAGTCCCCCTGCAAATTCCTCACAATATGGTACTAGCTGCAAATAAAAAAAAAAAAGTATAACGTTATTGTAGCCCTAAGAAGGGCTGTTGGGTTCTTGGAGAATCACTCCTGCCTAACAGTAAGCTAATAGAACACCCTAACGCTTTCCCTGACCAGCAGCAGCTCTCTCCCTAGCGGCATCCAGACACAGAATGATCCGAGCAGCGCGGGCAGCGGCTAGTCTATCCCAGGGTCACCTGATCTGGCCAGCCAACCACTGCTATCGACGTGTAAGGGTACCACGTCATGCTGGGTGGAGTGCAGAGTCTCCTGGCTTGTGATTGGCTCTGCTTCTGGCCGCCAAAAAGCAAAACGGCGGGAGCTGCCATTTTCTCGAGCGGGCAAAGTATTCGTCCGAGCAACGAGCAGTTTCGAGTACCCTAATGCTCGACCGAGCATCAAGCTCGGACGAGCATGTTCGCTCATCTCTAACAGGCACTCAATTTATTTAATCTTTTTGGAGGACCAGCTACCTGCTCCTCTGCTTTGAAAACTTTTTTGGACTGCCACATACAGGCACTCAATCTATGTAATTTTTCTGGAGGACCAGCTACCTGCTCCTCTGGTTTGAAAACTTTTTTGGACTGCCACATACAGGAACTCAATCTATGTAATTTTTCTGGAGGACCAGCTACCTGCTCCTCTGGTTTGAAAACTTTTTTGGACTGCCACATACAGGCACTATCCAAATTAAATTGTCTCCATAGCAGCCTCCACACGTCGTCTTTTTAGCTGCCTTCACACGTTGTCTCCATTGCTACCTCCACACATCATCGCCATAGCTACCTCCAAAAGTAGTCCATATAGCTGCCTCCATACATGATCTCCTTATCAAACGAGCTGTGTCAGGCAGAATTTTGGGTTGTTTTCATGGCTTCCACATCAAACTTGTTAACTTTGTCGCCACCCTGCTGTGTAATCCACAAAATATACTGGCAAACTTTTATCATTTACCTTTCAGGTAATTATGCTCAGAGAGTAGGCTTTATTATTTCACTCTTGTGGCATAGTTTTTTAGTTTTACTGAAAATGTAATTCTGCCAGAGTACAGGCATAGTTTTTTAGTTTTACTGAAAATGTAATTCTGCCAGAGTACATTTCAGATTTTGCTGATGTTTTTGATAGAGGTTCTGCTGATTCCTTAACCCCTATATAGACTGTACGACTGTCTAAATATCCCAATGGAAGAAATTTCCACTTGTCTCCCCCAGAACGTGAGGCTATGTCCGGGACAGTGTACAAAAGGAATATAGCTGTACGTCTTACTCTGCTTTGGGAGCAGAATAATTTTTTGTTGATAAGAAAGATGGTGGTCCTCTCAAACTTAATTATATTACTGTAAAGAATCAATACCCTCTCCTGTTAATTACCGATTTGTTAAATCAGTGAGTGCCCTCTGGACCACCACAGGAGGTGGTGCTAGCCGACACCTGGGACTGGAATCTAAGTCGCACCTGGTCTTCACCAGAGCCAGTCGCAAAGCAGGATGATCTTGTTGCGGGCGGGGTGCCACTTGGTCGTTCCACAGGTAAGACTAGCCTACGGGTAAGGTAAGGTAGTGGTAGGCTCAAGTGGGCAGTCAGGGAACGCAGCAGAGGTGCATGGTCAAAGTCCAAATCCCGAGTCAGCAACAGGAGGTCAATGCAGATGGGGACGGGAACACAGGAACACGGAGCAGGAACGCTGGAGCACGGGAACACACAGAAGCATGGGAACACACATGAACACAGGAACAGGAATGCAGGAACAGACAGGGAACTTTCTCTTCACGCAAGATGGCTTGAAGATAAGATAAGATAATCCTTTATTAGTCCCACAGTGGGGAAATTCACACTGAATTTCCCCACTGTGGTACTAATAAAGGATTATCTTGTGAAGATCCAGTGGGGAATCATGGGAACAGCCAGCCTTTAAAGGAAACCCAGAAGTACCATCGCCAATCAGCGATGTGCTGGCCCTATAAATCATCGAGAACCCGCGCGCGCACCCTAGGGAGCAGGAACGTGCATGCGGCCTAGGCCAGATGGATGCAGGAGCATGGAGAGGTGAGTTAGGGCCGGGGGATCCACGCCACATAGAGAGGCAAGGGTGTACCCGCGATCTGTGACATGGATTGCGGGGACACTGGTGACACCCAGACAGTCTAAATCAACATGCAGAAAACATGCAGTAAGCTAGGCACTCCTATGAAACCACCAGGGGTAATAAAAGAAATCTTCTTCATTAGCATCTCAGGAACATTATAATATATGTGAAGATGATTAACGAATTTCGTCATAGAATGTCTTAGTCGTGATCTGATAACACAAGTGTTACTAGCACAATTTAAAAACACCTGAGTTGGAGAAGTAGATAGAGGAGTTTAACACAATAGAAGAATAACCCTTGGCCATAACCTAAAGATGTCACCAAGTTAAGTAGTGAATAAATAAAAGATACACACCTAAACTTCTAAACTTGTATAACAACAAAGAACAATGAAAAAATGTCAAATATGGATGCAAAACCTTATTCAAGAAGCCTCTTTTCACAACAGAGCATAATCAAGTTATTGTTAGATATGAATACAAATATAGACAAGTGTGCGCTAAGTCTCATTGAATGACATTTATCATAAAAGTTAAAACATGCTCCCTGGACTTAAAACGTATAACTAAATTATGCCTAATTTGCATAATTGCATAATTTAGTTATATGTTTTAAGTCCAGGCAGTATGTATTTAACTTTTACGATAAATGTAATTCAATGACACTTAGCACATTATGAGTCCATACTTTTCTTTAAACCGGGTGGTTTCCTAGGAGTCCTGAGTTAAAGGAAACCTACACTTAGAAGTGGCAGGTTTCCGATGGCAATACGCGGCACCAGCTCAGGCTGAGCTGGTGCCGGAGCTTATTTTAATTAGTGTTTTAAACGCGGTATCGCGGTTTAAAACACTTTGTAAACTTTATGCGGCGCAGGCAGGTACGCGCTCGGCGCTTACCGTGCACGCGGCTACATAGGAAGTGAATGAGAGCCGCGTGCACGGTAAGCGCTGAGCGCGTACCTGCCTGCGCCGGCTATAAAGTTTAAAAAGGTTTTAAAACCGCGATACCGCAGTTTAAAACACTAACTAAAATAAGCTCGCTCCAGCTCACCTGAGCTGGTGCCCGGTATTGCCATCGGAAACCTGCCACTTCAAGTGGTAGGTTTCCTTTAACTGCATGTTTTCTGACTGGGTGCCCATTGGTTCTCTAAAATCGATCTGCCTATAATCTGATTTGTATCAGGGAATGAATGGAAGACTGCATTTAGTACTCCAAATGGACATTTTGAGTACCTGGTAATGCCTTTTGTGTAACGCCCCTGCTATCTTACTTACAATTTTGATGTAAATTATTGTGAACTGCTGGTCATAAAATGTACTTTTGAAGAATGGTGACACTTCTTTGAGGAGACTAGACAGCAAATTACTGTAATAATTGACATAAAAAATGTACTGTGCTAAAAGACTTAATCCCAGGCAGACTTGTTAGGCTTTATTTTTTACTCACTTTGACTTCATCATTACATATCACGTCTAAGAACATTAAGTTTGATGCACTCTCTCCCTAGGGGTGACCACCACCATTAATAATCCCCTAGATTTTGGCCCTGACAATGTATCTGTCAGGGAACTTTTTGTTCCCCCTAATTTCCTACTCTGTCTTCTTTTTCTAGCTGGTCACCTGGGTGTTGTTGAAACTAAATATCTGTTGTCTATGTCCTACTGGTGGCTATCATGACCCCTTGAAGTCTAAGGTTTTGTTACAGCATGCAAGATCTGTGCTATATCTAAGGTATCTCGTCATTCTCCGGAGGGGCTCTTTCATTCTTTTCCTCTTTCCAAAAAATGCTGGGCTCATATATCCATGGACTTTATTACTGATTTGCCTAATTCCCATGGAGAAACTGATATTTGGGTAGTATGTTATTTGGGTCCTCTAAAGAAGCTTCCCAGTTCTAAGATGTTTGCCTCCATGTTTATCAATGACATTCTTTGTCTGCGTGGAATCCCAGAGAATTGGAGGGGGGGGGGGTGTGTGGAAATGTATCAATCTGTATACCATAGAAAACGCAAGTAATTTGAACCTGAAATGCAGTGTGGCACATTTACTTAAGGGAAACAAACTTATCAGCAAAAAATTGGCCTCACAAACGCCTCCCTGACTTTATACATTTAACTTCCATTTAACTTCAAAGTTGGTTTTCTGGATGATGCCATTAAGCTGGGTGATCTGGAAGGTGTTCAACTGCGTAACAACATACTGGTAGTTGTTGTTTGCCAATTTCTGATGACTGGTTCCCTTTAAGGTTTTAAGGTTTTATACCATTTTAGGCTGTTTTTCAAACTCCTCTGAAAAGGGGGGTGTCCTCAATACCTAGGAGGTGTGGCAGGACAGAAAATAACTGGTACACCAAAAAATTCAGTCTGTTTGCCAGAAAATTCAATATTGTGGTGCAACAAAATAGACCAACTAATGTCAAACTAATGAAAGTTAACATTTTGTCAGTTATATTGAGTCCAGCTCAATTGTGGATCTCCAACTATTTTGTAGATCCATATGCCTGAAGGCCTATTTTCTGAACACACGCAATGTGGTATCACTTAGAGTGGATCCACCCCTAAAAAGCTACAAGGTGAATCTCAAAGATCTAGGCTTTCATACTAAAAGCTATTTCATGCCGCCTGAAACCTTTTTCCAATTGGTCAATAGGGACGTAGAAAGGTTCCATGCAGAATACACTAGGGGTGAACTTAAAATCAAGAGTAACCATAACACACTGCATAGACAAGCCCTTCGGTCACTAATTGATAAGAAAAAACAGCCGACAAAGGCGGTGCATTGGTTCTAATGGAAAAAATGGGTTGTATAGCAGAGATTTACTGATAGTTGGACAAGAGTGAGGTCTATTTAAAAGTTCCAAGGGACCCGGTTTTCCATATTAAGGAAAAGATACAGATGCTCCTGAAAAAAACACCTGGCTACAGGTACAATAGATGGCACAGCAACTAATTTCTCACTAACCCAGATCCCGTTACACCTGTCTTCTATGTCCTCCCTAAGATACACAAGACTCTACAGCAGGGGCGTTGCTAGGGTGGTAAAAGATCTGGGGCACGGGTCCCAATGTATTTGTATCCCACTTTCAGTAATGCCCCCTCCTGTACATAACCCCTTCACATTTGGTTGTGCCAATAACAACTTTACTGAGGTATACACAGCTACAGAAACCACAGAAGTAATCCCTACTTGTTACACCCAGTGACTGCAGGTGTCCACTTCACTATTAGGCCCAACATCCCCACGTCTCCTCTTTAGCCATGTTTCCTTCGCATGGAGTTAACCAAAGACATCTTATGTCCTTCATTGTTTCACATGTTGCAGTTCTAAATGCATCACAATCATTTTTGAGGTGGTTTTAGGTGCAGTTTTGTTGTTTTAACAAGTGAACAACATTTGTGGAACAGGTTTCCCATTCAAACTCAAATTCACCTATTCAGTTCTTGTCTTTCACTTGTTAAATTAACAAAACTGCACCTAAAACCATCTCAAAGCTGATTGTAATGTAGTTGTAACTGCAAACACCCTGACAGTGTTATTCTGCTGCTGCCCCTGACGCTCTCCCAAAATACTGTAAGGATGCGCTCACAAGTTTGCATACAAGATACCACATGCTCGTTATCGATCACATGCGTTTCACTGGAAACTCATGTGAGATCAAACCGAGGCCTGTCCTACTGCCCCTAGAAATGTCCCCCAGCCCCCCAGTAATGTCCTTACACAGCCCCCAGTAATGTCCCCCATGAAACTCCCCTGTTATATCCACCACACATTCCCCCAGTAATGTCCCACACACAGCCCCCAGTAATGACCCCCCCCAATCAACTAATGTCATCAGAAGGCTTCCTTTTGTATACAAGTATCACCTAGCTATGAATAGGGTTTTGAATATCATTTACCCCCATTGGCACATCTGGCCTCCATCTCCACTGTATACTGCCACGGTGCTTCTGCCTCATCTTCTACCTCCTCCGGATGCTCCTGCTCCTCCTCTCCTATCACCTGAGTAGAAAACCACTAATTTCACCAAACTCTGCTTGTGCTCCAATGTCCTCCTCCTCCAGTTCAGCCCGTACCGGACTCATGTGGCCATGAGATGTAATCGCCACTTCTTCAGTGCCCTGGCCAGACAGATTTTGCAGCATCTGTTCCAGGACATGAAGCAGTGGAATGACGTTATTCATCCTGCAGTCCTGGCGACTGACAAATAACGTGGCCTCTTCAAAGGGCCTGAGCAAACAGCAGGTGTCACGCATGAGCTGCCAGTGGCTGACATCAAAGTTACACGGGGGAGTACTGCTGTCTGCTTGCATCATCAAAAAATCATTAATGGCTTTTCTCCGTTCATACAGACAGTCTAACATATGAAGGCTGGAATTCCAATGGGTGGAAACATCGCATATCAGCCTATGCTGGGGGAGGCCGTTCTGCCGCTGAAACTCGAGTATGGTCTCCCTGGCTTTGTAAGAATGGCTGAAGTGCCTGCACAGCTTCCTGGCCATTTTTAGAATGTCTTGCAGATGGGTAGAAGACTTCAGGAACCTGTTGACAACCAGATTAATCACTTGCATCATGCAGGGTCGCATGAACCATCCCTCTTCAGTGTAGCGCAGACACCATGTTTCTCCCATTGTCTGTCACCATGGTTCCAATTTGCAGTTGTCGCGGAGAAAGCCACACATTGATTACTTCTTGCATGACGCTGTCACGGGTGCTCCGCTGCCTGCAGGTCCCCGTCTCCCTGCCCTCACTTACCTCTCCTGGCTCCTGTCTGTGCTCCGGCTCCCGGCGTGTAGGCCGCACACCTCCTTGCCTGCAGTCGCACGCTCTCACCACTAGACCTCTCTAGCCTTAAAGGGCCAGCGTCCTCCTGATTGGCTCCTGCTAATCCGGCTCGCCCTTATAATCCGGCACCTCCCTTCTCTCCCTGCCGGATCTTCTCCTAGGATCTCCTATGGTTTCCATGCCAGGCTTCCCTAAGCCGTTCCTGTGGAAGAGAAAGCCCATTAGCGTTTCCAGACGCTTTCCTGTGTTCTCCAGCGTTTCCAGACGCCTCTGTGTCTCCTGTCTCCAGCGTTCCCATACGCTCCTGGTGTGCCCTGTTTTCCAGCGTTTCCAGACGCCTCCATGTCTCCCGTCTCCAGCGTTCCCATACGCTTCCTGCTGTGCCTTCCAGGGTTCCAGTCCAGCTGTGTCTGCAGTCCGTGCCAGCATTACCAGTGTTCCTCTGTGTTGCTGCTGTCATCCCTGGCTTGGACTGTTTCCTGCACTTCCCTGTACCTTGGCTGCCACCGCGGGCCTCATACCATCTCCTGCGGTGGTCCAGAGGGTCCACTGGTCCACAGACTCCTCCCTCCGGACTCTTCCCATAGAGACTTTCAGTTCCGTTGTCTGTGTGACCCGTTACAGATGCAAAGCAGTTCCTCCCCTGTGTGACTTCTTTTGCCCAGGCAAACCAGGTGTAGAACTGCGTGACACCCCTGTGCCCTGCACATGTGGTATGAGGGAGCAGCACTTAGACTTGTGGAGGCTGAGGTGGTGGTGGAGAAGGAGAAGGTGGACATTGGTGCAGGAGCAGCAGTTTGACAACGTGGAGGAGAAAGCGGCGTCTCCTGTTCAAGTTGTTGGTGTGGCTGGGCATGAAGCACATTCTCCCAGTGGACCGTAAAGGACATGTACTGGCCCTGACGGTAGTTACAGCTCCACACGTCCGCGCTGCCATGCACCCTGGAAGAAGGACTGGCCCACCTTCTGTTCTAAATATTTGTGAAGGGCTGGTACTGCCTTTTTGGAAAAGAAAATTCGGCTTGGAACTCTCCACCTCGGTTCGGCACAAGCCATTAGTTCTCTCAAGGGTCCAGAGTTCACGACTTGGAAAGAGAGGGACTGCAGTACCAACAACTTTGACAGGAGCAAGGTCAGCTTCTGCACCTTAGGATAGCTGGACGCATACAGCTGTCCCTGTATAGCCGGCGCAATGCGTAGCGAGAAGCAGGAGCATCTAGACCAGGGGATGATGTCAAAGACAAAGAGCTCCCTCCAGCCAAGATGCTGGAGCCTTGACTTGCTAAAATGGCATGTGTGCCACTAGGTGCTGGTGCTGCGTCAGCAGGAGGAACCACATCTGAGACCCGTTTCTCCCAGGCCATTTGATGGTGACACTGCATATGTTGACGCAGGGCCGTGGTGCCAACGTTAGCTCCCTGGCCAGGCTTCACTTTCTGCCCACACATTCGACATATACACGCGCTGGACTTCTCTTGTGTCCTAACAAAAAACTGCCACACCACCGAGATGGTGATTTTACCGCCAACACTCTGCACTGAGTGACTACTACTGCTGCTGCCTCGCTGACCTCTGTGCCACTGCTTACTTGGACCTGCGAATCGGGATCTGTACCCCGCGGCTGTTTGGTTTCTGTCCTTGCACTGCTACCACCCTGCTGACTCACAGACACAGTAGCCACTTTCTGCCTGCTCCACTGCCTGACGCGCAAGCTGACACTCTCTTTGCCCAATGATGATGAATCCCTTGCTACACCCGACTCCCAAGTGCTATTGGCTAAATAATCATCAATTTGCATGCCCCTGTCACTGCTATTCTCCTCAAAGGTGTCAGTATGCTCAGCCTGCCCCACCTCTTCAATGCCAAGCAGCTGCTGACTGTCCTCAAACACTTTGTCCTCTCTGTATAGTGGCCCTGAGCCCAGTCCCCCTAGTAGCTCTCTGGCTGAGGGAAATAAACAGGACAGAGTCTGGTTGAGGACAGGTGAGGGCCACTGACCTGCTCTTGGGCCATGCCAACTAATTGTGATATCTGACAAACCCATGGACTCTTGGCTGGGGTTGTCAGATGTTATATTTGAGGAATTGGATGACCTAGTCAACCAATCAACAACCTTTGGGTTGTTGATCAACACACTGCCACTAGATGACAACGGTAGTTCTGGCCTCACAGAGTCACCCCTGCTGCAATTTTCCACATCTTTCTGTCTGACATAGTGGTTGATTAACTGCGTCGATTTGACACTTATTTCTTACTCTCAACTTTAGCAACAAAGAAGTATGGAAATTTGTGTTATACATATACCCCACAATGGACACCCTTTAATTGGAGTGAAAATCACTCTATAAACTACGTGGATTTGACACTTATTTCTTGCTCTAAACTTTAACAACAAAGAAGTATGCAAATTTGTGTTAGACAGCTACCGCACAACGGACACCATGTAATTGGAGCAAAAATCACTCTATAAACCATATGGATTTGACACTTTTTTCTTCCTCTCAACTTTAGCAACAAAAAAGTATGGAAATTTGCGTTATACATATACCCCACAACAGACACCCTGTAATTGGAGCGAAAATCACTCTATAAACCTTGTGGATTTGACACTTATTTCTTGCTCTCAACTTTAGCAACCAAAAAGTATTGGAATTTGCGTTATACAGATACCCCACAATGGACACCCTGTAATTGGAGCGAAAATCACTCTATAAACTATGTGGATTTGACACTTATTTCTTGAATTAAAAATGAATGGTCAGCACAACCAAGGGTCTACATGAGCCGGTGCAAAAACACTTACAACCAATAAGCCAACAAGAAAAAAGGTATGCACCAAAAAACTTATTTCTTGCTCTCAACTTTAGCAACAAAAAAGTATTGTAATTTGCGTTATACAGATGCCCCAAAATGCACACCCTGGGAGAGGAGCAGAAATAACTGTGTGGATATAACACAGACTTCTTCCTATTCCCTTCAGTAACAAAAAAGAACTGCTATTTGGGGTATACAGATCCCCTTAAACGCACACCCTGGGATTGGAGCAGAAATCGCTTCAGCACAGTACAGCAAAAGCAGCTAGATGCTACAGACAGCACATGAAGTGTGAAGTGCCGATATTGCATATTGCTGACAGTTTTTTAAGGGCAGTGTGACATCACATAACCCTGCCGGTCGCTGATTGGCTTACAGGTCTGCAGATGTCATCGAGGTTGTTCCTTTCTCCTTCCCAGAGTTCTTTGCCCCATGTAACACATTGTGGTTGCGGCGATTTAGTTAAAAAAGAGGGGGGAAAAAAACTTTGTTCCCACAAATCAGTGTAAACTTCGGTTTTCGTGACGAATCAATTTTCTGTGAAATTCGTAACAAAATCCACTTTGTTCGAATCGATTTGCCCATCTCTAGTGCTGATTACATGTGGGTCCAAATTCCTTACTCCCCTCAGCAGCATATGATAAGCCGGGACCTTGGCAAGCATGAGTATATGTCTAAGTCTTACAATGTTTTATTTTCTGTGCATTGTTCTTTTACAGTAAAGTACAGTATAGTACACCAGACCAGCTCCTTGATAACAGTGTTTTTGATCTTAGACCTTTGAGATATGTGCTGACATTTGTTCACTACCATGATGGCTGGAGGACAGCACTTTCAAATGTAAATTGTTAACAAGATATGCTAATACAATCTGTTCTGACATACCGCATATACCACAAAGAAGTATGTTCTCTCTAAAATAAACTGTACAAAAGAATATACAAACCCATATATATTAATATGTCAGTGTGGTACTAACTTCTACAATGAAATTCTGTTAACAAATCAGCTTTTTGTACGCATTTTGTATGTTATTTATGTTGTACATGTTCTGCTCCCAGTGATGATCTAACAGACTTGCTCTGTTACCATAGTAATGATGTGTAACTGCCATTACTGCATATTGCCCCACTGAGATGACATCTCACCATAACACTGGCCATACTGGATACACTGCAACCAACCGACTACAGCCACACATAGCGATGATCACATCACCTGCCCAGGCAGGTGTAGGACATGCAATGTGGACATGTTACCAGCGGCCAATTTCTAACCTGTAAAATACTAAAAGAAGAAGCAAAAGAGGAAAAGAAACACAAGGCTACAAAATGAGTAATGGAAAAGTGATAATCTTTATTACATATCAAAAGACAAAAACTATATAAAAATAAAAGATAAGTGCATCACAGGACGAGATACATAATGCACGCCAGGTAATAGGTCCTGATAAAGTAAAGTATCAAAAGAGTAATACAGATAATAAGTAATATAAAGTCATAAAAGCACATATAATATAGCAAGAGGTAATTGACCATAGACACTAGTATACGTATACATGCTTACAAAAAGCAATAAGGTGAGGAGTGTACCATAGCTACCAACAGATGTACGTCCAACGTGACAAGAGACATAACATGATCAGTGATAGATAAGTAAATGCCAAAAAGTGACAAAAATAACGTTGGAGAGACAATAACAGGACAGACTATTACCTGGTGTGCAACCCCAATGCGCGTTTCAACCGCAGCGGGTCTTTGTCAAGGGAACAGCAGGTGTGAACTTAGCAGCAGGTGTGAACTTA
Organism: Engystomops pustulosus; assembly: GCA_019512145.1. Classification (NCBI taxonomy): domain Eukaryota; kingdom Metazoa; phylum Chordata; class Amphibia; order Anura; family Leptodactylidae; genus Engystomops; species Engystomops pustulosus. The sequence goes on from CM033641.1 coordinate 194,130,277, forward strand.
GCCTTAATTGACCTGTGAGAATGTTAGTATGAGTTGAAGAAAACCTGCAAGCGGTAATGCTCATGTAAAACTGCAGACATTTTTAAGTAGTAGTCATCATTGTACCCATCCCTTTGTGTATGCTATTGCTAGCAGCAGGACTGAAAAATTGATTTATATTCTAGGATTGTAACTGAACTTAGAGCTGATACCCAGCTATATACTTCTGCATGTAACATCACCCCTGCCTTACTGCAGAACACCAGTGACTGTCTCTCTGCTGTATCTAAAATCATGGCCTCTCTCTTCTTACTTAATCCTTCCAAAACTGAACTTCCTGTCTTTCCACCGTCTACTAACCAACCTTACTCTGATCTCTTCATTTCTGTCTGTGATGTCATTACAACACAGAGGCAGCAGGCACGCTGTCTTGGGGTTGTGCTGGATTCTGACTTCTCCTTTGCACCATACATTCAATTTGTTGCTTGCTCTTTCCAGATGCACCTTAAAAATATTTATTGTCGCTCTGATTCACTCTCGTCTAAACTACAGTAACTCCCTACTAAATGGTCTTCCACTCACTAAACTCTTTCCTCTACAAACTATTCTCTTGTCTTTCCTACCAAACACTACATGGATTCCTCCAATTTGTGGCAGTGACTGCACTGGTTGCCCTTCTCCTTCCAAATACAGTTTAATTTAATCACCCTTATCAACAAAGCTCTGCACAATGCTGCACCTCCCTACCTCTCCTCTCACATCTCAGTCTATCTCCCAACCCGTTCTCTTCGATCTGCCAGTGAGCTGAGATTATTCTCTTCCTTAATTCGAACTTCTCACACACGTCTCCAGGACTCCAGTAACATTTTACATTTATTCTCACAGATGCCATTAATAAGGTGATACCAAATAGTCTTTTATGTCTTATGCCATTTGGACCAAAAAAAAAAAAATTAAATTATGATTTTTAAAAATTATTTTTTGTTGCTACCTTCTAAGGACCATTACTTCAATTTTTTTTAAATTTTCCTGAATTCCAGCTTACTGGGGGTTTTTTAACCTTTTTTTGTTTATTTATAGTATTCACCTCACTGGTTATGTGGCATTTTATCTTGGGGGTCATGGTGATACTAAATGGGTGTTTTCCACTTTTACAAAATAAAACCATTTTTAAATCAAAAATTGTATTATTTTTGTTCCTAATTTGTTCAACCATTCACAGCGCAACATTGTTTGAAACATTACTGCTGCTGCTACTGTCACTGCCATCACTATATGCTGGCTCCAATCTTTCTTGCAAAAGTTTCTGGTATTTCTATCCCCTCTGTATTGTTATCAACCTTCCTTCATCCCATTCTATTTCTCTGTTCCTGTTAAACAAAAATCACAATTAACATCAATATTTTCACCCAAAAAAGATTTCAGACTTCGTCTACACAATTTTCACTGTGGTTAGGTCAAGGCAGTACAAATACCTTTAAGAACTTTTAAGACTTTAATAATTTATGAATTTACTGAAATGTAGAAAAAAGAATATGTGAAAATTTGAGTTTTTCTCCTACTACAGCTTTAAGACTTTTCTCAAACAGCAGCAGTTAAGAAAGTGGTAAAGCATACTGAAATAGTGCCCTGCCCATTCATGACAAATTTCAAATAGTCCAAAGGCTTACTTACTAAGGGTCCTGCGGACACATTTCCGTCAGGTTTTCTGACTTTTCGGGAACAGCGCCCCCGGGACAGCGATTTAGAATGGCATTGTGTCGCACGTGATTTAGGCGCAATCCCTCCGGCTTTCTTGCGACACAAATCGGGGGGTATTCGGACAAACTGCAGGATTTAACTTCAAAATTGTGCTGCGAGCCAAGCACTTACATACACCGGGAAGAAGGTGAACTCTGGCGGACCTGATTTGGGAGCAACAAATGCAGGATATCGGACGCACAATGTAAGTAAATTGCGGCACAGTGCACTCTCATCCGACACTCCGGATCGGGGAACGCGCAGGATCGGGTAAGTAAATGTGCCCCATATAGTAGTCTCCAATAGAAATGTGCAGTAGTGTCCCAGAGATTAAATACCTGGACCTCTGAATAAATACTACAACATCCGACCAAAGAACCAAGAGTGGATCTTTATAAATATCACAGATTAAAAAAGAGGAGGTAGCAGGAGAAAAGGACAGGCCAGGCTATGTGTTTAACTTGAAGGAAACACTAATTTATATATAGTGCTAAATATCTATGCATCCATAAAATACAGTGGGTACGTAAAGTATTCAGATTCCTTTAAGTTTTTCACTCTTTGTTTTATTGCAGCCTATTGGTAAGAGCAAAAAAGTTCTTACTTTAATTCACTACTGTGTACTCTGATCTATACAGTGGCGTAACAAAAGCCGTAGCAGCCTTAGCAGTTACTACGGGGCCCGGGCGGCACAGGGGCCCAGGTTGAACAGCTGAGAAAAAATGTATAAATTCTATTTTCTTGTGCCCATCCTTCCAGTGTATTGCGGCAATGGGACCTCCCTAGTACATTAATACGGGCCCCTGTGCCGTGCCTGTCCGCCCACCTTATCTGCGGTCACCCGACTCTACATTTGCGGCCACTCCGCCCACTTCATTTGGCGCTGACTGCACCTGACAGCTCCATGGCCTGGCCATTTCATCTGCCGCTGGGCTGGCCTACTCCGACAGCGGCCACCCACCCGCCCGCCTACTGCAACCACGGCCGCCCGGCCCACACCGCTCGCGGCTGCCCGACCTGATCACTTCATCCGCGGGCGCCTTCTACTTCCATTGCTTCCCAGGCACGTAGGCCTGCACGATGCCAAAGCCACCTATCAGCCCGAAGAAACTGCCACCCGCTGGCATGATGCCACAGCAGCCGATCAGCAAGAAAGGTAAGTCCCTATATATCTATGTATTGTTATATGAATATATGCTGTATGAGTGTATTTACTGTACAGTATATCTTGTATGTATGTGCTGTATGTATGTGTGTATGGGCTGTATGTGTGTATTTGCTGTATGCATATGCTGTATGTGTGTGAATGTGCTATATATACCGTATGAATGTGTGTATATACTGCATCTATACGCAGTATGTGTGTAAACGCTGTATATACTATGTGTATCTGCGGTATATATTCTATGTATGTGTGTATGCCGTATGTATATGTGTCATTTGTGTATACACTGTATATACTGTATGTATGTGTAAATATGCTGTACATAGATTCAGTATGTGTGTATATGGTGTTTTTATACTGCATATATGTGTATACACATTGAGTGTATGCCGCATGTTTAAGAATGATGTATGTATGCTATATGTATGCATGTATGTAAACAGTATATATGCAACTTTGCATATATACTGTATGAGGCTACATTCACACGATGTATGCCCGTAGTACTACGGTATGGCGGGCATACATCGACGCTGCGGAGAGGAGCAGGGGAAGAGCGCAGCTCACCCCCGTCCCTTTCCATGGGAATATACAGCGAGCGTCGCCGTATTCCGTAGAAAGATAGGACATGTCCTATCTTTCTACGGGGTACGAAACGGTACGGTGCAGCATGTATGACGCCGTGAGGCAATAGAAGTGTATAGGGGACGTATATACGCCAGAAATACATCCCCCATACGTTCTGTGACTGTAGCCTGAGTTTGTATATATTGTATACAGTGTACAAATGCATATAGTGTATAAATGCATATATCAGAACATAACTGTGTGCATATGAGTGTATACATATGTATGTGTGTACAAGGATATAAATGTGAGTGTAGAATGTTATGTGTGTGTATTTAAGTGTATAAATGTGTGTGATTATATAAACGTGTGTATATGTATGAATATTTTACAGGGTGTGGTCACACGTTGCAGTTAAAACTGCATCGCAATCAGTTTTGAGGTGGTTTTAGGAGCAGATTTGTTAATTTAACAAGTGAAAGACATTTGTAGAACAGGTTTCCCCTTCAAAATCAAAATAAATCATTTAGTTCATGTCTTTCACCTGATGCCTCTCCTAGTTACACCACTGGATCTATATCTTGACAGGAAAAAATGAAATGTAGATATTTTTGCTACTATCACATGGTCATATGCATTCTGACCCTTTGCTAAATATTGAGTAGAAGCACCTTTTGAGCCTAGAGTCTTTTTGGGAATGATGCAACAAGTTTTTCACGTCTCTGCAGAAATGATCAATTGGGTTTAGGTGAGGGCTCTGGCTGGGCCAGTCAAGAATGGTTGTTCTGAAATCACTGCTTTGTTGTTTTAGCTGTGTGCTTAGGATCATTGCCTTGTTGGATGGTGCCCCTAGACCCAGTCTGATGTCCAGAGCACTCTGAAAGAGGTTTTCATCCAAGATATCTCTGTACTTGACCGCATCATCTTTCCTTCAATTGCAACCAGTCATCCTCTACCTGCAGCTAAAAAACATAGCATAATGCTGCCACCACCATGTTTCACTGTTGGAATTGTATTTGGCAAGTGATGAGTAGTGCGTGCCAGCTTAAAATTAACACCAAAAATTTCAATCTTTGTCTCATTAAACCAGAATGTTATTTCTCATAATCTGGGAGTCTTTCATGTGTTTTTTGTGCAAACTATATCCAGGCTTTCATAGGTCTTGCACTAAGTAGAGGCTTCCATTGGCAAACCCTGGTCGGGGCTGCAGTGATAGTTGACTTTTCTCCCATCTCCCTTCTGAATCTCTTGATCTCAGCCACAGTGATCTTAGGGTTCTTCTTTACCTTTGTCACCAACTCTTTTCTCTCATGATTGCTTAGTTTGCTTGGTTATGGAGGCCACTGTGCTTTTTGAAGCCTTGAGTGCTGCATTCTTTTGTAACCTTGCCCAGATCTCTGAGCTCATTGGGCAGTTCCTTAGACCTCATGATTCTCATGTGCTCTGACATGCACTGTAAGCTGTGAGGTCATATATAGACAGGTGTTTGCATTTCCTAATCAAGTCCAATTAGTTTAATTAAATACAGCTGTTACCAGGTTCATTGGAGCAAGGGGCCTGGGTATGTTTGCTGGAGCCATGGTTATCCGTGACTCAGTGGGATAGTCGTCCCGCTGTCTCATGTGGCATCTCTTTATTCAGTTCTATATGTTTCCTCTACACACAATTGAATGCAATAGTGAAGCAGCCATCATCATTCACCCTTTACCACTGTTAATGGAAGTGAGTATCCTACAAGATAAGTTACTTTGCAAACTTGAGTATTATTGCTATGAAAAACTGTAGGAGGGTCTGGCTTCTTAGTTGAACCAAAACACATCTCCACCAGATGGGACTCACCCAGGTCAGTCTTGGCAGAGATTTAAGCCATAGTCATCGCTAGTTTTCCAGTGGAGACTATAGTAAATATTTGGCGGCTGGGGCATGATATTAAACAACTTCCATGTCACAGAGAGCTGTTGTGAGAAACCGTGTGCAGCTCTGTTTGAATGGAGGACATTCTCTGCTCCCTGCCCACAGCTTCTCATTACACAAGGCATGCTATGTAAAAGGGAAAGGAGATCCCTGGACAGATAGCTCACAGGACACTGTAGATGAACAAATTCATCTTATGGATGGGAGCAGCAGGCTGCTGAGCAGGAAGGCATTTTTGAATGAGGGCTGTGAATTATGATTTCATGTAAATGGTGCAGAACCTTACCTAAATATATATTGGTAAGTTGTGTAATACCATTCCCCCAATGTATTATAAAAAATGAACAGAAAGTGTAATAATGATTACATTACTTCATAAACAGGTGTCCCCCAGGTGTGCTGTCCAGATGATACCTCCCATTTATTGTTTGGAGCAGCACAATGACTAATGCCTTTAAAAACATTCAAAAACTTTGTATTAAAATAAAAAACTACTTGTGTTGCCAAATTCTCATAACTTTTTCTTACTTCAGTGTATGGCGCTGAGAAAGATGTTTATGCAATGGGATGATATTTTCCTTGATGCAATTTTAACTATCAAAATTTTTACCGTATTCTAAATTTTATGTCTAGAAAAATGGCAAAAAAGTGGCAATTAAGATTCAGGTGTTATTTTCTCTTATGGTGTTCATGGCTGGGAATACTTCTTTTTATATTTTGAGAGAACTGACATTTAACTATATCTATCATAATTCTGATTATACTTGTTTATTTTTATACATGTTCTAGGAAAAGGGGTAATTAGAATTTTTATCTTTTTAAAAAAAATTTCTGATTACTTGTACAATATACTGCAACAGGTTAACTGCTGCGACTGATGTCAGCACCCACCATGTATGAAGAATGATCACACTCCATATACCACTTCACTACCAGCTGATATATATTTACATTGGCTGGTTGTGAAGGGGTTAAAGACATCAACAAGAATTGGAACTTTATTTGTAGCTTGCAGTACCAACTACTATATGTCTTCAACAGTTTTTTTCTCAGGTTGTGTAGCACACAAGGTGCTAGCTGCAGTAAAACCCAATAGGGCAGCATGGTGGCTCAGTGGTTTGAACTACAGCCTTGCAGCACTGGGGTCCTGGGTTCAAGTCCCACCCAGGTCAACATCTGCAAAGAATTTGCATGTTCTCTGTGGGTTTTCTCCCACACTCCAAAACATACTGGTAGGTTGATTAGATTGTGAGCCCCTTTGGGGACATAGAATGACTTGACAAGCTTTGTGCAGCACTGCGTAAACTGTGTGTGCTATATAAATACAGGAATTATTATTATACAAGGGTATCTGATATAATGCTCCTACTTATGCCTCTTAAAATTATTCACCTCAGGCAAAGTGACCCGTTGCAGCTCATTTGCACATGGTTTTGAAGGTAATTATTTAATAAAGGGAAAGGGATTGTGTGGAATGCAAATAACTTGGGTGGAAAAGACCCCATTTTGAGCTCACTCCTTACAGGAAACTGTCTTATATAAACAGACCTCTGGATGTTGGTAATTTACCGTACTTTAGACTTAGGCTTCTTTAAACAGTTGTAACTGTTATCAAATATGTCTGTAATAAAGCTTTATTGTTAATACTGGTACTTATGAGAATCCAACATTTTTAAAATGGCAGCACTCCGAAAATTGTGAAATAAGGTGTGCCAAACAAGATCTGCCAAACAGCTAAGTTTCGGCTCCTATGGCCTGGTGCCTTCCTCAAGCAAGGTGTATACACAAATGTGAAACATTTATACCACTACAAAGGAAGTGACATCACTTCAAAATTCATAAAATTCTCTGACAGTAATTATTCATATTGTGATATCATACATATAACATCGATATAAGATCATCAAATGCTTTTATAAACATAACTAGATTAATATAAAGTGCTAAAGTGCACAAACGCTAGACATATGGCTCAAACACTCACCAAAGGATCAGCTGAAACCAGATATGTGTACTTCGGCGTACTGCATAGTCTACTGCGCATGTAGTAAATCACCTGACCGTACTCTGGGCATTCTGGGTATAAGGGAGATTACATGATTGTGGCAGTAGTTGTGCCTGCGCACACAGGACATGGATGCCAATGACGCCATATTGAGTAAGGGAACCAAGAGGAAGAAAACATGTGTCAAGTAGCTGCAGAAAATAGTCAATACTTTATTCAAATACAAAGAATAGAAAAATCAAATGGACAGACAATATAAAACCAATTAAAACAGAAAAAGCAGATCAACTGCTTTCGTGACCGAACATGGCAGGTGAAGTCATACAATAGTGACTATCAACCTGCGACAAGACCCCCTAGGACACATCACTGAAGTCATGTAGAAAAATCACTAGTGTACTCCAGTATGCGCAGGAATGGATTGCAGAAATGCAGATACAACACAATACAATGCAATACAGTGTGCAGGGATAAATAAATCCAAAGTAGTAACAGTAGCCAATTAGGGCAGATGATATATATGTAAATGAGGTCGTCCTCAGGTCTGAGGAAGCCGCGCTCTGCGGCGATACGCGTGGGGCATTGCCTGGACTCCCCTTGGACCTCCACTGCACTCGGGTAATCTCTTTATCTCCGATTTTTTGTATGCAGCAGTTTGGATCACACAGTCCATCTGGATTTTCAGTGGATTACTCATTTTTCTCACTTGCAATGTGTGAAGCGACGACCTCATTTACATATATATATCATCTGCCCTAATTGGCTACTGTTACTACTTTGGATTTATATATCCCTGTACACTGTATTGCATTGTATTGTGTTGTATCTGCATTTCTGCAATCCATTCCTGTGCATACTGGAGTACACTAGTGATTTTTCTACATGACTTCAGTGATGTGTCCTAGGGGGTCTTGTCGCAGGTTGATAGTCACTATTGTATGACTTCACCTGCCATGTTCGGTCACGAAAGCAGTTGATCTGCTTTTTCTGTTTTAATTGGTTTTATATTGTCTGTCCATTTGATTTTCTATTCTTGTATTGAATAAAGTATTGACTATTTTTGCAGCACTTGACACAGTTTTCTTCCTCTTGGTTTCATGTGCTGTTGCATGTGTGTAGCACTATTAGACTTGGACTTCTAATAGGGATTTGATTCCGTTCTGGATTAATATTGAGTAAGGGAAGACTAGCGATTGCTATACAAACTATTTTTAACAGGGGACTATAATAAAAGTGTATAGTTTTCGCAGAACCACAGGTACAGGTGCCTATGAAGTGACCTCCCATGAAAGGTGTCCACAGATAAGGCTTGCCACCGACTCCGGGGCACCCAATTGTGGACTAGGTCCAGCAGGTGCCCAGAGCTGGTCAGTTTCCTATTCCTATTGTGGTCCTGTGTCCGGATACAGAACCCCGATAGGAATAGGAAACTGACCAGATACGGGCACCTGCTGAACTTAATCCAGAATTAAAACATGTGGGCCGGATCGAACAGAAGACCTGAGGGGGACGCCGGAAAGGTGATCCCCCGGCGTTAATTTTGGGTTTTTTTAAAACAGGACAGGGGGCTGCTGGCTGCTATATACTGTGGGGTATGCTGGCTGCTATACACTGTGGGGGATGCTGACTGCTATACACTGTGGGGGATGCTGGCTGCTATACACTGTGGGGGCTGTTGGCTTCTATATACTGTGGGGGCTGTTGTCTGCTATCTACTGTGGGGTCTGCTGGCTGCTATATAATTGGGGGTGCGGGCTGCTATGTACTGGTGAGGCTGTGACCAATGTATTTTCCACCCTAGGCTTATACTCAAGTCAATAGGTTTTCCCAGCTTTTAGTGGTAACATTAGGGGTCCCGGCTTATATTCGAGTCGGCTTAAACTTGAGTATATACGGTATATATAAATATATAATTTAAAAAATGTAAAAAATAAAAGACTTTTCAAATCACTTGTCTGTCCATACAACGTAGCTATAAATAAATAAGCAAATAAAACCATAAACATGTTAGTTATCAATGCGGCCCAAAGTGCCTGGTCTACCAAAGTATAAAATTTACTATTGTCTGTGGTAAATGCTGGAAAAATACTGGAATAATCCAAATATCTGAAGCACTTCTTTTTTCCCATTTCCCCCCTTGTAAAAATTTTTATAAATAGTATTTAAGCTCCCACTATAATATTAATGAAACTGTCAGATTTATTAATTTGGTATCTCTTTGATTGTACTAGCCAAAGAATAAAGGGAGTGTGCCACTTGAACAGCACAGTAAAAGCTGTAAAAACAAAACCATGAAAAATAGCGCAACTACATTTGATTTTGTAAATTTCCACGCATTCGAAATTTTTTGAAGCTTCCTAGTACACAGCTACGAAAATTAAATGATGCCACTAAAAAGTACATTTTGTCCCACAGATGCTAATCTCTCATACCGCTGTAAATGGGAAATAAAAATGTTCTAGCATTTTGAAAGTGCAGAGTAAAAAATAAAAAAGCAAAAATGAGTACTCTTAGGGGTAACTGAATAAAACTGGGGATGAAATAGCAAAAGAAAGACTTGCAAATTATGGTTACTGTATGTACTCGAGTATAAGCCAACCCAAGTATAAGCCAAGGCACCTAATTTTACGACAAATTACTGGGAAAACGTATAGACTGTAGTAATGTAATTCCCAGCAGTCTCCCCAAGTATTGTAATGCCCAGCAGTCTCCCCCAGTAATGCAATGCCCAGTAACATCCCTCAGTAATAGAAATGCCCTATGCAGCCCACCCCTGGTTAAGAAATGCCACACGCAGCCACCCGGTTATAAAAAGGCCTGCAGCAGCCCCCCTAGTAATAAAATTCCCAATGCAGCCCCCCCAGCAATAAAATGCCCAACTATGAAATGCCAATGCAGCTCCCCCCAGTAAAGCAATGCCTGATGCAGCCGTCCTAATAATGCAATGCTCAATGCAGCCTCCCTAATAATGGTATGCCTAATGCAGCCCCCCTAAGAATTAAATGCCCTATGCAGCCCCTCAAATAATGAAATTAACAATGTAGACCACCTAATAATGCAATGCCTGATGCAGCACCTTAGGAATCTAATGCCCTGAAGCACCCCTAATATTGAAATGCCCAATGCAGCCCCTTGGTTTATAAAAAAATAAACTTACATACTCACTTTCTGATGCTCCCTGCGGCTAAACCTTCTTCTCCTCTTTGCGCATAACAGAGCAGGCAGAGACATGCCCATGCACTCTGCCCACCGGCACACACTATGAAGGGGTGGTATCACCACTGCTCATGCCGTAGATTGTGGTGGAGGGCCAGAACACATGGACGCATCTCTGCTTGCTCTGTTACAAGTAAAGAGAAGATGGAAGAGGAGGAACCACATGGAGCATTGAGGAGTAGCAGAAGGTGAGTATGTAAATTCATTTTTTTTATACACTTGTGTAAACTGTAAGCCGAGTTGGGGTTTCGCAGCACATTTTTTGTGCTGAAAAATTTGGTTTATACACGAGTATATGTGATACATTAACCTAAGTAGCAGTGCTCAATGTTTTATTACATCGAATAAAAATAAACCATTTGTTTTATCCCTGGTATAAAAATATACCAGGGACCAAACAAACAATATATGGATGAATGGCACTGACCAAAACTCTGATTTTCATTTTCTCTCCTTTATTTAACCATGGTACAGACTACAGGGGAGGAGAAGGTGCAGCAGTGCAAGAGATGGCTGTATTGTGCGTTAGCGCTTCTTCCTGCTTGTATATATACTATGGACCCCAATATAATATTGTAAGAATACCATGAAATACCATACCTTAAGGCACAGCTCTGATACCTTTTTTTCCACAGATAAATAGCTCTTGTCATGTTGAACAACTTTCCCTATTATCTTGATTAGGTCCAGCAGTTTCTATGCTCTTCTCCTCAGTTTAGCCATATCCTGTTGTGTCCACCGGCTGTGCTGATTATCCCTGCAAGTGTGTTTTCACAAAGTACAGGGCTGCTCCCTGCTCACTCTGGTGAGTGGAGGGGAAGGTCATGTGATGCGCCTCGTGTGAAGCTTGCAGGAAAGCCTTGTGTGTGCTTATAAACAGAATAGTATGCTTACTGAAGTCTCCTACACAGAATAGCAAATGGCAGCAATTAAAACATTTAGCAAAAAATTGACAAGTCATACAGTTCTGTACATAGAAGTATGAAAAAGTTATTAGCGCTAGAAAAAAATGAAGATTTTTTTGTACAGAAGGCCGTAATTAATTTAAAAACCATATTGAAATTAGATCTGTTTTTTTTTATTTGTACCATATGTGCATTGGAAGAGTGGTAGTCTTATATGGTGAATATGTCCCAAACTCTATATTTATATATATATTTTCACTGGAAAAATTGGGGGTCATTTTATACGCCCAGTCGGTACTTATTCCACAATCCTAGTCACTACAGGCTAGTCACTACATAGATCCTGTATGCGTATGTACACTATGCAGTGTTCAGTGGATTAACTTGGAATTTCACTGGGTGTGCTGCTAAATTACTGAAGGCATCTTAAATTTTACTCAGCTTCAGGGCAAAGACAAGAACAGATTAGTTTTAGAACACAAAATACCATGACTCTGGAAGGAAAATGGCACTCAGCACAATATGGTCATTGTTCTGTTTGTTTTTAAAGTAGGAATCATATAATAATTTGGTGAAAATTATTATGAAATCGGAGCCATTTTAATAAGGAATTGATTTTTGGGCTACACATTCCACAATGGATACTGGAGAGATTAAAAGGTTTGAAATATGGGTTATCTGATCTACAAATATATGTGTGGCCAACAATTAGCACATAATATATTATTTATTATTAATTTATATATTGCAATATTGCAGATTATATATATATATATATATATATATATAATTTTTTTTTTTTTTTAATAAATAAATAAAATACAACCTGGCACAGCTTATGAGTGAGTCTATAGAGTAATATTCAACCTATTGTTGATATACCATACAGATGTACAATAGAATATTTATTTAAATAAAACAATACCTGGCAGCACTGTGGCACATTGGTTAGCACTACAGCTGTGGAATGCTGTGGTCCTGGGTTCAAGTCCCATCCAGGTCAACATCTGCAAAGAGTTTATATGTTCTATCTGTGTTTATGTGGCCTTCCGGTTTGTGGGGGCCTTCCGGTTTCCAGATTGTGAGCCCCCTTGAGGACAGGGACTAGTTTGGCAAGCTCTGTGGAATCTGTGTGCGTTATATAAATAAAAGATTTATTATTATTATGATCTACACAATATAAATGCAATATATTGTTGCTTTAACTTTCCAAAGGTTAAAAATACATTCAGGAAGGATGTCTGTAATATCTCAATTGCATAGCCATAATGAGCAGGCGCCTATTACCATTTGAAAAGTGCAACCCCCAGGACTTGGGAGCGCAAGCTGGCAGGGTGCCAGGTAAAGTTTACATTGCATATTTTTACAACCAAGTTATATAGGGAATAGTTAAAAACGTGCTTTCTATGTACTGTTCAGTCTCATTTGGAAAGAGTCCTCTGATGACAGGTTCCCTTTAAGATGAAAGACTGTTTTGCAACTTACTCTGTTACAATATATACTTCAACAAAGCAAATATGTACCGGTCACGTGATTATCATACAGATTCATACAGATAGGTTCATTTGATTTCCAAATTCTTCCCATATCACCACTATAATACAATTAACTAATCTGGAACTTGAACATGGTAAAAGATTACATTTTTTTTTACTGTGCCAGGTTTGCTAATGTATCATTTTGAGTATTTTAATTTCAATGAAACAGCTAAGCAGCAATAGATTCCTGTAATGACTGTCAGCTGTTTAAATGTAATACACATTTTTTCATTTACAAACATACTATAGATGCATTTTATTCTATTTACAATAGCAGATTTCTCATCTTGAATATTCATAATCTGAATAACATCTCATGAGACAAATTTTAGCCATCTGCGATAACTAAAGGATGAGGAGTTCCCTCTGGAACACACATTTTCAGCATTTGTAGCATTTCTACTCTGAATAATGTGGCTTTGTCTAGTCACTTAAGTGATCTTACTGTCCATTCTTTAATATTTTGACATATATGTTATATCATTAGAGTGGTACACAAAGATCAAACCTGGACAAAGACAGCCTGTAAATCAGTACAACGTAAGTTCAATATTTCTTATTTCTCATAAAAACACTATATTCAATGCTTAAAATGCTTAGATATTTATTTTTCTAAATTTATTATTATCATTATTACCACTGCTTGTATTTGGAAGCTGTTTGTGTCTAGTATTTATAAGTAGGCCCATGTATTTCCATGGTAACACACTACAAACTTTCTAACATACATCCAAAAGTTTCGCAAAAACTAGAGGAAAAAAGGAGTAGAGTAGAATCCAACTGCAAACTTTTTTGTTTGTTATCGATTACCAAAGGTAATGTACAGGGATGAAATAGGAGAGACTAGGCCCTATAGCAGACTTCTGAATTGCCCCCCCCCCCCCTTTCCCCTTTGCCAGGCAGTCTTCTTATCCCAGAGGGTTGAGGGCACACATCTGTCCCAGTAACTGGAGACCCCATGGGGAAGTAGATGGCAGGAACCTAGAGATGAGAGATTCCTAGTCCTGTCGTTGCCCTCCCCTGAAATTTCTTATCTGAGTTCCTGAGTCATTGGTGCACTGCAGAAGATTTCACTGTTATATAAATATTGTGATGTACAATATGCAGCCTAATTTGTATATAATGGTGCACATTCACCATTCTTCAGTGTCTCAGGTCAGATGCCGGGCCCTCTGATACTGTGGGCCCCATAGCAGCCAGTTATGCCCCTGGTGATGTAGATACAAATAAGGAAACATATGTTATGATTTCTTGCCTAATTGTCTATATTTTATTACAATGTTGGTTTAACTCCCACAATTTAAAAATGCATTTTACAAGCTATATGAGCTATAAATTAGAAAGCTACTAAATAAATTCCTTTTATTCTAAAAGAATAACATTTCTCTAACAGAGGAACTATTTACATTGCGATGCATTAAAATATTGTAAATGGATCATGTAAATGCCTAAAACAACTTTCTCTTTTACAGGGCTCTAGTCTTTATGTGACTTAGAAGCACATGATAAATACTGAGCATTAAATGATAATCTTTCTGAGGGCAGATTAATTTCAAAATATTAAAAGTTTGGCTTTGTTTCTCTTTGGACTTAACCTGTATGACCCAAGCAGCTGCTTAACATGGTAAATGGAGTTTATGACTTTATTTAGGTCCAATCTTCAAGTTTTGCAACTGAGCTCTATACTGAACACAATTTGTTTTGGATTTAATGGTCATCTTCTGTGCCCAGCTTCTAATTGTGGAATTCAGACTCTTGTAAGAGTGCCACCTCAAAGCCAAAAACACAAGAGGCATGAGAGGGTCACCTTACCGTGTCTTGAATCTATTCTAAACAAGCTAAAATCTAATACTATATAAATATTAAAGTACACAGTAGACTAAAAGTATTCTATAAACATTTACTGTGAATGGAGGCATTAGTGAAGGCTTAGTCCCAGCCTGAATTCCCATGAAATTTGTAAATATTTCTTTCATTTGTTCTCCATTTACAATTAGTTGCGGTCAAGCTGATCAAAGTCGACAGAGGCCTGTTGCATGTGAACCAGCATCCCTCACAATGACATCCACAAAGCAGAATGAAATATGAAATATCAGGTTTCCACGGATGTATGAACTTGTAAAAAATCTGAAAGAATAGGAGGTTTTTCACACTGAGTAATGTGAAACATTTGGTGCGGATTGTAGGGCTCTGAAGAGGAAAACTGAGAGCCAAAATCCAAGAGACAATAAAACAGAAGCAGGCAGAAAGTTAAAACAACAGTTATACTCTGAATTCTATTGATTTAGATGTCATAGTAGTAAGTACAATCTAACCATGTTCACCACATAATCTTAGCTTTGTCTATATTACTGTCAGACAACTAGAAGCGGTTTCTACCATTTGCCTCACAGAAAAAAAAAAGATATATTTTCATATGATCTGGTTGAAAGTGACTTTGTGCTGGTAACTGATGCCGATATGGCAGGTGGGGTGTACAACCCAGGACTTATTCAAGTCTACATGGAATGAGGCAGCAGCCAACCGAAATAAATAACTCAATTAGCCAAGTGGATAGATTTGCAGTGAGCTCCGGAATAGCTCTGTGTGACTGCGCTCAGTGTGTTCTCTCTTTTCTACAGTATCTCTTTTGCAGACTGTTCAAAATGGAAAAGCTCTATTATAAAACAATCTCCCTAAATAGCACAGTTTACCTTTAATTGCTTTCTATATCTTTACCATCTGTGTTTTGGTGGATGTTTTTTTACACATAGTATATTGTGCACCAGTAGGCATTTCTACACAAGGCGTGAATTAAACTACTGTTTAACAATACATAGAAGTATGCACTTTCTCTAAAATCTTTGGGCAATTTTACAGCTTGAAAATTAAATACACACTTTATTGTGCTAACATTTACTCTTCATTTCCAGTCTGGAGCACTGAATAGGTACGATAGATAACACTTACTGTTAGCCCAGAGCATATAAATGTTTTCACTTTGTCAGTCTTCTGTAATGAAAATAACATGAGTCCATTATGAACATTATTTACATCTAGTATTTTTCCTTTTTCCTTGTAATGTCTGCAACATAAGTAAGACGTTAAAACCACTCCAAAACTGTAATTGATGTCAAGTACATAGTCCTGTTTGAGGGAAATACCAAGTGGTTAGAAGGTTGAGCTAGTTATGGTGGGGAAGTAGAAAGCTTCAATAGTGAAAAATGTAGATATCCAAAGGTGAAAAATAAAAAATAATATTAATGCAAGAACAACTGGGTCCTTTCCCATAATTGTCTATACAATATTTTAACAAAATTCTCTTTTTGAATATTCAGAAATTATTCTTCCAATTCATCAAAATAAATTATTAAATGGTACTTGCCATTTAAGCTTTGTTATCATCATTGCACATACAGCAGATACCACCAAGAAGATACATTATACATATACACTCACCGGCCACTTTATTAGGTACACCATGCTAGTAACGGGTTGGACCCCCTTTTGCCTTCAGAACTGCCTCAATTCTTCGTGGCAGAGATTCAACAAGGTGCTGGAAGCATTCCTCAGAGATTTTGGTCCATATTGACATGATGGCATCACACAGTTGCCGCAGATATGTCGGCTGCACATCCATGATGCGAATCTCCCGTTCCACCATATCCAGTTCCACCAGTTTCGTCACGGGTGTCCCCACAATCCATGTTGCGGATCGCGGGTGCACCCGTGCACTGCTGCCGCTGCCCCCTTCCCCTCGGGTCAGTACTTACCTGTCCCGGCTCCTGTTGGCTCCATCGCGGTCCCGTCAAGGCTGCAGGTCTGTCTCCTGTGTAGGCCGTGCGCTCCCGATGCTAGGGCGCGTGCGCCTACTCTTTAAGAATTTAAAGGGCCAGCGTCCTCCTTATTGGTGCTGGCATACCTGGCTCTGCTATATAGCCTGGCTACTCCCAGCATCCCCTGCCGGATCTTCATGTCCTGTTACTGAAGAGAAAGCCCTCCGTGTTCCTGAGCGTTTCCGGACGCCTCTGTGATTACCGTGTTCCGTGGTGTTCCCGTGTTCCGTGGTGTTTTCGTGTTTCGTGCTGTTCCTGTTATCCTGTGGCGGTCCTGGTATCCTGTGGCGGTCCTGGTATCCTGTGGCGGTTCTGGTATCCTGTGGCGCTCCGGTAATCCAGCAGCCATCCGTGGTCCTGCCAGCCATCCGAGGTCCTGCCAGCCATGCGTGGTCCTGCCAGCCATCCGTGGTCCTGCCTGCCATCCATGGTCCCCGTGTCCCTACCTTGGCTGCCACCGCGGGCCTAGTCGCACCGGCGGAGCGACCTGGTGACTCCCGCCGCAGCAAGACCATCCCGCTTTGCGGCGGGCTCTGGCGAAGACCAGGAGATCACTTAGACTCCGCTCCCAGGTGCGGCTAAGGTTGTTATCTCCCACAGTGGTCCAGGGAGTCCACTGTTTATCCCCCGAGATTGTGACACAATCGTATTATATACAAAAACATTGTGGATATGGTGACATATGTGCACATAAGGATGAAAATCAGCACATATATATGGATTTATATGGATTCATACAACATGGAAATACAGGACTGGAGAAAAGATACGTTTGTGTGATTGCAGCCTAAATTTGCAAACACAAAGAGATTGTCTGAATTATTAATTCCACATATTGTGAAGTTACTGTTATTGTGAAAATGTTGTGCCCAAGCTTGGCATTCAGCTTATCTCACACTTTTGGAGGCCTTTTTGTAGTGAAGTAGGCAAGAAAGATTAATATCAGGGTTCACTTACCCATGTCCCCTAATGATCTGGCAGCATGTTTTGTAAAATGTAAACTGACATGGTTAGTATCTACAACATAACATTGATGGACAGACAACTAGTAAATTGTTGAAATGTCCATGGGCTTCCAACATCAATCTATGAATAACCTCTTTGCAACTTCTTCTAAAGGCTTGTTGGGAGAGATACCACAAGACACCTTGCATAATTTATTTCTCAATGTATCACTGTTAGCTATGGTCAGGTATGGAATTATTTGTGGAAGAAAGCAGCCAGGTTTTTTACACCCCAAACAGCCATTTTAACTACAAAAAATCTGGATGTCTTCTACAACTATTTTGCAATACATATGAATGAAAGCTTTGGATTTTTTTATATCCAATGAAATGTTAAGCAAAAGAAAAATATCACCTAAAAAAGTTTGCACCGTGGTCAGAAACTACTCTGCTGACACAACTTGAAGAGTCACAGTAGTGGACTCAGGGCCGGATTATAGGGAGGGTTCCCAGGGCCCCCACCACTTTGTCCATAAAGGGGCCCACCAAGTTTGGGCAATTCAGGCGGTCGCATTGCTGACCGAATCCCCCGGTATATGTGCGGATACAGCTCCCAGGCTTTTAAGACTTTGCTTTTATAACAGCAGCTGGTCTAGAGAACCGTGTGATAGCAATTAGACTTGTGTCTATAGCCGAACAAGGCAAAGATACATTTCCTGCTCTGCCATAGGCCGCGGAGTACATAAGACATCAACGTCCTGGACCAGGCGGTGCAGTGCAGTAATATATATATATTACTGTGGGGTTGTATATATGTATTACTGGCGGCTGTATATATTTATTAACCCCTTAAGGACGGAGGGTTTTGTTCCCTGTAGCCATGTTGCACTGTATCTGATTACATACTTACTACATACTTACATACATACTCTTTGAAAAACATATGAGCAAACTGCAAGAGATACTTTACATATCTAAAAATGGTAAATATTTAAATACACTTTTAATAAAAACGTAAACTTTGAGTTTGTAAATTATAGTCACATAGGTCCAGATAGCTTAGAGATTGGGAAATATTGGTAGCATGTTCACATCAGAGTAACAGGAGGAAGAAGAGAAGGTGCAGGTGTTGCTATTGGAGGAGGATGAGGAGAAGGAGTTTTCCTCACAGCAGGGTGACACCCAGAGAAGCTAATGGATGTCAATGGAGTGTGGCTGGAGAGATACAGAGGAGTACAGCTTGTACTTGCCTCTGGGAAACATGGCCCACACAAGCCATTATACGCTTCAGTGCCAGTATCCAATGATACCCTAGTTGCATGGATAATCTCCAGTTCCGATTACTGGGTGGCAAACCTTTTAGATCCATGCTACAAGCATAGTGTAACAACCTTAATTCCACTAACAGAGCATGAGGCAAAAATTAGGGAGTTGAACTTTTGTCTCTTATATTAGTTTTAACTCGAAATTGTCAAATTCGGCTTATCACTGACTTTAAACTTGAGTTTGTTAAATTCCGGATTAACTGACTTTAAGCTTGAAATTGTCAAATTCCGCAGTACCTCAGTTTTAAATTGGAATTGTTAAATCTGCAATAGATGACTTTAAACTTAAGATTGTCAAATTCTACATTACTGGAATTTTAACTTGAAATTGTCAAATTTTGCATTAATGGAATCTAAACCTGAAATTGTCAAATTCTACATTATCAGAATTTAAACTTGAAATTGTCAGATACCGCAGAAGCTGGATTTTTACTGCAGTGAGAGAAAGGGTTTGTGGTTAATCCTCTCTGCGTGGGATAGCGTAACGGCATGACGTAAGCGTCACGCTGCACTCCCGCTTCCGCCCTCCCGGCGTTCCCGTACCGGCGCCACGGGTCCGGAAACACTGCTCCTTCGGGCGCACTCCTTCGGCGCACTAACCTGAGAGCCCGGCGACTTGCTGGATGGTGTCGCATCGGTACACCGGCGCTGCTCTTGAGAATCTCAGGTACTGAGAAGGAGAGACGCGACAGAGCGGCCGAACGAGTGATGGATGTCCCGCAGCGCAGGGGGTAGGATGGAGTCGGAAGGAGCCAGCCTGGAAGGTTGAGGTCAGACGGCACTGGGATCCCGAGTCGGTGGAGCGCAGAAGTCTTGGGAGCAGGTTCGGGCCACGCTGTGGCAGCAGTGTGGCTGGAGGCGGTTCCGGGACGACGGCGCAGCTGAGCCGGGGAACATAAAAGTGGACCAAATCTAGGCTGGATTCTTGGAAGAACGACCAGTGATTTACTATATTCTGACCCCATCAGACCCTTCGATGCAGATCTTCGGGTGGTGAGATGAATTTTGGGTTTATTGCCCCTTACAAGTATAATAACCATCCATGAGCTTTTGGCTTTATTAACTTTTCCCCTATTAACTCTCGCAATTTATTAACTGGAGACTTTTGCTTCCTGCACTATTCTCTTCTACATTGGATTTTAGGCTCTTACTAACTTGCCTCTCCCTACTAATAATTGCCTATTTACTCTGGCTGAACTCCGTCTCTCTTTTTTGTCTCCTATCCAATAGAGAATCTCCCTTATACGGTTGGACATTTGACCATTTAGAGATGTTACTGGTATGCTCACAGCTATTATAGTTTGTTTTGTTTGTCAGGTTGCTTTTTTTTTTTTTTTTTTTTTTTTTCTTTTTTCTTTTGGCTATTGGAACTGATGCTCCAACATTTGATTGATGTAATTTGTGAGCTGTAATACTATCCCGACTATGTGAATATCCAACTGTCTTTTCTGTTGAGGGGTATACCTGTGTCAGGTTCCATAGATTTATAGCTAAATTTAATACGTACAGGGTCGGTTGCTGGGCCTCTTCCTGTGAGGTTGTTAAAAGACAAAATAGTCTAAGAGTAACCGAGGTGATTATGGGCCCCAAAAATGCAGTAAGAAAGTCCCTGGGCTCGGTGTCCCCTAAGGAGAAAGGAGGTGGGAAAGGGGACAACTCTACAAAAATTGATAAACTATGGAAGTCTCCATCTGTTAAAACTCGTACTGCCCTGAATTTGCCGAAAAGCTCTGGTAATGAAGGTCAGGACCCAAAAAGCACAACTCAAGGGTCGAGATTCAATGTGTTAGAGGGTGAAGAAGTAGAGGAGGATGACCCTACGGGGGGTGGAGAGAATGCTATGCTTAAAGAAATTTTGGCATCAATTAAAACTTGTAATAACGCAATCCTTCAACTCACTGATCAGGTTGGTGCCCTGAGAGGAGATGTATCCCTACTTCGAGACGATGTAAATAAGATCAGAGAGAAACAGAAACAGGCAGAGGAGAGAATTTTGAAAATTGAGAAAGAGGTGGGACTACTTAAAAAAGACACACGTAGTTTGGAACGGGAAAATACCGCTTTAAAAAGCAAATTAGCGGATATGGAGGATCGCTCAAGGAGGTCTAATTTGAGATTAATAGGGGTCCCAGAGAAAGCGGAAGGGGATAATGCTGTGAGTTTTGTTAAAGGATGGCTCCTGGAGAAAATAGGGAAAGAACATCTATCGCCCAATTTCGAAATTGAACGAGCCCATAGAATTTCGGGCGGTCCACATATACCTGGTAATACCCCTCGAACTATTATTTGTAAAACACTACTGTCTGGGGACCGAGATGCGATACTGAGACGTGCCCGGGAGCTTAAAGATCTCTCAATCCAAGGGGCAAAAATTTCACTGTACCCAGATTTCTCCAGAGAGACCCTACAAAAAAGGAAGAGTTATTTAGAAGTTAAAAAAAGGCTGAGAGAGAAAGGTATTATCTACTCGCTGATGTTTCCGGCGAAATTAAAAATATTATATCAGGGTCAGTCCCACTTCTTTAACTCCGCTGAACAAACATCAGACTGGTTAGACGAGAAGGGACTTTGATTTAGCGTGCTGTTAAAGAATGTTCTAATTATACGATAGGCCTGTACGGGAGGGCAGGGGGGTGGGTGGGGGCGGGTAAGTGGCTTTAGTAGGAAGAGTTCTACTATGGTAGGACAAGGAGGGGGTCGGGGTGGGGAGGGACAGAGGGGGGAGGGGAGGGTGGTTGGTCTGGAGATGGAGTCTTTGAGGTTTTTTTTCCTCGTTGGGGCTTTTTCCTTTTTCTTTTTTTCCCTCCTAGCGAGATGGGATCTACCAGGGTGATAGCTTGGAATATCAGGGGGCTGAAAGACCGTGTGAAACGATGCATTATTTTTAATTATATTCTTAAACAACTCCCTGCTATCGTAATCTTGTTGGAAACGCATTTAGATAGAGAGTCCCAGTATTTGGTAAACAAGATGTGGGCGACTCAGACATTTAATTCTGCATTTTCATCCTTCGCCAGAGGAGTGTCTATTTTGGTACACAGATCTATCGATTTTAAAATCCTGGACGCCCACTGTGATGTAGAGGGGAAATTTGTTTTTCTATATGGCATACTTAAGGGGGTCAAATGTGTTGTGGCGGGGATCTATATTCCTCCCCCCTTTAAATATGAGACCTTACTAAACTTAATTTGTTTTGTAGAAAAAGTGGGGGAGTGCCCCGTCCTTATGTTAGGAGATTTTAACAATGTCCTCTCAGATAAGAAGGACCGATTGGGAAAAAGTAGGTCCACGCACTCTGCCGCGCTGAACCCTTTGCTAGATTCGTCATGAAGTTGGCTGGTTAGATATCTGGAGGTCGCTATATGGCGATCTGCCGGCATATTCCTGTTATAACCGATCATATAATTCATTCTCTAGGATTGATTTTGCTCTGGCCAACGAATTAGCGGCAAGATGGGTAAAAAAAATGAGATACGATAATCGTTCAGTCTCGGATCATTCTCCCATAGTCTTAGAGCTGTCGGGGAAAAATATTCCTGTTAGCAAATTTTGGAAACTTAATCCATACTGGCTCTCTCTTCTGACGAATGAGGATAAAATAAAGAAAGAGCTTTTGTACTTTATAGAATCAAATAGAACCGAGGGAGACCTTAGGCTATTATGGGATTCATTAAAATCATTTTTAAGGGGAATTCTAAATTCTGAAATCATATTTCTACGTAAACAATTCGCTAGACAGGAAAGAGCTCTTAAGGAAGAAGTGGTTAAGAGAGAGAAGGCCTTCCAGGAAGATAGGTCCCAAGCAGCCCTGAATAGTTTTAGCCAGGCACAAGAGGCTTACAATAAATTTATTACGAATAAAGCAACGCAAAAACTTTTTTTTTTAAACCAGTCAGCTCATTGTGAGTGTGGTACTCCAACTAAGAGGCTTCTACAGAAGATAAAGAAACAACAAGAGATTAATAGAATACAGGCGATGCGAAACAATTTTGGGGATATTATACATGAGGAAGGAGAAATAAGGGATATCTTTTTACAGCTATTTCAAAACATCTATTCCTCAGACCTGGAAGCCACAGCAGAAGAGATAAACCAATATCTTAATGGCATCCAAATCCCCTCCTTCAGGAGGAGAGAAGAGAGAAATATTGTCTCACACCCATCTCAGTTAGAGAGTTGGAGGAAACAATTTCCTCATCTAGACCTAATGTCTCTCCAGGATTGGATGGCCTACCACTGGAAATTATCGTAGGTTTGGCCCTATCTGCTCCCCTTATGGTGGAGGTTGGGAGAAGGCCCAGGAGGTGGGCAGCCTTCCGGACTCATGGTACGATGCAAGTATCGCCTTGATTCATAAAAAAATAAAAGATCCAGTGGATGGTGAATCTTACCGCCCAATCTCACTGCTGAATTCAGATGCGAAAATGATGGCTAAATATTAACTAATAGATTAAAGGATATGGTGCCATCATTAATCCATGAAGATCAATGGGGGTTTGTGGGTGGGCGTCAGTTAAGAACTAATATTAGGAGGCTATACATGAGTCTGCAGTTGGGTCAGGGGGAGGCCCGCTCCATACTGTCGTTGGACGCCTCTAAGGCCTTCGACAGGGTGGAGTGGACCTTCCTTTGGGAGGTGCTGCATAAATTTGGGTTAGGGAACAGATTTATTGAGTGGATAAGACTATTCTATGTTGCTCCTAAGGCTTGTATCAAAGTGAATAGCGGAGTTTACACTTCTTTTTATTGACGAGAGGGCACTAGGCAGGGGTGCCCCCTGTCTCCCTATTGTTGCCTTGTTATTATAGAACCCCTAGCAATAAAAGTACGGGCAATGAATGAATTGGAGGGAGCAGGATGTTTAGGCTCGGGAGAGAAGGATAATGCTTTATGATGATGACATTCTCTCTGCCTAAGAGATTCAGGAACCTCAGTTCCAAAAGCCTTAAAGACTAAAAAGAGTTTGGTCGTCTGTCGGGTTTCAGATTAATGTGCAAAAATATATATAGTCCACTGATAGCGATACTCTATAAATTTGGATAGTTTGGACTTAAAAGTTTCGCGTTCATTTGAATTACCTAGCTTTAAGTTAAGCCCGAAGTGGGGCATTGAACCTGATTTCCCCTTGTTCAGAATTGAAGAAAAAGTGAATACCTGGAGTTGAGTTCCCCTCACTAAACCGAGGCAGAGAGGGTGGTCTTAGTCCAGAGTATTATCCTACCCCAGATACTCTATGTGATATGTAACTGTCCATGTTGGATCGACAAAAAAATGGTTCGGTTTATAGTGCAATTTAAATAAGCTTTTATGGGGGAGGAAAAAGGTTCGCATTAAATTAAATACTGATGAGAGATAAAACTAGAGGGGGTCTGTCTCTCCATCGTTCTACCACTAT
The DNA here is from genome assembly GCA_019512145.1 of Engystomops pustulosus. NCBI lineage: Eukaryota > Metazoa > Chordata > Amphibia > Anura > Leptodactylidae > Engystomops > Engystomops pustulosus. The sequence continues at coordinate 194,154,785 of CM033641.1, forward strand.
TTCTTGGCGGCCCAGATTCAATTTTATTTAGAAATAAATTAGGCCCCTCGTTCAGACGTTGTTACAATTGGTGGGAGGGGAGATTTGACTCCATCTTTGCTCTATTGGAATCAGGACAACTGATGAGTCTTAGAGGGAGGAAATACCCCATAGTAAAGCTGGTTATGAACTCCTGAAGGGGTTTGAGAAGACATTAGGAATAGAGGGCGGGTTTAAGTTTACACCTATTTGGGGCAATCTCAATTTTCAGAGCTTTATAAAATGGAGGATGTTGGATTTTGGTTAAAAAAAGGAATCACATCGGTTAGGGCACTTGGGTGTTAATGGGGATTACCCACATTCCATCATGGTGAATTTGGGCATTTTGGCTGATAGAGATGTTCAGATATCGGCAACTTCAACATGCCTTTAGAACGGGAAAAATTTTTTTGAAGGGTTTATGGTGGAGGAAATGTTAAGCTTTAGCAATACTGGATTTGGGAGTTGCACCTAAAACTTTAGCAAGGTTTATAAGTTTTTAAGGAACATTATTGATCAAAAAACAGAGCAATCCTCAAGTAAAATGGTCCAATCAGGTGGGCCTGATCACAGAAGATCAATGGGGGGTCATATAAAGAATATTTAAAAGTTCTATTAATTGAATCACAGATATACACCATTGAATATTTTATATAGGATTTATTTTTCACCTTATTACTTTTTAAAATGGGGATCAAAGGTGAACTCCAATTGTTGGAGATGTAATAGAGTAGGACGCAGACATCCTCCATGTTTTATGGGAATGCCCAAAATGAAAGATTATGGTGTCTAATATATGAATTGTTGAAGCCTTGGTTCAATGTGCTTCCACGCACGGCCCACTTTGGGGACTTTGGGACTTCTTCCACCCAATCTGAGCTCTGGACTAAGATGGATCTGTTTGCTGAATCTTATGTTTGGCAAGATGGTGTTAATTAAGCATTGGAAAGATAGGACACCCCCAGATGTAAAAGAATGGAAAAACTTGGTGAAGGTTGTTAAATCTTACGAATGCGCGTATGAGATCTGGTATAGAAGGAGTAATAGACTAAAGGCCATCTGGGATCTGTGGATATAAGTAGAGAGGGTGACTGGCCTGACGAATGTATTGATATTGCCTTAATTATTTATCTTTCTCCATCTCCAGACCGGGAAAATGGGAGGGGGGAGGGTATGGGAGGGGAGATTTAAAAGGTTTTTGTTTATCGCCTACAGCCAATTTTCTGGCACCTGTATTGGTACGAATTGCTAGATAACCAAGATACATTGGCTGTGGTGATGTAGATTGTTCTGTAAATTTTAAATGATGTATGTTTTTCCTTTCCTGTTGTTGGTTTTTGTTTGCCATTTGTTAATAAAGCCTTTAAAAATCAAAAAAAAAAAAAAATCCTCTCTGTAAATAATTGGGTCTGAACCCAGAGCACCTTTAAGAGCAGGGACATTAACAGCATTTTTTTAAAGATGCTGAATGGAGAGCTTAACTCCGGCAGACCTCAGCGTGGGAAGCGACAGATACGGGAAATTGGACACACGATCTAAGTGAATCGCGGCAGACCCGAATCCTCATTGGACAAAGCACGGCGGGGATCGCGATGGGACGGGCAAGTAAATGTGCCCCAATGTTTCATACCATACTTGAGGGTACTAGTAGTGACAGAGGCAAGGAAATGTTAATAGAGAATGGTTTGTATTAAACACTCCCCTTGTGTAACCTTGACAAAGAGGTAAAATAAATTTACCCTTCGTTTTCCTATACCACCAGGAACACAGCCCTTAAAGCATCTAATACTCTAACCCCAAAAAAGCTGGAATCCACCGTAAAGCAGGTAAATCCTAAGAGAGAAGACCTGCAATGATGGAAAAATTCTAAATAAAGGTTCTTGGAAAGGGAATCCCTTTTCATCAGCAATGTTTTTGTGTCTTTCTTTGACAAGCCCAGAGATTACAAGTCTTGAATCATTATTAAACCTCCCTAGTGCCTGTTATGTAATGTTACAATCTCATGCAAGCATTCCACAGGTTATATCACACAATGTCTGTTTCTACTCATGTCTAATTAATCAAATGAAATATTTCCTACAAAGCTTTCATTTGTTTTACAGTAAATTAAACTCATTTTTTCAATCCAGTAGTCTAGAATTGTCCAATATCTATGCATCAGAGACACAAAGGAAAGATAAAAATACAGTAATCCAATCGGAGTCAGTGGGTAATATCCTTCTCACACTTTTTTCTATTTTATTATTTCAATAATAATTTTATTGGCTTATAAGGAACTTATAAGTGTTTTATGTTTGTTTTGTTCTGCCAGTAAAAAGCCAGAAACGCATTTATAAATTATTGCCGTTCATTTGTTGGAAGAAACACATGGAAAAGTATATCAAGTTATGTGAGCCGTGGGATTAAAATGAGGAGGTATTGAGTTTTTTTTTCCTCTTCCCTTTTATTGGATGAAACATCACATCTGCTTCCAGGTAAAAATGGCTATTAAAGTGGCAGCCATAATAATGCCAAAACAATGCCAGTAACAGTCATACCACCAGTCAAAAATCATTCAAAAGCCATTGAGGCATTAGTTAAACATTCTAGTTAGGTCATAGATTTATTGTTTTCAGACCAATTACTGCAACAATATACATGCACAATAAGTTACTCCTTTGATGTAAAGTCCACAGCTTTGTGAGCCAGGAATCTTTTGGCAGTGTTTTGGGTTGTGTTTTTACATAAAATATGTACATCTGTGCTGTGCTTCCTGAAATAGATACAGACAGAATCTATATTCACTTCTTCCCTATTATAAACACTCATCATTGTTCCCTGTTCTGGTCAAGAGGTTTGTTCCATCATTTTACTGCAGATTCTACAACACATATCTTTAAAGGTCTCCGAATAAGATAGTGTTGATGTTTAAACCCCTTGGTAACATCCATAGTGCATGTATGGTAGATATGTGCTGGGGCAATTGGCTGCTGGCTTAAGAGTTGAGCTTGAGTTATACAAATGCACCTGCTTTGATACACAGCTGGCACCCACCTGTTAGGTCCAGTTATCAACACCATCAGTTTATGTTTGTACAGTGTACTATTTTCCATTATTTATAATGTTATAAATTGGTGCTGGCTCTGATCGCAAACTGATCGCAAAACTGCCGGCAGCATGTAAAAAAAAGCAGCAAGTGGGAGTCACTATCTAGAATCAGATCATCACCCTCAGGTATGTCATTGGAGGATGATGATCTGTTGCTATGTCAGCCTGGAGTCTCTGTTAGATTCCAGGAGTTATCATTAACATAGATTTGTAACAGCCAGACCAATACAGATCATGTACAATACTGCCAAATGCTGCAACACAGTGGTATCGCCGAGTATCGCAGGATTGATCATAACCAATAAGGTTAAAGTACCCTAGAGGCCTACATTTTTTAAAATCTAAATAAACATGTTAGGTATCGCCACGTCCCATATGTCTCAATCTTTTAAAATATAAAAAGATTTATTCCCAGCGATGAAGTCCTTAACAGAAAAAAACGCCCGAATGTTGCCACTATTTTAATTAATACTTTAATTAAATAAAAAGTGATCAATAGGTCATACAGTCCCCTAAATCAGTGGTGGGGAACCTATAGCAAAGGTGCCAGAGGTGGCACTCAGAGCCCTCTCTGTGGGCACACAGTTACTCAGCATAGAGCTCATAAGACAGGAACATAAAAGAGGACCCATGGCCTTCTCCTGCAGTCCCAGGCAATGCAACACATCCTTGGCTGCCTGGGACTGTGGACAGAGGAGTGAGAAGATGTAGACAGAGCTGGATTATAATTTGAGCTCCTTTCATGGGCCTTGCAATTCTTCCTGTACAGTAGAACCTAGATCAGTGGTTCTCAACCTTTCTAATGCTGTGACCCCGCAATACAGTTCCTCATGTTGTGGTGACCGCAACCATGCAACTCGCAGTAAAAACACAATAAAATTGCGTCTGCGATGGCTTTAGGCGACCCCCGGTTTTGGTCGTCCGACCCCCGCTGGGGTCCCGACCCATAGGTTTAGAACCCCTGACCTAGAGGGTAGCTACAATAATAATCAGAATTTTTCCTCTTTCTACTGAATTGATGTCCTCAAGATGCCAATGCAATTTAAAAGCTTTGACAAAGCAGTGAGCAATAAATTATTGCTAAAATTGCCATGTTGGCACTTGACATGATAGGTTCACTATTGCTGCCCTAAATGGTAGAAATGCAAACATCAGTTCAATCCTGCAAAAATGACACCTTACACAGCTCCTTACACCAAAATATGAAAAGTTATTAGTGTCAGAAGATTGTATAACAAATAAAATATTTTTGTAGAACAAGTTTTCATTTTTTAAATTCTATTAAGATAGGAAGAAGCCAACAGCATGATATACATTGTTGGAATTGTTGTCAAAGGCTCTTTTTTTGTCAGTAACTTTACAGTTGCACTTTAAGGTTCTGGTTAACCCAACGTTATTTTGCACCCTATGAGAATATATGCCTTTATTGTTTTGCATAGTTAGTTACCAAGAAACTATCTCTTCCAAATGGCAGTTTGGTATTAATCTACCATATATATTTTCTGCATTATATGCATGATAATCCCTTTATAAACCACAACAAATAAGCCCCTTTGCCCGTAATGTGAGTTTATGTAACACTTCTCTAAAATCAACCTCAAACGTCTTTTAAAAAAAGTCATGGATTATATTTCCATTTACAGTGCCGACCAAAGAATTGGATATGCACAATTGCTGTAATATAAAGTTACATGTCTGAGTCTACAAATCTAAGCAAGTGAACTTGGTTGTATGCACTGACCAACCTAAAGCCTCTCAATATGCAACTGGTTTTATGAGCCTAGTCAGGAATGTTTGATATGTAAATGTTTTGTGACTGCCAGAAGAGGTCTCCAGTTAAATGGTTAACATGAGCCAAATGTATTACTGTATTTCACTATTGTGCATCTTATCTGCTTTGATCCCATTGTTGTGTAATCGCATTGGGATACATACTTTCTAACTTGACAAAAACAAGATGTATTTCTATTTGTAAAATTTTCCTATAAAAAATATTCCACTCTAACGTTAATTTATGGATGTCATAAAGCGGAGGACAGGCAGGCGAGTATGAGAAAAGGCTGGACATGCTGAAGTCTTATTGAAAACACTTTGAATCAGATGGCTAAATGATAACCAGTTGTGATAGCTACCCGCATATTTTAAAATATATGTGCATGTATCCAAAAATGATCTTGTTATTTGATTTATTCTCAAGTCCCCTGAAGTGTTTAATAAATACAATATGGTAAAACTGAAATCATGCTTATTGCTGCTATTATTTTGGTCATTCTCCAAGATGAAATCATACTTTTCAGGTTATAAATATACATTTTTATTGTTGATTTTTATACTCAAATTTGAAATATTGCTTCTCTGCTTTCATATTTTCAAGACCTTATTACAGTGCAATAAATCTGCAGAGGACTAAAGGAACTCTAATTGATATCAGGTGATTTGAAGACAAAGAGAAAACAACTTGTACATGTCCTTTGTTACAATCAATGGACTTTAAAACGCATACACAATTCATCTGTGCTATCTGCTGGCAAGATTAATAGATAACTAAAGTGGACATCCAGAAGATGAATCACACTGATTTGCATGCCATTTCTTTAAGGGAGAGATATGATCTGAGGAACACAATTGTTTTTTTGCAAACTGTTAAGTGTCTGGTTATTTTATTTTACTGTGAGAAGAAACATGGAGAGAATTACCTACATATGTACCATTAATATCGTACCTTGTGGTGCACAGATGTGCAGTAGACTCAGAGGAATACATTGTATCACATTCAAGCTGGTTGATATTTGTGAAACGTTGAGCAGTGCATACAGTCCTTCATCCTGGTGGAAAATGCCCTTTAAAGAGGATATTTCACCAACATCACCAACCAAAACTCTTTGCATCCCTGAATAGTCATTTTCCCACTAATTCTGACATACATTTTAATTTTAGTCAACATCATACCTGAGCAATCAATGTCAATAATCTCAGCTCTCTAATGTCAGATGGGTGATGCCAAATTGTCATCTCTAGTATCCAACATGCTTATTAGGCAATTTTTCAGTCTGTTTTCTGCTGTATTCAACCTGCTAACTCTGCCTTCCCCAATCTTGCCTCACCAAGAGCAGCACGAGATTAAAGCAAGCAATGGGAGGGGGGAAATGCCGCCGAAACAGGGGGAGGATGAGACATGCTTCTGCACATTGTAACAGCCTATGAAGCCAGAGCACAAAGGAGCCCTGGTTTATCATGCTTGAACATGATGGTAGATTCCCAACAGAAGATAAAAATAGCAAAAATGGAGAAGTAGATTTCCTTTAAGAATGCAAAGAGTTGGAATTTATGGAGGTGGTGCTCTTTAAAGGGCTTGTGGACTTTCAATGGTTCTTGTATGTTACGTTCTTGTATATTTAACTAAGGACCTTAAGCCACATTGGGAACCCATGAAATATGCTGTATCCTTAGAGGAATTCAGTTCCTATGTAGTACACCCGTTGGTAAAGTGAAGGAATCAATTTCAAATCAATTACCAAGCACTGAAATCAATAGATTGACAATGGTGTTCTGTCACTCCTAGCTCAGAATTGTAGATCATAATCCTGAAAGGACAACAACCTTCTCTTTTAGATTTAAAAAAAAAATAGTTTGTATGGCTGATTTTGTATCAAGAAAAAAATGTTGCCAAGAAATCAAAGCTTTTGATGAAGTTTTGATGCTGATTTCTCCCACAGATTTTAAAATGTCATCATAGATTTAAAATGATTTTTTTGCATGAAATCCACACTAAGGTACCGTATTTTCTGGACTATAAGACGCACTTTTTAGCAAGAAAAAATCTTGCTAAAAAGTGCCTGCGTCTTATAGACCGGAGGTCAGGAGGATCCAGCACTGCCAGACCCTCCTGACTGCTGTAGTGGAGATCGGGTGATGCCCTGATATAGAGCTGCACCAGATCTCCCAGAGAGGAGCCTCCGTACTACTCCCACCTCTCCCCGATGTCCTACAGGTCCAGGACCTGTGGTGATGTCAGAATCATGATGTCAGATGTCAGAATCATGTGACTGATCACATGCTTCTTAGGTGATGCAGAGTTGAGTGTGTATAGGTGATGCAGAGTTGAGTGTGTATAGGTGATGCAAAGTTGAGTGTGTATAGGTGAGCTGAGTGTATAGGTGAGCTGAGTGTGTATAGGTATGGATGATGCAGAGTTGAGTGTGTAAATGTATGTCTGTGTGTGCTGTGCTTTAGTGCGACCAACAGGGATATTTTAATTGGTGTAAAATATATTTTTCCTTTTTGTGGAAGCCTAAATCTAGGGTGCGTCCTATAGTAAGAAGCGTCTTATAGTCCGAAAAATACGGTACTTCAAAAGTAATATCATTATGCTATTGTTTTCTGAAAACTGTAATATTTCTGTACCATAGTCATAAAAATGGAAGGATAAAAGAAAAAGTCACTTTGGTTGCTGAAATGACACTTTATGGCTAGAGTCTGTACGAACAAGGCGGGTTCGGCACCCACCAATCCGAAGCCAGTGTCAAGAGGGCTTCGGGTACAACAGTTCGTAGGAACGACTGTCTCGCAGGAGCATACTACTGGGAAGTACTTGGAAGGAGAAGAGTCTCTTTGGGAAGAGTCTGTGGACCCTCCAGACCACCCCGGGAGGTGCTGGTACTAGCCAACACCCAGGACCGGAGTCTAAGTGGCACCTGGTCTTCACCAGAGCCTGACTCAAAGCGGAGTGGTCTTGCTGGAAAGTCGGAGACTGGAGTGGCACTTGGAAGGCCAGAAACTGGAGTGGCTCTTGGAAAGCCAGAAACCGGAGTGGTTCTGGGAAAGCTGGGAACAGGAGTGGCTCTGGGAAAGCCGGAGACAGGAGTGGCTCTTGGAACAGGGTGACAGCAGGAGAACGGCTTGGAAGGATGAGCTGGAACTCACAGCAGGCAAGCACAAACTGACACATGACACAGGCAGACAGTAATGTACAGGCCCACAGAGGAATGCTGGTGACTTGGATGCGTAGGAACGCTGGAGACACCAGGAGCATATAGGAACGCTGGAGACACCAGGAGCATATGAGAATGCTGGAAGGAAGGGAGGTGGTGGCCTTATAAGGATTGAGCCAGATTAACCTGCGCCAATCAGTAGAGCCGGTGCTTCCCAGCCGGTGCATCCCGGGATGGAAGGAAGGGAGGTGCCGGATTATAAGGGCTGAGCCAGATTAACCAGTGCCAATCAGAAGGACACTGGCCCTTTGAGTCCAAGAGAACCGGCGTGCGGGTGCCCTAGGAGCGGGGACGACACGGCCTAGTCGGGCGGAAAGCAGGCTTGTGGAAAGGTAAGTCCGGGGAGCGCCGCGCCACACAGCGAGGCATGGGTGTGTCCGCTATCCGTGACAGTCAGACGTTCAGGTTTTGGGTTTCGCATTTGGGAAACAACAGGGCATTGTAAAGATTTGTTAGTGTGGTAACCCTACTGTATCATCATCATTATTTACAGAAATAGCAGCACACTTGCTGCAACAGTTTATACCTACATTGCATAGTCCATATTTACTGCATCAATTTTTTAACAAAGCATGGAAGTGTTTGCTAAATCCATTTATTTCTAAATTGTTGAGTCCATATTCACTGCATCCTTTTTTTTTCAAAATAGCATGAATCCGTATTCACTGCATCTTATATTTCTAAGCAGCAGTACTACTTTTTGCTAAACAAATATATTCCTAAATTGCAATCACTGCATCCATTTTTTCAAAATTGCAGTGTCAGTATCTGCTAAATATATATATTTCTAAATTGCTTAATCCATATTCGCCGATTCCATTTTTCTTTTCAAAATAGCAGTGCTACCGTTTGCATACCCCCAGCTCATAGAGGCTGCAGACCTATCACTCAAACAGCCTCCAGCAGAACATCAAACCCGGGTGGGGTTCTCAGCCAAGAGAATTGATCTGTAGAACCTTTCTCCATCAAAAACCATCAAAAACCAAGGAACATGGAAGGTGCAAAATGGTAAATATACAATTAAAATCAAGCATGAATAAACAATGGACACTTACTCATAGATCTGGGCACTGTGAAATGTTTCTTATATATTTGTTATCCCTGACCTCATTTCTTCTAAAATGAGCTTTTCAAATTATGCTAATATGCCCAAAAGGCTACTGGGGCAGTTCCTAGAGTTCCTCCGTGCTGAAGATTCACAGGCTGTTAGACTGTCCCCCCCTCCCCCACTGTTCCTGCTTACCATTCTCTTTTCCATTTACCTGATGCAATTTTACCTGCACAGGAATTTTTAACACACATCAAGAGGGGGAACTATAACAGCCTGTGCATCTAAAACATACAATAATATTACCACAGTCACAGAGTCTGGATCTATTAGTAAGTGTTCCTGGTTTATCTATGCTTGATTTTGATTGTAGATTTCCTTTAAGTGATGTGGTCGTGCAACTGATGGTGGTGAGGCTGGTTCTGAAGGGAGAGGATTTGTGCCGTCTATGCCTGCTACAACTTCCTCTGATGCAAGCAGGTTCCAGGGTGTGTAGCTTATACTTAAAGGACATCTACCACCAGGATCAAGGATTGTAAACCAAGCAAGCTTACACTCTGGTATATGCCCTCTCTAGCAGGATCTGCTTTTCTTTCATCTTCTTATGCCCTGGTTTTTAAGAGTCTGAGGGCCTCAAATGAGTCTGAGAGGCTCCAAATTCCATTAACAGCTATGGAGCCTGGAACCCCTTAAGCTCATTTGCCCCTTAGGGCATAAAAGCTAGAAGAAGAGCAGATCCTGCTAGAGGGGGTACCCACCATTATGTCAGTGTGCTTGGTTTACAATCCCTAAAGGGGTTGGCCACTTTACCTGTGATGTGTAAAAGTGTGGGGGGCAGGATATTAGGTCATTTACCAATATACATCTATTAATAGCTCTGCTCCTCTTTCTTGATACATAAAGTGAAGCCTCTTGTCATTTACCTAATCAGCCAGACATTCCTGTCCATAAAATGGCCGCAGATGGAGGGTCATGTGATCTCTATCTGTCCATGAGCTATCGCCAGTTAGAGATCACATGACCCTCTATATGTGGCCATTTTATGGACAGGGATCTCTGGCTGATGGGGTAAAAGACAGAAGGCTTTACTTTACATTTCAAGAAAGTGGAGCAGAACTATTAATATATGTATTTTGGTAAATTACCTAACATCCCCCCCCCCTACTTGCACACACTTTGCAAAATATATGAGGTAAAGTGGCCAACCACTTTAATCTTGGTGGTAAATGTCCTTTAAGGCCTTATAGGCAACATAAAGTTGAAGGATTGGTCAATTACATGGCAGACAGTGCCACAACTTCTATCGCATTTTATTTGCAATACTCAAACTCTGTTGTAAATGCAGAGCCCTCTACCTCTTCCCCCTTCAAAACAGCATGGAATAGTCATTCATGTTTTGTGATGACCTAGCCAGTTGAGGGGTGAGTTATATAAAAAAAAACAGGGGTGATGACAAGGTCCTAGACCACTGGTGGTGAACCTATGGCATGGGTGCCAGAGGTGGCATTCAGAGCCCTTTCTGTGGGCACCCGACCATCGCCCCAGCACACCAGACAGGACTCAAACAATCCTCCTGCACTTCTAAGCAACTTTAAAAGATGCTGCTTTCAGTCATATATTAAAGTGATACTTCCTTCGTTACTAGGGACTGTAGGTAGAGGGAGAATGAATAGACAGGGCCGAATTATCTTTGGAGGACTTCCTGCTGGCCACACGATTCTCTGTGTACAGAGGGACACTGGAAAGAATCTAAAATGCATAGTTTCCATCTTTGTTCTACTGTGTTGCTGTCCTCAAGAGGCCAATATGACTCGCCATCACTGTCCTAGACCCATTATGGAGATAATGGAGAGAAAGCAGATGTTTAGGCCATCTTATACACCACCTCTGGTCCAGAATAGGAGCATTTCCAAATTACTGGCCTTTTAAATGATACCATTTAGACTGGTGGAGATGGACAATTTTGAAGATCTTATGATGACAGGTGTCCCACAGTATGTAATTCTCAGCTGGTACTACTTTACTCTGCAGACCCGCCCGCCCTGCATTAACTGGTTGGAAACACAAAAAGGTGTACCTCGTAATTCCAGTACCCCCAAGGTGCACCTCACAACTGACATGTGGACAAGTAAACATGGGCAGGGAGGTTACATCTTCTTAATTACCCACTGAGTTAACGTAGTGGTGGCTGGGCCCAAAGCACTTGACATGGAGTTGGCGTAAGGGGGTCAGCAATTTTTAGCGCACGGAACATGCAAACAGGCCACGTCCCCTTTTAAACAAAGCCACACCTCTTTTCCGGAGGTCTAAAAGCCTTGATAAATGTGGCGCAAGGCATTTTAGACAGTGTTTTAGATGCAAAACTACCAGAATTGTGCCGCAAGAGCGTTAATACACCCCCCCCCCCCCACTCTACCTTTTGTGACAAGAGGCAAAGCTTAAAATGGCAAATGATGCATCTCTGTGTGGCAAAAATATGCCAAACTAATTACATATTTCTTGTATGAAAAATGAACAAGACAACTAATCAGTGGTTAAAACAGAGGCAGATAAAATGATAAAACAGATTTATCATTTAGCATTAGCAACTATGATAAATCTGCCAAAGTTCTAAAGTCTGCAGTCTAAAGTTACACTCTATAAGTAAATTTGTCTTCAAATTTAAAATATTTTTAATTAGTTGTAATGCAGTGAATTATTTTTTATAATTTTTTTTAAATTAATTTTATAAAAATGTTCCCTCATACAACAACAGCTACACTGCAACATTACAATAAGTTGTAAGTTACAATATCTTTCAGTTTAAATACAATATATGTAGAATACACAATCCTCCAATAATACCTTTTTCCCTACCATACCAGGCCTGTGGAGGAAAAAAAGTGATAATCAAACAACTGAAAATAATAAAAAACTGGCTAGAAATACTCACCTCCGCTCCGCTTCATCTTGTTCTCGGCGCTGTCATTCACTAGACCTGACACGCTGGGATCACCTAGAAAACAAATCTATAATTAGCAGCACGGAGGGCAGGGACAAGGTGTGCATAATTAGCAGTCTGGAGCGCCGGACATCTTGTCCCTGTGCTCTGTGCTGTGCTCCATTAGGTTTTTTTTCTAGGTGAACCTAGCATGTCAAGACTAGCAGAGTACAGTGCCCAGATCAAGATGAAGAGAAGCAGAGTTGACTATTTGTAGCCTTTTTTTAAAAAATTGGTTGATTTCCTTTAACGAATGGACACCAGTTATCTAACCAGTAAATTAACGTAATACTTCCAATTGTTTTCTTTATACCCAATTTTCTCATAGGATTTAACCCTTCTCAGTAGATTTTCCCATTCCCTAATTGATAGAACTTTGACTGTATTCCAGTTCTTAACATGATATACCTGGCCACAAATAAACCTTTCATTATATTATTTTTCTTTCCCTTGTACCGTACAATCCAGCTGAGATACCCAGAATAGTCATTTCAATATTCAGATAAAAATCCATTCCTGACAGTACTGCAATTTTTCTATAAATCCATTCCAATACTCTTCTAGTTGCTGGCAAACCCACAGCATATGTCTGCATTTTTATCCTTATGTCTATTGCAATTAAACTTCTTACTTGGGTATGTTCGATTTAACAGAATAGGAGAAAGATACATATTTATTATCTTAAGCTGAACCTCCCAGTGACTTATATTCAGTTATTTTAGCTTCATATTTCTATATACATTAACCCAGAATGAACTAACTCCAATGATGCTTTCCCGTCTCATTTCCTTATATCCATAAGTGCATAATCCATTATAGAAACAAGATAGAAGGTGCTTCCTAACCCCGTCAACATAATACCTTCAAACCAATGGTCATGAATTGTGAACATTTCCTTATCCTTAGATTCACAATATGCAGTGTATATTTTTCTATATCTTTAATAAAACACTATTTAAACCTGAAACATCTCATAAACATAATTTCCTTATCAATTAAATTACCTTTAACAAACATGCGATGACAGCTGTAAAAACCATTGATAATTTTAATTTTTTTATAAGAGGTCCATATTGCTTTTCCAACATAAATTATATGTTTACAAAAGTTAAATAAAAATTGGGAAGTGCTAACTCTCCATCTTTCTATAATCTACGTAAGTATGATTGCTCCTAACACTTTTCCTCCCCCAGATTAACTCATTAATCAATGACTCAAAGACCTTGAAAAATTTTCAATCTTTCCAAGAAATTTCTTTTCCTAGAAGGAAGAGATCTAAGAGAGGTCTAAGATTTAATTTGGCATAGTCCTGAATTGCAACTCCAATCCTAACCCCCAAATATTCAAAACTCAGTTGGAATCCAGGACCTGCAAATGGCCCGGCCAGGAACCCAAGGAGGTAGTGGGGGGCAGTGCCGAAGGGTGAATAGTGTGAGTACTAACTTTATTTTTTGGGCACTCTGCTGTGCACATTACACTAAGGGGGGCACTCTGCTATGGAGATTACACTAAGGGGGGCACTCTGCTGTGGACATTACACTAAGGGGGAACTCTGCAGTGGACATTACACTAAGGGGGGCACTCTACCATGGACATTTTATTGAACATTTATCAGATGATTGCTTGTTCATGTCCCATGGTGTAAATAGTCAAAAAGTAAAAAAAAAAGGTTATTCAATAAAAAATAAAGTAATAAATCAATAAAAATGCCCATAATCCCCATAACATATAAGGAGACATATAACGCTAAAAAAGTCTAAATCATAACACAAACCACACATTTATAGTATCACCGCATCCGCAACAACCGGTAGAATAAAAGTAAATAATTATTGAAACCGCGCGATGAACGCCGTTAAAAAAACTGTTAAAAACCCACCAAAAATTATGATTTTTACCTGTTGAATCCCACAAAAAATGCAATAAAAAGTGATCAAAAAAACATATGTACTCCAGAATGATACTGTTAAAAAATAATCTAAAACAACAAGTCCCGCAAAAAACAAGCCATCAACCAGCACTGTAGCCAAAGAAGTATAAAATGTTATGCCACTTGGAAGACGGCAATGCAAAAAAGATAGATTTTTCCCCACATTAGGTTGCATTTGGCAAATTTATTAAAATGTAAGAAAATTTAGTACAGAATTGATGCTTTTCTACTCCTGCCCTCAAAAAAATATTCAAAAATTTTCAACAATAGGGGATACCAGCCCCAAATTGGTAACACATGAAAGAGCATCTCATCCTGCAGTCACATGGCCCCAATGTCGAAAACCCGAAAATTTTATAGCCTACAAAAGGGGCCAGTGAGGAAATGAAAATCCTGGCAGCTGGAGGATGCTCCTTCCCTTCTGCGCCTTGCCGTGCACCCATAAAACAAGTAACGGCCACATGTGGGGGGGTCTCAGCACTCGGGAGAAATTGCATAAGAAACTGTAAGATGAGTTTTCTCTTTTTATCTTTTGGAAATGTGTAAATTTTAGGGCTAAATGAACATATAACCGGCACAATTTGACCATTCTAAATTCCACCTCCGTTTTGATGTAATTACTATGAGGATCTTAAAGGGTTAACAATCTTTCTAAAAGCTGTTTCTGATAGCTTTAGAGGGGGAGTGATTTTTCAAATGGGTTGGTTAAATAGGGGGTTTTGATGTTAGATATGTAAAATTTCATTCAAAACTGTATTTATCCCCAAAATGGTCAATGCTGAAAATACAGGAAATCGATATTCGATTTGTAAGCCGCATGACATCAAAATGAATTATCGAGAAATTTCAAAAATTATGAAAATGTAAATTAGACATATGGGAAATGTTATTCAGCAACTAATTTATATGGTAAATGTATCTGCCTGAAAACGCAATGATTTTGAATTTAGAAAAAATGGCAAATTTTTTAAAAAATTTATTATTTTTTCTTTCTTTTGTAAATAAACGCAAAACTCATCAGCCAAAATTTACCACTAAAATAAAGTACAATATGTGAGGAAAAAACAATCTCAGAATCACTTTGATAAGTAACAGTGTTCAAAAGTTATAACCATATAAAGCGACGCAAGTCAGAATCCAAATAATGGGACTGAGCCTTAAGCTGTAAAATGACTGCTTGCTTAAGGAGTTAATAGTTATAATAATATGATTCCTCTGATTTTTAATAATTCCGGATAGTAGTTTACCCTTTTTGATAAAATGTTTCTGACTTCAATAAAATCTAATAAATAATCAATAAGTTTGTAGCTGTGGCTGCAGCCACACATTTGGTAGTGCATCTTGGAAATTATGGTTGCAAATAGGCTGAGTCGTTCTTTTGTTCTGTGGTCTCTTATTCTAACCATTTAGTGTATATCCAACATTATATTTTCTACAGTTGAAGTGCATTTCTTTCAATTTATCAACATTAAATCTTGTGTGTTGTGTATTTATCCAAATTGTTCTACGCCATGGAGATGTTACAGAAAACTGGAAATCCAGTGAATGTGGTTTGTTTCTGATACCCTACCAAGCAAACTGACCTCCTTCACGTGTTTTGGGCATGTGTCTGTAATATATAATTTCTTGGGCTGGATTTTGTGTTTATTTGATAATAATAATTCTTCATTTATATAACATCAACATATACTGTACCAGTTTACAATTAAAATAATTTATCCACAGATAGGTTTGCTAGGTTATGTATCATACTTGCCTTGACTTACTACACCACAAAAGTCATAGCCAATTAATTTGAGGAGGTTCAGAGAATTCAAGTCATACCAGGCCCAGAAGTTATATGCATCATAAAACTATAAACAAATCTTATAGGTAAGATGCTAGGTACAGTTGCAACACCCAGAGGCTTCATGTTACACCTTCTCTTGTGAACAACGGAAACAGTGAATCCAGCAGCCAGGCAGATATAGAGCATCCGGCATCCAACACGGCATCCGGCACCGGCATCCAACACGTAGCTGTAAGAAGTGGGTGAGCTGTAAAAACTTTCTTTTTTCTACCTTCTCTTGTGGCCTGCAGATGAGGAGCATAAAGGTCTATGTGAGTGACTCCTGGAATACACTAAAGAAAAGTTTCATTAAGAGCAGCATGTAACATTAATATTTCTGTATACAACTTGCCCTGGGTAAGAAGCAGTGCCATGACATTAATTAACAGGCATATCATATGTTGGGGAATACAGGGCACTTCACTTTACACTACCCATGTTTATTTAAACTGTATATCATAGTTTTTATTGCAAATTTATGCACATGTGCGGCTCCCAGAGGGGTATGCTGGAGCTTATAGTACACGTGTCACAGGTTACGTTGTGGGTTGCTAGCCCTGTTTCCCTCACAAAGAGCCCATACAAACCTCTTAGGGTGATGCAACTCTGTAATGACCAACTGAGACACGGTTTATAACAGGAATAAACTGGAATCTTTACTGTCAAATAAAAGACTATAATCCATCACACCTTTCAGGGTACAGACTTGCAAGAGAGATGTTAAGAGTGTTGGTCACAATTCCCCTTTTCACATAATCTTCAGCAGCTTTAATACTAACTATGGGGACATAACTTGTTGGGATTTTTATAGCAGGTTGCTACTGGGAACGGGTACAGTCCATTCCTTCTTACTCTGCCATGGATACAGATGTGTATTGTAGTCACCGACTAACCTTCTAGTGTGAGACAGCTCTCAGCTTATGTACGGTTATGTAGGGTCAGAGAGCCAGGTGTGACTTGTCTATGTGGTGGATTTTTATAGCAGTTTGCTACTGGGAACAGGTACAGTCCATTCCTTCATTACTCTGCCATGGATGGGCCTACACAGTTTGCATCACTGTGGGGAATAATTTTAGGATATTCATACTCACGGAGATAACTGGCACGGTTCCCCATTGCAGGATGTAGTGATAGATGTATGTTCTTTAGGAGTATAGCACTTACGCTGGCTGAACCATTACAGGCGTTGAGTGGAGCAGAAAAGCCTTGTACAGTGCTCTCTCGTCTGGCTATATGAGATTATAGAGGGGACGCCCTCCTGCCATGGACTGTAGGCAGCTTGGTGCGTTCTGAAGTAAATCTCTCACGGTGCCGTGATCACCGCGGCACTCCAATGCCAGGAATGGATGTTGGTGTTGTTTAATACAGATCTCTAACTAGATTTTTTTTTTTTTAATTCAACAAGCTTTATTGTACAAAATAGACAAAATATTTAAAATTTACATATAAATTTCTACATGCAGATGTCAAGATTATTAGTACTTTAAGTCCATTCTTCCTTTGATGTCCTAGATGGGATAAAGAATATTACACACATATCATCCCGAATAATTACACAATTTCAAAGCTTCACGTAGCCCATATGACATCTATGACATTATCTGCAAATGTGTACAACTACTTTTAGATCCCCACCCTCCCCCCTCCCACATTGGTCCGCTGGAGGTGAACGAAACATACAAAACAAACAAAAAAAAAAAACTAGATTAGGTCATTGGAAGCTGGGGTTTAGGCTGAATGTGAAGAGCAGCCTAAATAGCTGTATATTTAAAATCCTGACTGAAAATCTTCTCAGCATCTAGTCACAGCTGGCTCCTGCCTCTGGTTCACAGGTATCACTTGGGAGGCTCCTCCCTCAGAAGATTCTAGAGGCGTTCCAGGCAACATGGCTGAGGGAAGGTCATGTGACCACAACTCTTACACCTTTACAATTATGCAGGTAGGTGGCAGCATAGAGCAAATATTAACTGAATCCCATAATACATTTGGCAAATCCTCAACTACCTGACAACTATATTATCCAGTAGCTGGGATGAGGTACTGGGACAATACACATGCACATAACGCATCAGAAGATTTACATGCACGTGATAAAATTTACATTGACTGTTGGTGGAAAGGTGCCACCAATTGAAAGTTTTATTAAATTTTCCAAATTATATCTACAAAAGTTAAAAAAAAACTTTCTTTATCTTGTTTCACAATGTTGTCAATGCAAAATACTATTTTTTTAGCCATAGTAAAAATCTTTGTCAGCCAATGATAGATTATATTTTTGTCATGCTGATTCCTGCCATCCCATCTCTATATAGTAAGTGATTACTGTTACATTCACTCCAAATTCCAAACACTTTCTGACTACTCTGGATTTTCAATTTGCAGAATTTAAAACCATTACCATTTCCACTTCAGAGAGAAATAATAATTGACCTATGTCTTATGAGAATCTCTGCACTCTTCATCAGGAGATGAAAGTCATTCTTGTAGCTGAACTGGGATAGCAAGATTGAAACTTCCCTTTTTATGGCTTAAATACATGCTTCATTAACTTTGTGTATTTACAGAAAACTATAAGTCACGTCATGATCTGCAAAAACCATTATACAGATTTCAGCTATAGTATATTACAAAGTAATAACAATTCAATATAGATTTCAAGGGAAATATTTATTATTGCCTACTTGCATGCATCAGGATTTCATTGTCTATGTTCTCTTTTATATGTCTTTTACCATTATCAATATTGCTCACACTCATATTCCTGCAAAAGGAGTTGCAATATGTGAAGTACTGCAAATATAACTTGCTTTGTTCTGCTTTTTAGTAACACTGGAGCAGTCAGATGCTGGTGCAACT
Organism: Engystomops pustulosus; assembly: GCA_019512145.1. Classification (NCBI taxonomy): domain Eukaryota; kingdom Metazoa; phylum Chordata; class Amphibia; order Anura; family Leptodactylidae; genus Engystomops; species Engystomops pustulosus. The sequence goes on from CM033641.1 coordinate 194,173,523, forward strand.
TGGGATTTCCAGTAACAATTGGTAACATGACCACAAACTTTTCACATAAATCTTATAACCAAGTGATAAAATATCAACCATAAAATACAGCGCTCATACAAAAGGAAATAAGTCCAGAAGCGAAAAAAAGCAGAAGAACACATAATCCAATACTGATTAAAATATTAAAAGCAACAAAGTGATACTTACATTAAAAAAAAATTATGGATTTCGACACTTCATGAGTTTGGGATATTCCCACAATTATCTGTGCAATATAGCAGAGCAGAGTTTATGAATTTGAAGTATTTGAATTTGCACAAGTTAATTAGAATTTCTGAACAATTTGCTAAGTTTAAGGCTACATTCACTCAAACGTAGCGGGCTGGCATACAAGAGGGGCACTGGAGAAGAGGAAAGGTGACACCCCCTTCCCATGGAAAATACTGCCGCACAGTCATTCTTATGGCCAACGATAAAGAAAGTTCTACCTTTTGTGCATGCAAAACATCACAGCATGTTGTGCTCAGCGTACCGAGCCCAGGCGCCATAGCCCCTGAGGAAGTATATCTGGCTGCAAATTTGTGGCCGTATATACATGTCCCCAGGCTCGGTCTGGCCTGCCGGGGGCCCGGGGAATCCCTGATCGGCCCCGATACCCTGCACTATGGCAGGGGCCTCCGATCGGATCCATCGGAGGCCCCTGCCAATGGCTGTAATAGTACTCGATGCGGCCGGGACGGCTACTCTAGTACTATAACTGCAGCCAGGGGCGTCGCTAGGCTAAAAGATCCGGGGTTCATGCCCCGGATCTTTTGGCCTTTGCCACGGATCAGCTGGACTCTTGTCCCACTGTCCGGGCCTTCACCCCTCTCTCACTTCTATCTGCGTCCCTTCTGGACACAGATAGAGGCGAGTGCTGCAGTGGAGAATGGAGCCATAAGCTCCGTTCTTCACTACAGATAGCAGGAGACACGGTGACGTCATTACACCGCGTCTCCTGCTTCCACCAGCTGACTACAGTGCTGGGAGTCGGAGACACGGTGTGATGACATCACTACGACTCGATCCCATGCAGCCAGAAGAGGAGAGAAGATAGAAGACAGGTGAGCATGAAGTTGTTTTTTTTTAATTCACAAGACATTAATTTAATTTTTCAGGGGGGCTGGCAGGCTGTATACTACAGGGGGGCTGGCAGGCTATACACTACAGGGAGCTGTCAGGCTATACACTACAGGGGCTGGCTGGCTATATACTGGGGAGGCTGTGACCAATGCATTTTTCACCCTCGGCTTATACTCAAGTCAATAGGTTTTTCCATTTTTTTGTGTTAAAATTAGGGCTTATACTCAAGTATATACGGTGATAATAGAATAATTAATAGTAAATAATGTGCAGATACTATGTGTAAATGAATAGGAGGCAAGTTGTAGAAATGTATAATTGAAGGGATGCTATATGCTCATTTATAATTTTGAGGGGATTATATGTATATATATGTAATAATTAGGACACAGTATAAAAACGTATTAGTACATTTTGTATAAAATAATAAGTAGATTGTTATATGACACATTTTTTAGTAGGGGAAATGTATAAAAAATAATTAGAAGAGACATTAAATCGATAAATTCAATAAAATAATTCACAGGGGAAGCATATATTATGTAATTAATGGGGGAGGAGGGGCGGGGACCACACATACTTTTTAATGGTACAGTATTATTTATTCACGAACTAGCATAGTAATATATTTGGGGGTAACCATGTAATTTTTGATATGCTGGGGGCACAGAGCGGTTTCTTATGTAGATTCTTTAGAAGTACAGTGTGGGACATTGTTTTATCTAGGGGACATTATACTGTTAGTAACTGTGGTATTTTTAGGGGTTCAGTGAGGGGGATTTGCTTCCCAGAGCTGAACACATCTGCCAGAAAGTTCTGCAACCACATTTTACGACGATTCTGGACGTGAAGGAGAAGACATGTCGCCTGTGAGGTACTAGACCCTACTTCTTCCTGTGTCAGATGTGTATTGTAGTCACCGACTAACCTTCTAGTGTGAGACAGCTCTCAGCTTATGTACGGTTATGTAGGGTCAGAGAGCCAGGTGTGACTCTATGTGGTGCGGGGACACCATAGTAGGGTTATTGTCATCAGTTCTTCTAAAGGTTTTCAGCATTTCCTTATTGGAAGGTTGGTGCAGTGCGAGCACTTACATCCCTAACCACAGCCCAGCTAGCATCAAAAATCCGGGACACCAGGGGTAACTCTTATACTATTCCTAACATTAATGCCCTGAGATAATTTTACCACTGCAGCCCCTGTACACAAACCAAGAGCCGAGTACTAGTAGAGATGGAGGGTGAAAGGGCTTATCCTTTACATCACTGCCCCCGCTAGTAATTAGAAATTCCCTTATCACAGAATATTTCTATGTAGTAGTAGTAGTTTACTCTCAACCTATTTTACTGTAGTGAGGTTAAAAATTTGTGACTTTATAAAATGTTTGAGGCTTAATATATTAAGCTTGGAAGACTTCATGTTTAGGTTCCCTAATATGCTTGTTATAATGTCAAGGAGTTGAATACAATTTTATCCGAAGAAAGTTGGGAAATCCTTTCTTTTTTACATGTTCTTTGGTTATTCTCAGCCATATTATATTTTTAACTAAATATATTTAACTAAATTCAATCATGAGTAACCATTTTGATAAGAATTTCTGTATTATATATTTTTGTACTTTTTTCTACTCTGAAAAAATAGAATGACTTTGTCCATGGCTACCCTGTATTGCTTTTCTTTTCTACCCAACCAAAAATCCACCCCCACATCCCACCCCCCACCCCCTCTTAAAAAGAAAAACTTTAAACTCCTCTCCTCTCCTCTTCTACATAAACACCACTTTATACCATTATACATCATAAGCCTTACTGAGGCATAACAAGGTCTGTTCTTTATTCTTGTTTTTCTCTATCCGACTCTACTATCATTTTCTCTATTTCATATAACCATTGTTTCTGATTAAATTTATATCTGTGTTATGCCACTCATTAACTATTCCATAATTTACATCACTTATCTAATTAGATACTGTTGCAGAGTCTTAAGACATCCATTTTCTTACTAAGAGACATGTAACATGTGATAATAATTTTTTAACCACCTTATCTAATGGGGAACTACTACTTTTTCCTCCCATATTCCCATTATTACAGTTTTTTTTATCTCACATTCAAGTTATATATTATATATTTCTTGGATTGCTTCCAGAACTCTACTCCAATATACATCAATCTTTCTGCACAGAAACAAAATGTGGATATCATCTACTTCGGCATTACCACATTTATTGCAACTTATTTCATTTTTTTCCCTTTAGAAAACTTTGTGTATGTATAACCCATTGATAATAAAAAGTTGCATAATTCTTTGAGAAACATTTTTGTGAGATGTTGTATTTCTTGAACAATACTTTTCTTTTCCGAATTATTTATTTTTTCTATATATTTCTCCCAATTGTATTCAATTTGAGTTAAGATTTTTTTCCAATAGAAGTATATAGTATAATTAGGTCCACCCCCCAACTCTAAATAACTCATCATTATCTCCACTATTTCTGGCATTTCTTCTAATACAATTTTATCTCTGTCATTTTCTTTAAATAAATGCTTAATCTGGAGAGAGGGAAAAAAAATCCTGTCAGTAATACCAAACTCATTTTTTAGATCTACAAATTTTTTAAACATCCTTTTATGAATCATATGTACAAAAAATACTCCTTTTTCTTTCAATAATTTACCTGGGATTTTTTCAATAAACTAAACATTTTTACTTTGCCATATTGGTGTGATGTCCATTGGGCCTCTTGCTCCCCATTTCTATTTAATGCTTTCCCAGATATGTTGTGGAATATGTAAGGAATACCATTCCATTGTGTTTTTATTCTACTTAAACTGTCTATTTTCTAATTATATAATGTAAAATCCAGATTAAGTTTCCTTTTTATATTCTCCACATTTATCCCGATTTACCAAATTTTTTATTTGAGCAGTTTTGTAATATAATCGTATATGACAATTGATTGTCAATTATGGCAGTATATGGGGCTTTTTGTCATTTCATCTATTACAATGTGCAAATCGCACATAGTAATAAATGTGTTAAAACGAGATAACCTTGGGTCTTTGTTTGACCCAAGGCTATAATAGTAACATATCGCCAATGAGGTCATGGGGAGCAATGATCTCAGCCAACATAGCGGAGCCCACAGGCTTTTTAATGCCGCGGGCATCGATCGTGGGTGTTACCTGTGGGTGTTTACTGCAATATGAAGCAAACGCTCACTGGCTATGGTGAGGGCATAGCCTGTGAGCTCTCTCCATACACCCCCAGCTGACGCATGATTTAGTAATACCTCACATGTTGCTAAGGGTTTAAGCGCTCGGGAGTCATTTAGTGCTAAAATGGTTCTCCCCTTGAATTGGATGACTTAATTAAAGATGAGCATGGCATGAGTCCGGTGTGATCCCCACAGCTCAAGGTACAAATACATTTTTTAAACCTCTCTGTTAATATCTTAGCCAGTAGCTTATTTTCTGTGGTTATAGGTTATAAAGGCCTTTATGATTCAACATGCTTTTTGTTTTTATTTGTATCTTTTGTTGTTTTCATCTTCAGAAACGTCAGTATCTACATCCAAGGTAACTAGTTTAGAAGAACTAAAAGTGACTATAATTGCCTGGAGATAAAAAGTGTTTTTAAGTATAAATTGTGGAATTCTATCCTTATATTGCTCCCGTGTGTACACTTGGTCATTTGTACATCTCATGAAATTGATCTTACTGTACACTTAATCACTTCTACCCACTGTCAGTTGAAATATGTGCATATCTGAGCACAGCAGCTACTAAACCACCTATAGGAACACCAAGAAAAATTTCAGGAGTATAGGCTCAAGTCCTGGTTATGGCCATTGTGCCAACTTTGCTATTCTGACCATGTGCCTAGATGTCAGGTACATCTACTTCTGGTTATATTTGACTAAAACACTTGAGAAAAGTGACTGAGGATGTTAATGGCAATAGGTAGAAATGGATAGTTGTATAGCTAACAAAATTCCTCCACAGAACAATCATAAAGTGGAGAACTGTTGAGGGGAAGATGGTTAATATTGCAAGGCATAAGCAGAATGAGTTGTAATACAAGAAGATAAGAGAGTTAGTCAAGGCATACCAGGCCAAATTACGTCATAATGAGGATGTCAAAGGACAATGGAGCCCTTCTTGAAAATGACAGTTCATAACAGGCAAAAATACTGTGCCTTGTGAAAGTATTTGGCCCCCTTGAACTTTTCTACCTTTTGCCACATTTCAGGCTTCAAACATAAAGATTTAAAATTGTAAAATTTTGGTGAAGAATCAACAACAAGTGGGGCATAATTGTGAAGTGGAATGAAATTTATTGGATATTTTAAACTTTTGTAAAAAATAATAAACTGACAATTAGGGCGTGCAATATTATTCAGCCCCTTAAGTTAATTCTTTGTAGCGCCACCTTTTGTTAAAATTATAGCTGCAAGTCACTTGCACATTGAGAGACTGAAATTCTTGCCGATTCTTCCTTGGAAAGCAGCTTGAGCTCAGTGAGGTTGGATGGAGAGCGTTTGTGTACAGCAGTTTTCAGCTCTTTCCACAGATTCTCAATTGGATTCAGGTCTGGACTTTGACTTGACCATTCTAACAGTTTGTGAAATCTTTTTGTGCCCACATCCGCCATTAAACTTGTCCACAACAGTACTACGGACCTACCCGGTGCATTCCTTGTTCTTCATGATTCTCTCTGCACTTAAAACGGAACCCTGAGACTATCACAGAGTAGGTGTATTTATATTGAGACTTGATTACACACAGGTGAATTATATTTATCATTTTCAGTCATTTAGGAAACATTGGATCATTTAGAGATCCTCACTGAACTTCTGGAGTGAGTTTGCTTCACTGCAAGTAAAGGGGCCATATAACATTGCACGCCCCACTTTTCAGTTTATTATTTTTTACAAAAGTTTAAAATATCCAATAAATTTCTTTCCACAATTGAGTTCTGCACCAAAAAATACAATTTTATATTTTTATGTTTTGAAGCATAAAATGTGGCAAAAGATAGAAAAGTTCCAGGAGGCCGAATATTTTTGCAGGGAACCGTACCTAACAGGTTTACATAATTTTTAAGGTAATGAAAAGTACTGGCAATGATGGAGTTATTTTGCTTATTTGCTGCAGGAATGTGCCTTTCATGTAATGACCTATTATCTTAAATTTTATTACATGAAATTATGATGTTCTTATTCACAATAACAAGAGAAATAGGGTTAAAAGAATTTCCATTTATCATTGCTTCTTAAACAATGCCGTTCAGTCCTTTGTGTTTAGGTTGGAATGATTGACAGTGTACAGAACTGTTATGCAGTGATGTAATTATTATTCTATTATTGCTTGATTTTTATCACTGCTTGGTGTTTGTTCTCATTTTATATGGGTATGCCTTAAATCATGTACAGCCAAGTGGGGCATTCAGGTGCCTATAATTCATTGCACAGCTGCTTAGCATTATCTTTGTTCTGTTCTTTGAGAATTCTTGGGCAGCTTTCAAGATGGCTTCATGCTGTCTCTGGCGGAGGATCATTATGACTAGCATGGGTATGACTGTTTCAGGGAATAATAGGTACTTCAGCTAGACATTAATACATACTGCAAGCATATCCAAGGAAGTCTATGAACATTTAGGGAATCATAAATTATATTACTAGGATTGTCAATTGCTGATGAATATTAAGTGAAGACCATTGGAAGTTTTTAGTGAAATTTCAATCATGATAAATTGCACATTATCTCAAATCATTAGTGAGTTGCTAGACATGAATACTCTTTATATTTATGTAGTTCTCATTTTCCGAAGATTGTTTCAATACTTATGAAATATGAAATAGAGACAAATAGTCAACCTTTGTATAGTAAGAATTTAGAAACATAATTTTAGTGTTTGTCTTTACAAGAATTGTATCATGAGATACAACATATACATTGGTATTATATAATGTAACAGTAGCTGATCTATGAAGATAAAATATATTGCATACTATAAAATGCTAAAGTGGTTAACTCATCCAATTAAAATTATAGAAATAAAACAAAGTTGATAATGAGTAGTATTTATCAACTGGCACTGCCACATCTGTTCATACTTTTCCCGTAAAAATGTACTAATATGCGCTACACATTAGGGGACATCTATCTTTATTTCTGCAGGTTTTTTTTATTGTTTTGCGGCTTTGCGCTGCAACTTTTGCTGTCCTTTCTTACGTACTTCTTTGTCTGCACTTTGTGCAGTTTGCCTTATGTATCTTCATTTCTCAGATGTTCTGGCGACCTACCGTATATACTCGATTATAAGCCGACCCGAGTATAAGCCGAGGCCCCTAATTTTACCATAAAATGCTGGGAAAACCTATTGACTCGAGTATAAGCCGAGAGTGGGAAATGCATTGGTCACAGCCTCCCCAGTATATAGCCACCCAGCCCCTGCCCCCAGTGTATATAGCCTGCCAGACCCTGCCCCATTGTATATAGCCTGCCAGACCCTGCCCCAGTGTATATAGCCTGCCGCCGCTGCTGGACAGATCGCACAGAAGATATACAGGGGTCTCCGGAAAGGTGAGTTTAGATATATTTATTTTTTGACTCGAGTATAAGCCGAGTTTGGGTTTTTCAGCACATTTTTTGTGCTGAAAAACTAGGCTTATACTCGAGTATATAAGGTATATCTTATTTATCACCTTTTGTCTTTATTTTTGCAACTTTTTTGATAAATCTGCACCTGGTTCATGGCAGGTGTATAGGAAGGATTGTGTGCACTAGGCTGTATATAAGTACAGATGCATAGCTACTGGCCAAGCCAGGGTATTATATTGTGTATGGCAGGTTATGACAAGTTTATTCTTTTCTTGGACCTTGTCATAACATGTAAATTGTAATTAGTTCACATGATTTAAAATGTTTAAAATTTTGCATATAAACCTGATGGGCAAATTGAAAGCTTTGTGTTGCACCTTTTTTATTTAAAAATGTTTGCATTCACAGCTTATTGAAACTTATTTTTTACTTCTAAATTCACCTTACTTTCAATCATTTGTTTGTGGCCCTGTCATTATGAAAGTTGCAATTTCCAGGTTTGGTCAATTTCATATGTCGGCATTTTCCTGTGGTGTGACTAGTGTGCTTTTCCTCCGTGTCATCCGTGTCCTCCGGTTTCCTCCCACACTGCAAAACATACTAGTAGTTTAATAAAATTGTGAGCCCGATTGGGGACAGGGACCGATTTGGCAAGCTTTGTGTAGCGCTGCGTAATCTGTGTGCGCTATATAAATAATATAAATTATTATTATTGAAATGCAATCCTTGGGCCAAAATGCATATATCCAAGATTTACAGTAGTGTCCACTCCTTTACATAACTCCTAACATGGACTGTGTCCATGTGGATTTGCAACATTTGCAAAAACAAAAGTGCCTGCCTTGATAGGAAAACTAAACATTTATCACAAGAAAAAAGACAGGAATATACATGAGGTGCAAAAAAGACCTACCAACAGTCTCAATTATACCAAAAAAAAACATTGTCATTTTAACATGAATTAAATAAAAATTACACACATGGAGCTCCATATTTTTGCATTGCCTTAGGTGAGTGGATATCTAATTTCCACTAAAAGCAGACACAGTAGAACTGCTGCATCTCCTGCTGCCCAGTATAAATAAATATACTGATAAATAGATGTAGATTAACCCCTTTAGGATGTAGCCATTTTGTAGCTTAAGGCTCAGTCCCATTTTATGTAATCTGACATGCATTGCTTTATACAGTCAACACCTTAACTTACCAAAGTGATTTGGAGATTACTTTTTTGTCACGTTGTACTTCATGTTAGTAGCAAATTTTGGTTGATTAGTTTTGCATATATAAAAATAAATTATAATCAATAAGAATCAAAATGATCTTGTTTTCAGACAGTTTTACCACCCAAAACGAATTATCACTTACCATATGTCTGCTTTATGTTAAAAATGTCTGGATATTTTATTTTGATGTCATGCGGCTTACAAATTCAGAATTGACTTTTTTGGGATCACTTTGTTTTTAATGAGCTTTGAAATATATAATATTAGAAACCTCCTATATGTCAATCCGTTTCAAATCTGCACCTCTCAAACTATTAACAACTGCTTTTAGGAATATTTGTAATCCTTTGAGATCTAAATAGTAATTTAAAACCAAATGGAGGTAAAACTTAGAATGGTCCAAGTTTGTCAGTAATACGTTCATTAGTCCTAAAATTTGCACATTCACAAAAGAAAAAAAATAGAAAACCCTTCATAAATCTTAAAATTTGCTATGCAATTTCTCCCACGTACAGAGGCACCCCACATGTGGATGTTACTTGTTGTATGGGGGCACAGTGAGGCGCAGAATGGAGGGTCATGCTTTAGCCAGTTTTACCCTATAGAATTTATTGCTTTTTAGTTGCTTCATGGGAGCACTTTTGTGAGCCATAAAATATTTTTTGGTGTTCACCATATATCCAAAGTAAAATGTTATTCTATGGGTCAGAATGAGTATAGCAATACCACATTTCTATATTTTATTTTGTAAAATAAAACCTAATGTCGGGAAAAAAATCCGTAAACCTGACATTGCCATTTCAAAGCATAATTTTTGGCCTATATTGCTGATTGAGAGCATGATTTTTTTGTCCGCCATGTTTTACTTTACAACAGTACCAATTTCATATACATACATTTTTTAGTCACTTTTTGTTGCATTTTATGTGGGACAATTTTAGGTGTTTTTTTTTAAAGATATATTTACGCCTTTTATCATATGGGTTCAGTATTGATTTTGTTGTATTGTATGGGTCATTACTGACATGGCAATGCTTTATATGTGGGGTGTGTATAGTGATTTTTACTTTTTTCATGTTGTATGTAAATGTTACATGCATAGTGGCTTTGGGAGTTTTTTAAAAATTAATTTATACTTTTATTTTGTATTTAAAAACTTTTTTTTTATTTTTTATTTGTCCCACTATGGGACATGGAGAATTGAATGATTGCTTGTTTAATACTATACCTTTCAATAGTGATGCAATCGCATACGCTGACACACTGCCTGCAATATCCTGTCTGTGACAGGACCTTACAGGCATTTACTATAAACACCAGGTTATCAATGTTATAAAATGTTACATTGGTTTAAATCTGGGGGTATTGACAATTGTTCATGATTATACATTATAATGTCATTAAATAATAATGATAAATGTTTTTTTTTAAGTTTTTCTAATAGTCATCATACATATGTAATACTTTTCCTATTATTCTTATATAAATATAGTGATTTCAACGTACTAAGAAGTATGATGACATTGCTTAAACTCTCGCAACAAATAACATGAAGATGTCAAGATATTGTCAACAATAATCCCTTTGATCTGCAGACAATTCAGTAATTTAAATCAATCCATTTCATCTATTGCCGTAAAACATCCTCATATGTAATTTGTAGTGGAGGACTGCATGGCTCAGATTTAATGGCAATCAAATAACATCTGTTTAATTTTAAAATATAGATGTAGGATTTATTAAATCCTCCTGCAGTTTTTGCTTATTCTTTACTTTTTTCTGATCATTGTAAATGTAAAAAATTAATTTCCTGTACAGAAAAACATGAGCTAGAATACGAGGCTAAATGACTGTAAAATAATAAACACAGCCAACATTTAGGAAATTATGTTTTATATGTTTTCTTCTTCCAAAAAGTTGAAACGTTATGAGCATTTTCCAATCTGTAATTTATGACTTTGAGTATACTATTAATAATGAAATTCAGTTTATGATTTTCAAGTTCTGTAGTTTGTAATTCGGATGGATGTCAGATTGTTTTTGTCTTTTACTGCTACATTATGAATATAGGTGAAACAAAGGATATTTTAAATTAGGTGGGAAATTCACTAATGCGTTTATCCCATAGTAAAATGTGCCTATATATTTTCTGCACTGTACTCTTATAAAAGTTTCTGTGTTAGTTGTTCATTTTTATAGCTTGCTTGGTAGCCCAGATCAAGTTATGTCAAAACTTAAAGGGGTTGTCCAGGACTAGACTTTCTTCATATGGGCCCCAGGGTGTGTAAAAATAACAAATCACCTTTCTCTGGTGTAGCGCTGTGAGTTGCACCTAGGACTAATGGCATTCCATGCATAGAAAATACTTGATTTTGTCCACAACATGTTTGTGGATTGCCTGGAAATGTAGTGGCGACTGAAAATACTGTGAAACAGCCGCCATAACATTTTTTAAGCTGTCTGTCTTTACTTCACACTGCCTGAATGGGAGCGTTTCAAAAGCCAGCAATTTGGAAATGCTCTTATTAAGGTGCAGAGCTTGAGAGCTTCCCCTTTGCATGAAAGCTGAACAGATGGTGTGGACAGGCTTGGTGGTGGCAGTGGTGATGACGCCCCATCCTTTCTTTTGCGGGCAGACAGGTGGCCTTGTCATCACCCATGGCATATTCTACCACTGAGCCCTCACTGCTACCCTCCTTTTCTGCCTGCACATTGCAATAAGCCACAGCAGTTGGCAGTGGGTTTCATCATCATCATAGATCTCTACTAATGGTCAGCTGTTCACACCCTCATCCTCAACACAAGTTCTTGGGAATCTCGAAACACATTGGGGACGATTTATCAAGCTGTCTGAAAGTCAGAACATTTCTAGTTGCCCATGGCAACCAATCACAGCTCAGCTTTCAGTTTTACCAGTGCTCATGAATATTTTAAAGGGGAGCTGTGATTGGTTGCCATGGGCAACTAGAAATATTCTGACTTTCAGACAGCTTGATAAATCTGCCCCATTAACTAAGGTCCTTGCAACAGTTTTCTGGCAGACATCGCACATTCTTTTATATGCAAAGAGCTTGCACATATATTTAAATTTCATCAATCGTTGGATGAAGGATTGTAAACCAAGCACACTTACATGCTAATGCGTGTCCCCTGCTCTTCTTATAGCTTCTTATTCCATGGTTTTTACTAAAAAAGGATTAATTACTTGCATGACTTTAAAGCCTTTTATTCTTAAAAACAGGGGCATAAGAAGCTTAAAGAAAAGTGGATCCTGCCAGAAGGAGCACACACCAGCATGTAAGTGTACTTGGTGTACAATCCTTCATGCTGGTGGTAGATTTCCTTATTTGTCACACAAGAACCCTTTGGGACCCAGCTGCACTATTCTTCACACAACACAAATTTCGTCACCAAAGGGGGGCTTTCCAGTGCACAGTCAGACTGTGTGACACATTTATTATGCAGAGTCTGCAGAGTCAGAGTCGTGTAAAAGGTGCACCAAAAAAAAGGGCGCCAGATACATGAAGAGCGGGTGCCTCAAATCTTGAATCCCTACCTGCACACAACACTACACACATAGTTAATACCAAAATTTATGAACAGAGCATAGGGGATATAAAAAAGGAATTCATAATAACTATTCAGTGATATTTAGACATGTTAACATGGCTGTCAGGGTTCGGAACAGTAGATCCTCTGGACTATCACGGGAGATGTAACTAGCCAACACCTGGGACCGGATACTACGTGGCACCTGCTATTCACCAGAGCCCGCCACAAAGCAGGATGGTCTTGCTGCGGCAGGGGAGCACCAGGTCATTCCACAGGTGCAACTAGCCCATAGTCGAGGTACCTTTGCATAAGAGAGTCTCATGGTCAGGTTCAGGCACAGGGTCAGAGCAGGTGGCAGAGATGCAAAGTCAAGTCCAATCCAGGGTCAGCAACGCGAGGTCCAGGCAGATGGGAACAGGAACACAGGAATGGGATACAGGAACACGGGAATGCAGGAACACAGGACCCAGGAGCAGGAACACACGTGAACACACAGGGATACTCAGGAATGTCGCAGGGAAGCTTTCTTAATGGCTTAGGCACAAAGATCCGGCTGGGAAGGAAGGGAGGTGCTGGTTAATAAAGTGGAGGTGTTCAGCCAGCGCACCAATCAGCAGATTGCTGCCCTAGTAGGTGGGAACGCCCGTGCACTGCAGTCCGCTGGGGAGCAGGAGCCGGGACAGGTGAGTCTGAGTCTCGGAGCGGGGGCAAACGGAGGGACACAGGTGCACCCACGATCCGAGACAGGGATGATGGGAGCATGCGTGACAATGGCCTAACCAGCTCCATAGTATTCCCCAAAACAACACCAATCCCTGGGTTAACCTGATTCAATATACCTTTTGTATCCCATTAATGGGAAAAATTAAACCAAGGGGCACATAGACACAGGCACAGTCAGAAAGTTACCCCCAATGGTACACAGAAAAAAAGCATTAATTACATCAAACCAACATGTTCTGATACACAGTTCAATAGTTTAATCATAACAGGTCAAACTCTGTTTATATAATAAACGGTACAATAGTACATAGATATAAATGGGAGTCACAGTGCTTTTTACTATGATCTGAACCTAAATTCCACATTGCACTCTGGTGCTGAGGGTAACGCTGTCCCCGATGTGCTCTGAAAGGATATAGAGGGATTCAGCCCCATCCCTTTAATTCATTTTGCAACACCCCTGCAGATGCAAAGGGTTAGGTAGGTTTTGTAGGCTTTTGCGAAAGTGTCCCTCTCCATGCCAAGAAGCTGTAACATGGGAAACTTAGTAATTATAGCTTTAGATACTGACTGGGAAGGCAAAAGTTAACTGGTTTGTGTAATTAGCCAATGATCTGTCTGCTATGCCAGCTGGCGTGTGATTGGAAAGGTGCTACCACCTGACCAGGGGGAGTATAAAAACCTCTGCTGGTTGAGAGCACATGGTTCTGTCAGAGTGAGATACTCCATCTTGAAGTCAGACTACAGGGGAGACAGTGTGTGCAGCACACCTTCAGTGCTGCCACACAAATCTATCCCAGGAATTTTCAGTGCCTAAGACCTACTGCTTAGCGCATAGGGTGAGTCTGGAGACTTTAGCCCAGAGCTGCAGCTTCCACAATTTGGACACAGCTCCACCTCAACTATCCCAGCCTTCAACTACTATCAGGCAGGTGCATCATTCCTGCAGACCCCTCTCCATGACCACTCCAGTAATCCAAATTTAATAATAGCTGTTTTTGAACCTGCTGTTCAATAAAGAACTGTAAGTTGATTTGAACAATGTTGCCTCCGTCAGATCCCTGGATACGGCTGCGTACCACCACGGGCTTTCCCATCCATCCCCCCGAGACTCATCCTAGAGACACTCAAGGGTTGCTGCAGGGAGAAACCAGTAAATCAGCCTCTCCCTCCTTATTTCTTGTACACACTACCTTCTGGAGACCTGCAAGGCAGTAGGACAGCCATCCAGTCCCCATACCAAGCACCATGACAACAGCGTGCCCTAGGCCACAATAGCCAGCCACTCCAGTATTCTGGGCCTCCAAGTCGCCCAAGAAAAGGCTAGGCCCTGGTGGAGGAAGTTGCACTTTTTTCCTCATCTTAAAATCTGCAGCACTATATGAGAATATAGATTAAATTATAAAAACAATAGCAGTATGATGTAGTACTGTATGAGGATATAAATGAAACTAGTAGTATGAATTATACTGTAGTAATGCATGATGTGAATACTACCAAGACTGGTACTGTAAGCTTACACTGATGAAAATGCTACTAACACTGGTAGTAAACTATACTGTTAATTCAAATAGTACTAAGAATGGTACGAATGTAGCGATGAGGTGTTACAGGATTGTCACAGGGGATTAGTCTCTTAGGACTAAATAAGTGGACTCCCTGGACCACCGCAGGAGATAACAACCTTAGCCGCACCCGGGAGCGGAGTCTAAGTGAACTCCTGGTCTTCGCCAGAGCCCGCCGCAAAGCTGGATGGTCTTGCTGCGTAGGTAGGGACACGGAGACCATGGATGGCAGGCAGGACCATGGATGGCAGGCAGGACCACGGATGGCAGGCAGGACCTTCACAGGATAACAGGACCGCCACAGGATAACAGGACCGCCACAGGATTCAGGAACACGGGAATCACCACAGGAACACAGGAATCACCACAGGAACAAGGGAAAACATGGGAGAAATCCGCGCGCCCCCCCCCCCACCCTAGTGGCGGGGGCACGCGACTGCAGGGAGGAAGCATGTTGGGAGCCAGAGTGCAGGCCAGAGCCAGGAGAGGTGAGTGAGGGCTGGGGGAGCCGGGACCGCGGCAGCAGGAAAGTGTGCATCTGCGATCCGTACCGAGAATTGCGGGTGTAACCGTGACAAGGATTATAGAGAGAAAAATGAATTCTGTAAAAAAAAAAATAAAGGCAGCAAAATAGAGACTTAAGGAAATTTACATGGAAAATAAAAATAAGCTAATTTTTTTTCAAATATACAAATGATATGAAACCAAAGATGACAGTGTGGGTCTTCTGAGGAAAACCTGAGGGAGATGAGTAAAGAGACAATCTATTGAAAGTCTCCTTCTCAACTGTCTACACACAACTGTGTCACCTTAAAACCACTGAAGTAGACAAATCACGGGAACCAGATGGCAAATACCCCTGGTACTACATTATTTGTAATATTTAAAAATTCATTAATAACAGGTCCCATTACACAGGACTGGTAAATAGCAAATGTGGAGACAATATACCAAAATACCTAGAAATTACAGACCTGTGAATTTAACTTCTGTTTGTCTGGAAAATATAGAAAATAGAAAATATTTAAGGGTAGAGATGCTATCTGGATGGTCTTCAAGTATATAACCTATATACCCAGCATTGGTTTATGCTGCATCAGTCCTGTATCTGGACTTTTCCAAGACATTTGATACAGCACCGCATTAAAAGGTTGGTACATAAAATAGACTGCTGCGACTGGGGTGAAATCTGTGTATTTGGGTAAACGATTGGCTTAGTGATAGAAAACAGAGAGTCATCATTCATGGCACATTCTCATATATTACCGTATATACTCGAGTATAAGCCGACCCGAGTATAAGCCGAGACCCCTAATTTTACCACCAAAAACTGGGAAAACGTATTGACTCGATATAAGCCGAGGGGGGAAATGCATTGGTCAACAGACCCCCCCCCCAGTATATAGCAACCACGCCCCCATATGTATCAGGGCCCCTAGTAGTATACAGCCAGCCCAGCATGCCCCCCAGTAGTATACAGCACTGCCCCCAGTAGTAACAGCACTGCCCCCAGTAGTATTCAGCACTCCCCCAGTTAGTATGCAGCAACGCCCGCAGTAGTATGCAGCACTGCCCCCAGTGTATACAGCACTGCCCCAGTAGTATACAGCCTGCCCAGTAGTATACAGCCTGCCGGTGTGTATACAGCCTGCCCCAGTAGTATACAGCACCAGCCTTCCCCAGTAGTATACGCCTGCCCCCAGTAGTATAAGCTTGCCCCAGCATTAAAAAAAATAATAAAGTATATACTCACCCTCGGTGGCCCGATGTGCAGCGCTGCCCCCCATGTCCGTGCGGCTGTCTTCAGGCTTCCGCGCCCGTCTTCTTTCTTCTGCCGGGCGCCACCATGCTCTCTCTCCGGCCGGGCCTAGTATGACGCGCGCTGCTGTGAAGTCATACTAGGCGCCGCCCGGGAGAAAAACAATGGCGGCGCCGCAGAAGAAATAAGAGGGCGGGAAGCTTGAAGACGAGCCGCGCAGACATCGGGGAGCAGCGCTGCACATCGGGGCCACCGGAGGGTGAGTATATAGTTATATTTTTTAAGTATTTTTAACTCGTATATGACCTGGTAAGCCGAGGGACGTTTTTCAGCACATTTTTTGTGCTGAAAAACTCGGCTTATACACGAGTATATACGGTATTTTTAATATTTTTATTATTGACCTCATAGAGGGTATACACCGTACAGTATCAATATACGCAGGTGATAATAAGCTTGGTAAAGTAATTAAAACCAACGCCAATAGTATAACATTACAGAGGAATTTGTGGAAGCTGGAGGAGTGGGCAGAGAAATGGCTGACAAGGTTTAATGTAGATAAATGTAAAGTTATGCACTTGGGCCACGGAAACAAAAAGTACAATTATGTTCTACACAGTCAATTACTTGGTAAAACTGCAGGTTAAAAAGACGTGTGGGTATTGGTGGATGGCAAACATATTTTTAGTGACCAGTGCCAGACATCTGCTAATAAAGCAAAAAGGATTATGGGATGTATCAAGAGAGGAATAGACAATAAGGACATAGTTTTCATTGGTCAGACCACACATGGAATACTGTGTAATATTGTAATATTGTTCTCCTATACAGAGGAGAGCAACCAAGATTATTAGGGGAATGGGGGGACTAGAATACAATGACAAATTAAAACACTTGGGGTTATTCAGCTAAAAAAAATACAGCTAAAGGGAGACCTCATTACATGTACAAATACCTGAACGGGCAGTACAGGGATCTCTCCACAGATCTTTCATACCTAGGCCTTTAACCAGGACAAGGGGGCATCCTCTACACCTAGAGGAGAGGCAATTTTACCATCACCACAGACAAAGGTTCTTTACTGTAAGAGCAGTGAGACTATGGAACTCTCTGCCTCTGAAGGTTGTTATGTTGAATTATTTGTACATGAAAGAGAGTCCTGGATGGTTTTCTAGATCCTTACTTGCTGTCCTGCTTCTATGTTAACTTCCAGTGGACCAAAATCTGTTCATGGTATTGTGATTGACATGAGGTGCACAAGCCATTATTTTCACAGAGTAATAGGAGCTGTGTGATACCAATGGTGGTACTAAATACCTAAATTTTAAAGTACCTGTCCATTGTCTTGTATTTTTACAAATAAAAGCACAGTTATGTATAAATTATGCCACCCATTGTGCTTTAAAAACTTAGCAATATATATTTTAATTGTGTTTTTTCAATATGTATTGTTTTTTTCAATACATTGTGTTTTTTTCAATATGTTTTTTCAATACATATTGGGGGTCATTTACTAAGGGCCCGATTTGTGGTTTCCCGACGTGTTACCTGAATATTTCCGGCTTGCGCCAATTTTCCCTGAATTGCACCGGGATTTTGGCACACACGATCATATTGTGGCGCATCGGCGCCGGCATGCACGCGACGGAAATTGGGGGGACGTGGCCGTAAAAAAACCTGACGGATTCGGAAAAACCGCCGCATTTACAAAAAAAAAGTGTCGCTCGACACGCGCTTACCTTCACCCACGATAGGACGGTGAATTTCAGTGCATTCCGATGGTCTTCAGTGCAGCACGACACCTGGTGGACGTCGGAGGAAATACCTTAGTGAATCCAGGCCGGACCCGAATCCACCGCAGAGAATGCGCCCCTGGATCGCGAATGGACTGGGTAAGTAAATCTGCCCCATTGTGTACAATATGTATAGTAAAATTGTCTGTTTTATTACTGCTCTCCATTTCTTCTGGTGTTATGAGATGGAGTGTGGCTCTGGTCTTGTATATATTCAAGTTATGTTTTAATAAGCTTTAGTTCACCCTTCCTATACATGTTTTTGCTGGTGAATTTATACTCATAATAATTTGATGTAGTGAACTGATATCACATGTTGTGGTCTTCTCAGTCCTTCTTCTTTTAGTGTTTTTTTCAATAGAGCAAAGAAAACAATGGGGTCAATTTATCATTTTAAACCAATTTTGCTGGAGTGTATGTTGTCATAATTTGTTCCACATTCACAAAATTGTCCATAAGATTCTTAATGCTGGACATGTCTATACATCTATTCTGAAATGTGGCTCCACCTTCTTTACCAACTTCTTGCATGAGTGTGCTTGCAACAATTTACAATTAGGTAAATCTGGGGTATAGAGACCAACAATAACCACATTCCTACCCACTTTTAAAAGTGGAGTTTGTAAAAGTAACATTAGTTAAAGCCAAAATGTTGCCAAATTTTGCTATCTTTTAGAGTCAGGATATGGGTGCACAGGTTTTGATAAATCATTGCTCAACATGTAACAGAAACACTCTGTCACACTCCAGGGACTTTTGGTAAGAGTCTGTGGACCCTCTAGACCACCGCGTGGGTTGGTATGAGACACGCGGTTGCAGCCAAAGTAACAAATGCAGCAAACAGTCAGAGCCTGGGATGACAGCACAGAGGAACACTGGTAACACTAGTATGCACTGAAGACACCGCTGGGCTGGAACCCTGGAAGACACAGCAGGAGCACAGGATGGCAGGAATACTGGATGGCTGGAAGTCACCACTGGGCTGGAACCCTGGAAGGCTCAGCAGGAGCACAGGATGACAGGAGGACACCACTGGGCAGGAACCCTGGAAGGCACAGCAGGAGTACAGGATGGCAAGAGTACAGGAACACGGGAACAGACCACAGGAACAAACCACAAGAACGGACCACAGGAACGGACCACAGGAACACAGGAATCGGACCTCAGGATACGGACCACAGGATACACGACCTGGAACGCAGAGTAGATACAAAACACGCTGGAGACACAGAGGAGGCCTTCACTTCAGGGGGAATGACTTGAAGATCTGTCAGGGAATGCTGGTAGCCGCCGGATTATATGGCAGAGCCGAAAATGCCAGCACTAATCAGGAGGACGCTGGCCCTTCAAATCCTGAAGAGCCGGCGCACGTGCGCCCTAGAGAGCGGGTGCGCCTGCGACGTGGAGAATCGGAAAGCAGGCTCATGGACAGGTGAGACAAGTACTTTTATATAAAAGTTGCTAGCAGCCAAAGCATTTCTCCAGTAGAGATGGTTACAGTGGGGGCAATATGAGTAATTTTATTTCTACAAATTACCAAATGACTTAACATTAAACATATGATATACTGAAATGTACAGTATATTCTAACAATGTTTTGTCAATATTTCTGTGAAGCCAGGCATGAAGGAGTTACTTGTGCTTTTTGTTTGTTCAGAAATCTATTATCCAATGTATTTGGAACAGAAGACTATTACTTCATCATGAGTAGTTGCACATTGTGTCAGATCAATATTCTAAATTGCTATGATCTCCGTTTAGCATATAATGTTAAAACATAATACATGTGACTACTCCTATTACAACTGTTCAATCTAATAACAATGACTGTTTATAGGAATGGCATGGCTTAGTCCTAAAACAAACAGATGGACCACAATGCGGAGCCAAAAAACGGTAATGAATGTTTTTATACAATCAAGTTAATGAGCCTATGTTGTGTGATACTGATGCTTCCCTATTTGTACACGGATCCTATAACAACGTAAATATAGTCGGGAATTGTTCTAGTAGCTGGAAATCATTTTCACAACAAGGAAATAAGTTGTATTGTTTACATGAAAACACACCTGACATTAGCTTTGTAATACCATAGAATACATTAAGCCCTCATAAAAAAATAAAACAAGAAAGTGTGAACATGTTCGATTGTATAATGCTTTATCACAGGACAGTTTTTGGATGGGCCAAGATGCTTGTTCAAACAATATGTCACCTATCCCAGTGACAGCCTCTGTTATCTGTAGCAACTTGCTCTGGGACAAAATGCCCACTGTCCTCTTGCCCAGTCCTGGATGCAGTCAGGATATTTTGTGTGATCAGAGATCTCCCATATTCTGTCTCCTGCTGCTAACTTGATACTACTACCAGCAGACACCAAGTTGTCTACAAACATGTGAATAGATCAGAGTAGCAGAGAGTGTAAGAATTGTTGGTGGGGCAGGAAAGTGGGTGGGCAGTTAGCTCTGCTCTGATCTAACTGGACTTGGGCAAAATTAGGTGGGGTGAGGGATAGTGCATTTAATTTAATGGAATGATTTGAATTTCCTTAAGGGATGGTGACCAGTTTATGTGGCTTGGTATATTTTGTGTGCCAAGACTGCCAAGTGTCCATTCATATATTGATTTATATATTAAGCAAAGTAAATTATACGTGGCATTCAAAGGGTTACAATTTATGGTGCAAAAACAATTCTAATAAGGAAGATCCAGTATACGACAAACATGGGATAACAATGCACACTATATTTCTACATGATTAAAATAAAACACTTCAATGAAAATAGTTGTTTATGTGTTTCGAACCTTTGCACTTTTTGTTCATAACATATATTGAAAAAGACAATGCTGCTGAATTTACGCTACACAACAGGATTTATGTAACACACCCACAAGCCATGGTTAGACATCAAACACACCTGTTAGTGTCTGAGAGCAATACAGTGAATCAGTTAGGCTGTGTTCACACTACACACTTAACAAGTCTCCCAAAGCTTGCCCACATCATGTTGACATAAACACAAATACCATTACCTGTACTGGGTCTGACCCAGCTTTTTTCCATGCAAGTGACACATTATATCTTGTTTCATGCTGAACACGCATGATGGGTTGAAATTTAAAATCGCTGTCTAGGACACCAGGTTGTCTTGTTTTCCCCTCATTAATAAAATCTGTATGTCAGTATTTTCCAAATTTCACCAGTCATCTGTTTTCCTTTTACTGGCATGAAGGCTTGTTTATTGTGTCAGCTACTAACTGTATTTATCTTTTACAGGGCTCCTAATACAGTCACTTATTTTCACATTTTTAATAAAAAGATAAATGACAGCATGGGGCTAAGAAAGTACAAAAAACGCTGCTAACAGTAGCACATATAAATCCTGTTTATACAGCAACTTTAAAACTGTAGAAGGCTTTATATTAACACCTGTCACATAATATTGGTCTTCATTCTAATGTGTTCACATTGACAACAAAAGACCACTGTGACAAATTTATCTGGTCCTTCCATCACCTGGCCTCTCATCTAGAGAAACAATGCAAAAACACAGAGATATGTTCGCTGACAGTATGCCGAAATTTTGAAAATAATGAGAATTTGAAGTATTTGACACAGGGCACAGATGTTCTCATGAAATCTTAAATGTATTAAGTGTATAAAATCTTAAGTATATTTGCTACATAAATTCAGAAATTACAACAAATACAGCACCAGAATCAAGTTAAATACACACATACAGCAACAGAGCCAAGCTCACACTATAAATACAGCACCATAACCACATTTTCTATGTAAATACAGTACCACAGCATAGCTCAGTGCATAAATACAGCATCAAAACCAAGTTCAGTACCTAATTACAGCACCAGAACTAAGATTTGTACACTTACAGCACCAGAAACAAGCTCTGTACATGAATACAAAATCCCAACCAAACTCTGTACATAAATTCAATACCATAACAAAGCTCAGTACATGCATGCAGCACCAAACTAAGCTCAGTTGTATATGTTGTATATACCAGAAATCTCCCTGCTGCTGAGATTTCTGGCACACAGCAGGAGTGAGGGAGCAGGGAGGCGGGTAAAAGGGCTTGGGGAAATTGCATAACTTATATAATACATATTAGTTGAAAATGGAATCAAAAGATTGCACCCTTTAATAATCCGATTTGTTATGTATGTGTGCCTACTCATTGGCAGGGGTGTTGCATTTCCGTCCCTCCTGACTTGTCTGTGTTTGTAAATACTTGTTTTCCACATGAAATAACAATTCTGCAGCATCCTATCATATTACTCTATCGTATGCTATTCCTCTTAATTATCTTAGAAAGGTGTGAATAAATCGGTAACATATGGATGTCCCTGTACACAGTCCAACACTGTCAGCAATGATTGGTCCGTATCAGACTACGTAGGGACACACCTTCCAACGAAACAAAGTTATGAAACCAGAGGAACTGGAACGTAATTGACTTCTGAAATATCAGAACACCATATCATAAAAATAGAGAATGCAGGGTCTCCAATTTTTACAAGACTATAGGACACCCTCAGAGAGATGTGAAATGAAGGGTTTCATTAGAACATTATACAATTTATTAATGAATCTACCATATATTTATATAGTAGCTCTGCCATAACTGTAAGTGCACATGAACACAAACTTGGCATGCAGATCACGACCTCTATAGGGGTTTGTGGCACCCGGTCACTGTGTCTCACCACACAGTGACCTGGCCGGGCGGCCTTCTATTGAGAGGGGAGGTGTGAGGAGCAATCATGTCTCTGCTCTCTTGCACCTGATTTTTTTCTTTCATTAATATACACAGGGGTCTCTTGTGTACAAGTCAGTGTTTAACAAAAGTTTAACGTATGCAGAAACCCTACACATACAGTGATCCAGCAGTGGAAACACTTCTGTACCTTCAATTCTAAGTAAATATTTCCATTTTGTTGACCATGGAAAACATGTCACTTATCGCCACATAATGCTTGAAGGCACTTATACACAAAGCTATAGAAGGAAATCAACCATCACAGAGTTAGCTTTAGACAAATAGCTCTTTAAAGAGAAGCTGTCACTTTTTTGCTTTTTCTCATAATAGATTTTTTCATAAAAAAATATACAATGGGTGGCACCATTTTAAATAAATGAACATATTTTCCCATGAGAAATATTTTTTACCAGACGCATGTCCGTATATCTTTACTAGTCAGGCCTCAAAAATAAAGGTAAGGAAATAAGGCATGAAACACAAAATATCATTTAGACATAATAGATATTGACCACCAGTGTTGAGTTTTTAATCCATAGTCAATTTTTAGCGGAACATTTAATTCCTATTTATACCAATTACCAATTATGGAAATCAAGATGAAAAGTGTGGCAAAGAAAATTTTGCAACTTGTGAAGATTTCCTACACAATTATTGATGTGGGTTTTAAGGTGAATTGCCTTTATAAAAATCTGCATTATGTGCGGTAACCTTTGGCACCCATTTCTTTCAAGCCTAAAAACACATCTTTTGTCAGAACTTCTGCAAGAGCTAGCTAAGCAGTTCTCCTCTACGACACCTGAAGCCTCACTCAGCAGGAAATGTATGTGCACACAGTCCTATCGGAGCGCTTAAAGACTGCTCCCATCAGCTCCTGGGACATTCCAGTGTTTATAACTGCTGATTCATATTATCAGTGCATGCTATTGACTTTGTCTTTCTGACTCCTTTGTTATTGTCTTGTGTATTCGGCTGTGAACTGCTCTGACCTTTTGCCTGAACTTTGACTATTCTTCTGCTTTACTATTTTGCACATTGCCGCCATCTTGATTTTGAGATCAAATGTTATTATACCATTTATTTTTAGTTTTTTGATCATCATGCCACTTTTCTGAAGAGTGGGTGTGGATGAGGCAGATCAGGGTGGTTGGAATACCGCCACAGGTTAAAGCTGAAATCTAATCCAGGTCTGAATTAGCAAACATTTCATTCTGGCACACAAGTGCGGCACTCAATCTACTAATATGCCATACCCACTTAGTAAGTCCACCAAGCCATTAAGACTGGAGCAACCCCCCAATTATCCTTCATTGAAAATCCATCATATTTGAAAAATTCATTGTGCCATCTTTGTAGAAAATGAACTTAAGCCCTTATGCATGCAACCATTATGGGGGTTGTGATCTGGCCACAAAATGTGAGGCCAGATAACAGCCCCCAGTAGAGGTCTTTGGTACCTGGTCATGGTGCAGTGGGCACACTGGGGCTTATTTACTAAGGGTCCTGCGGATCGCACTTTTGTCGGCTTTTAGAAATTTTTGGGATTTGCGCCTCTGTGACAGCTATTTAAAAGGGGATTGTTTCACACACAATTGTATTTTGGCGCAATCGCGCCGACTTTCATGCAGCAGAAATCATGGGGAATCGTGTCAGAGTGCATGATCGTCAGACACTCCGTATTTCGGAAACTTTGTCGGCCGGGCGACTAAATGTGCCCCACTGTGTTTCACTGCACCGTAACCTCTCTCTGCTTTCTGTAGCCCCTCCTCCCTCGTCCACAAAGACATTCATGTGCAAGAGCCCTAAGCCAAAGTAACAGACCACAAATGAAAGCAAAAAGCTTTTATATATATTTATCATATTATAGTTCAGTCTATTTAAATATGTTGTTAAACATGTTAAATGTATGTCAGATAAAGCACAAACTATGGCATGTATGGAAACATTTAACCATAGTTTGGATCCACCAGCATGGACTTCTGTTACCAAAAAAGGTTCCCTTAAAAAAGTATTTTCTTTTCTGTGCCCTAGAAAGTGCTTTTAAGAAGATCTATGCTTTATATAGTATTTTCTTTTGTGGTTTCCTAACAGTGGAATAGCCATAACTTTTATTTACCCTAGAAAGTGGTTGTCAGACAAAAACCTGTGATACATATGGCAAAAATACACACTACTTGGCAGCATGTCTAGTAAAGGCCTTTGGGATGAATCTCACATACATTAACTCAGCACTATAACTATTGTTCATAAAGCTTTATTTAGCATGTTAGCATGTTTAGCATTGTTTCTGTCTGTTTGACGGAATGCTTGAGATGTCAAACATTTAGGACATTAAGGTTTTTATTTTTATAGTATCCTTAAAGTACTTACAAGAAACACCAAAATATATATTCATTGAAGATGGTTTGTAAAAATGTTGAAATGATCCGAAAAAAGCATAATTTCTACAATGAATTTTCTAAAATTAGAGTCTATGTTGCATTTCTATATTCTTCTTACTCTATAAAAATGTGTTCTTTTATACAAAATGACCCCTTTCATTATTTATTTTGCCTAAATTGTCCACGGATGGCTCATGTCTGGAGAACAATCATGCATACCACTGTTTTTTTTTCTTTTTACTAACTCTTTCTAGTTTGATAGTCATGTTCAGCAATGAACAATTATTAAAGCCCAGATTTAGTGTGCCTTTTAAGAACCAGTCATTATGATGTCAAACCGCTTGGTATTACTGAAGTTATTAAATTTATTACAGACATATTGTACATCTCTTTTGAAGAATAAAATAAGTGGAATGGTTGTGGACATGATACAGAGGAATATAAAACATATTAAATCCCCATCACAGAACCTCTTACCTCTTGTCTCCCCAAATGCTTTTGAGTGTTGACACATGGCAGTAAGATGTTATTATGTTTGAGCTGCTTTTGTTTAAAGTAGGTATTACATCTATTGGAGCTGGGCACTGCACATCTGCAAGTCAGCGGAAATTCCAAAATCTTGCATGCTCCTTTGATTGTTACATTTAAGATATCATGTGCTACTAGCTCAGCTGCTGCAAAGCATTAAAGTCATTCACTCTGAGCTTGTAAAATACTTTGGAAACGCTATAGACAAGGATTAGAGAAGATGAGTATTCCACATGGCTACGGAAGAGATGGTAAACAGGAGTAGCCCACAATACTTAAAGTGATATATTGACTACATGTGGGGAACTGTATTTTAGAGACTAGGTTGTCTAATGATCGTGGCTGATCTCTTACAGAGCCTGTTACTTGATCAAACTGTATTACTCCTGCAGTGTACTAAGTCCTTTAACAAAAAACAAAATGCCCATAGGAAACCAAATTGTTCAAACAACCAGTTAATACAAATACTGAAAAGAGAACAAATTTGGCTCAATATCTCTCTGCCAACTACCTGATAATCTCCCTTTTCTTCATCGGTGGTTTACTTGTAGAGTCATTTTTTTCATGTTGTAATGGAAACCATTTTATCTTGCACCTACCCCAGGTCCTGTGCTCAGTATACAGTGATGCATTATAAAATGCAAATATAAAATGAAAGAGAGTGGCATTTTTAATCATTTATTAGATATGAGGTGTACATCATACTGTGTTAAGTCTCATTAAAGGGGTTATTACAGTTTTGAATAATTGATCACCTATTCTTAGAATAATTGCGTATAGAGATGTGGGCACTATATAGAATCTGTCTCAGACTCCCTTAACCATAAAAATTATCTGATTTATTCAACATATAATAATATACAATAATGTCAAGAAATAATATTCAATAAAAAAATCAATGGTCTTAATGGTCTTCTGTAAAAACATTTTTATTGAATATTATTTCTTGTCATTATTGTATATTATTGTATGTTGAATTAATCAGATAATTTTTATGGTTAAGGAAGTCTGAGACAGATTCTATATAGTGACCATATCTCTATACACAATTGATCTCTTAGAATTGTCCTTTTTTGGTGTGAAGGTCCCTTTGTGGTAGCACACTTTAAAGATAAGGGTTGATAAGTGCAACTACACTCACAGGCCACTTTATTAGGTACACCATGCTAGTAACGGGTTGGACCCCGTTTTGCCTTTAGAACTGCCTCAATTCTTCGTGGCATAGATTCAACAAGGTGCTGGAAGCATTCCTCAGAGATTTTAGTCCATATTGACATGATGGCATCACACAGTTGCCGCAGATTTGTCGGCTGCACATCCATGATGCGAATCTCCCGTTCCACCACATCCCAAAGATGCTCTATTGGATTGAGATCTGGTGACTGTGGAGGCCATTTGAGTACAGTGAACTCATTGTCATGTTCAAGAAACCAGTCTGAGATGATTCCAGCTTTATGACATGGCGCATTATCCTGCTGAAAGTAACCATCAGATGTTGGGTACATTGTGGTCATAATGGGATGGACATGGTCAGCAACAATACTCAGGTAGGCTGTGGCGTTGCAACGATGCTCAATTGGTACCAAGGGGCCCAAAGAGTGCCAAGAAAATATTCCCCACACCATGACACCACCACCACCAGCCTTAACCGTTGATACAAGGCAGGATGGATCCATGCTTTCATGTTGTTGACGCCGAATTCTGACCCTACCATCCGAATGTCGCAGCAGAGACTCATCAGACCAGGCAACGTTTTTCCAATCTTCTACTGTCCAATTTCGATGAGCTTGTGCAAATTGTAGCCACAGTTTCCTGTTCTTAGCTGAAAGGAGTGGCACCCGGTGTGGTCTTCTGCTGCTGTAGCCCATCTGCCTCAAAGTTCAACGTACTGTGCATTCAGAGATGCTCTTCTGCCTACCTTGGTTGTAACGGGTGGCGATTTGAGTCACTGTTGCCTTTCTATCAGCTCAAACCAGTCTGCCCATTCTCCTCTGACCTCTGGAATCAACAAGGCATTTCCGCCCACAGAACTGCCGCTCACTGGATGTTTTTTCTTTTTCGAATCATTCTCTGTAAACCCTAGAGATGGTTGTGCGTGAAAATCCCGGTAGATCAGCAGTTTCTGAAATACTCAGACCAGCCCTTCTGGCACCAACAACCATGCCACGTTCAAAGGCACTCAAATCACCTTTCTTCCCCATACTGATGTTCGGTTTGAACTGCAGGAGATTGTCTTTTCCATGTCTACATGCCTAAATGCACTGAGTTGCCGCCATGTGATTGGCTAATTAGAAATTAAGTGTTAACGAGCAGTTGGACAGGTGTACCTAATAAAGTGGCCGGTGAGTGTATAGAAAAAACTTTTTTTACGTTGATTACATATTCTTAGAATAAGAAATGCAGTGTCACCAGCGGACAGCATTAACAGATCATAAGTAGCTGACAGGTCAAGATATAAGTTTGCTGCTAAATATTCAGTATAACTTGTACTTCATTTATTTATTTCTCTGCTCTATTATGCTAATAAGTCAAAGGATTGACAATTATCTCTGTATACAAAGCCATGGAAAAGGCTGTCCCATGTTGCCGTCTTATGCTATATCAAATGAATGCACTTTGATTTTTGGAAAAATTGTAATATGATTTAAACCAACAGATTTACAAACAGTGTGAAAAAGGGACTGTCTATCCACATTTTCCAGTTCCTAGTAAAGATATCATCTTTGCAGTCAAACTTTTTCCAATATTTAAAGATATTATTCATGATATTTATGACAAGAAGCTGAGTGGTTTTCCACATTTTATACAAAGAAAAAAACATGAAAACCCTTAATCGTATGGTGATATTTTCATCTCAGTCAGAAGAAGAATCTGTGAATTTTGTAATGTGATATTTAGGAGAAAACATCTTCAGTTTAGCCTGAATTGATCACTTACTATTGGTAAGTATGTGCAGCATTGTTCCTTCAAGGTCCCCAGGAACAGACATACAATTGAACAGCTAATCTATAATATGAGGTACAGATCCATAAA
Source organism: Engystomops pustulosus (assembly GCA_019512145.1). Lineage (NCBI taxonomy): Eukaryota > Metazoa > Chordata > Amphibia > Anura > Leptodactylidae > Engystomops > Engystomops pustulosus. Next base: position 194,202,573 of record CM033641.1, read on the forward strand.
AGCTCTATTTAAATAGGGTGTTTTTATATCTATGTCTGGAATTCAGCTGCATTGGTCCATTGGTAGAACAGTAAATTACAATTTTTTTGTTGTTTTCCTCAGGTAATGAACATCACATTAAAATACAGTTTGGGGGGGGGGGGGTAGCTGCAGTTTATTTTTACTGAGTTTGTATTATGTGGATAAATGTATATACTTGTATTGCAAGTGATACAAGGTAAACTATAAAATAGTGTAAAACTGTCTAATCCCTCAACCTACAACACAAGGTGCACATTATGCTGGAAATATAGGAGTTTGCTTTCCATTCTCTTCGTTAAAAGCATCTGCTGGATAAAACTAAACTTTAAGACTCCCTATAGTAAGCATATTGTAGCAGCCATTTTGACTAACACTTTTGTAGAAGTCTATTAAAGAACAGAGAATTCCTGTGGGATTCTTCATAAGATCAGGCGATCAATGGATCTAATGAAAAAATACCTTTTTATACAGGTTCTAAACTCATATAGATGTCATATTTGGTGATCCCTTACTCCTGCTGGAGCACAGTGCCGATAACAAAGTTTCTCACTTTGCAGACCCAACCACTCCACATTCGTCTGAATTGCCAGCATGCAATGATACAATTTTTGGTGAAGATGGATTTGTGGAGATCAGCTGAACACTAAACTGGTCACAGTTTCTAAATTATTTGTCTTAGTATGGGGACACACCAAAATAAGTGAATGATATCCACAACAACAATTGACAGTTTGCAAATCTGCAGCACAAAGAACTTGAATTTCGTCAGTTATCATAAATCTAATGTTCTATAGAACAGCTATAAAAGAATGTATTATAGTTTTGTATGGCTCCTGTCTATGACTTAGTTTTTCTCCACATCTGATTTTTTTATGTTATTTTTTCTGTTGTGTTAAATCCTTTTGTGTTAAAGTATGTGTCACATTGTTCTTGGGCTATTTATTATGTTACAAATGCCTCATGGACTCATGGACTCATCTGCTTTGCTCTACTGCATGTGTACTCAGCTGTGCTCCGAGGGGGCATATAAAAACAATTCTACAACCCCATATGAAAAGTGTGTTTCTTTTTTGCACGATCACTGCAATTTTTCCTGTGGTGCAGTCAGGAGGTGCAAAATAACATTTGAATGCTTACCAGGGAGAGCATGGGGCTGAGTTATCACACTACCCCACTGAGTTCTCAGCCCCTTTATGACACCAACTTGCTGGGACAATTGTTCCAAATGGGAAGTGAATGAGTAACTGTTCCATGCTTGACAACTGCTCATGTTCCTGTTTCTCATCATGCACTACTCTTGACTAGCTTGGTTTACGATATATACAAAATATTTTGCTCACCACAAGAAGAATGTCATTTATTACACTCACTTAAGATCAGTCATGCTGAGCCTTTTGCATTCTACATGAAATTCTACCTTCACTTCATACAGTCCTAATGTAATAGTCAACCTGCTACTTTGTAGCTAATTACAAGGTTTCCTGCTGGGTTATGACCAATGAGAAATTACTGGTGATAAATAAGAGACAAACTCAACATTCAGCTTATTTCACTGACTTATGTGATATGGTGTTTCCTTATACAGGCGGTCCCCTACTTAAGGACACCCGACTTACAGACAACCCATAGTTACAGACAGACCTCTCTGCCCCATGTGACCTCTGGTGAAGCTCTCTGGATGCTTTACTATAGTCCCAGACTGCAATGATCAGCTGTAAGATGTCTGTAATGAAGCTTTATTGATAATTCTTGGTCCAATTACACCAAAAATTTTGAAACTCCAAATGTCACTGGGGTAAAAGAAAAAAAATTGTCTAGAACTTCCATTATAAAATATACAGTTTCGACTTACATACAAATTCAACTTAAGAACAAACCTCCAGACCCTATCTTGTATGTAACCCGGGGACTGCCTGTACTGCAGCTTTCAGATGAGCCATGTTTATTAAACTGCATATCCATAAATCCATATCTGTAGTATAGTGTTTAGTTACTCCAAGTTTACACATGGGTGTAGTGCAATTTTATTCCTTGGTCAAATTTATGTCCCATCTGTATCGGGCCTGAAGAAGACCTTTGCTACATGATCCTGTCTTGTTTGGACAAAGAATGTAACAGTATGTTTTGTTGAGCGAATCTAGTAAATCAGTATTTTATTATGTATCAACTTCTTTAAGCTCCTTGGGACATCCACAAAATAAATATATTCATGTAAATGGAATGTGCACTGCATATAGCCCATAGCGAAAATGGCAGGTTTATGATGAGCTTGAGAAGGCATTTTGGTTCCCATGTTCAGTGGATCCGACAACTAAAACACAAACTAATCAGATCTTCAGTACAGAAGGCTCTTTCCAATGTATAGTTCTGTTAGTATAAAATATAGCTATAGGAACAAGAAAACTCCTTGGAGTATGTACTTTCTGCAACATGCATACTTATTCATCACCAGCAGCATGACACATTATGGGGGTATTTATCAGGTATTTTTACCCTGAAAATAAATGCTATCGCTTGTGGTTATTTTTCCCTTTCTGCCACCTGCATGCCAGAGGTGGCTGCAGCCAGCGGATTTTGAGGGCCTGGCATTGAATTAAATGCTGCAGGATACATAATGAGGCTCCGGCCCCTTGATGAAATGAAGATGTAATGATAATAAATAGCCCCAAATAGATCTTGGGATATATGTGGCTCGATGGCAGGATTCAAGTCAGCAAAACAGCTTTTTCCAAATACATACAAATGTTTTTCCAACCCTTTCCTAGCTTCACATAAACAGATAGGGGCAGCTTTCCCTAGACTGTAATTTGCTGTCATATTCAGATTTTTTATGAAGGCTTTTATTACTGACATACTGTGCATTGACTACATTTCAAATGATGTCTATTGTCAGTAGGTAAGTATTCAATGGAAGTAGTCAAATGGAAAAGCAAACACAAGAAAGAATACGTGCAATAAAGGGGGCAGACCTGAAAACCCAGGCAGATACTGTATGTAATGGGAGATCTGCCTGGGGAAATTTAAAAAAATCTAAGTTTATATTAAGTGTTCAGTGTTACCCAGGGGCAGAATAGGAACTTAAGGTGGCCCTGCAAAAAACCTGTGGGTGGAGTCAACAAAGGAAGGCAGTATTCTGTGATATGGGTGGAGTCAGCAAACCATGAAGGAAGAAGAAATTATGCTAATATGTACAAGAATAAAGTTACTGTAATACAGGAGAATATAACTACTATAGTACTACTCCTATATATAAGAATACAACTACTACTATACTATACTGCTACTATATGCACGAATAAACTACAACAATACTGCCCTCTATGTAAAACCATATAAATACTATAATACTGCACCAATGTACAACAATGTAACTACCTTCAAGGGGTTGGCCACCTCATCAGCCAGACATTCCTGTCCAAAAAATGGCTGTAGATGGAGGGTCATGTGATCTCTGTCTGTCTGCCTCCATCTGCGGCCATTTTTTGGACAGGAATGTCTGGCTGATGATATAAAAGACAGGAGGTTTCACTTTACAGATTAAGAAAGCAGTGCAGAACTTTTAATAGATGTATATTGGTAAATTATCTAATACCATGACCCGCACACTTACACACAAATTACAAAACACATTAGGTCAGGTGGCCAACCCATTTAGTACTGTCCTTTGTACAAAAATACAACTACAGGCAGTGCCAAGGTTACATAAAAGATAGGTTCTTTGGGTTTGTTCCTAAGTTGAATTTGTATGTAAGTCGGAACATATATTTTAAAAATGTACAAGAGTATAACTTCTTTAATACTGGGGCATATCCCTTTTAAGTAAGGGAGTTAAAATGATCATTTTTGTGTAAACATCATTAGGGGGTTATAATTGGAGAACTTTCTTTCATGGGCAAACCCATTTAAAGATATCAAGAAGCCTCAAGACCAGTCAGGGATTTTACTGTTGGGTTAAATGGTCAGTCCGCCACGACTCTTGCTTCTCAGAAAATTAGCAGCAGATGTACATTTGTTGCAATCATTGCAATTTGGAACCAGGGTCCATGCTGTGACAATCTCACTGATATGCGTAGTAGGTGGTCAGCAACAACTACCCTGTTTCCCCTAAAATAAGATCTAGTACAATTTTTTGCACCTTAAGACCTTCCCTGAAAAGGAGACCTAGAGGCAGTCATTGCTACAGCTCCCACCACGCCATACATAACATAAAAGATAGGTTATTTGGGTTTGTTCTTAAGTTGAATTTGTATGTAAATCGGAACATATATTTTAAAAATGTACAAGAATATAACTTCTTTAATACTGGGGCATATCCCTTTTAAGTAAAGGGGTTAAATTGATTTTTTTTGTTTAAACATCACTAGGGGGTTATAATTTGAGAACTTTCTTTCATGGGCAAACCCATTTAAAGATATCAAGCAGACTCAAGACCAGTCAGGGATTTTCCTGATGGGTTAAATGGTAAGTACTCCACGACTCTTGCTTCTCAGAAAATTAGCAGCAGATTAGCAGCAGTTGTTGCAATCATTGCAATTTGGAACCAGGGTCCATGCTGTTACAATCTCACTGATATGCATAGAAGTTGGTCAGCGACAACTACCTTGTTTCCCCTAAAATAAGACACCCCCGAAAATAAGATCTAGTACAATTTTTTTGCACCTTAAGACCTTCCCTGAAAAGGAGACCGAGTGGCAGTCATTGCTACAGATCCCACCACGCCATACATTGTCATTAGTAGATCATTCAGATACTGCAAGAGGTTGTGACATTGGTGAAGAATTCATGGGACATCACTGACTGTTGCGATGCAAATGCAAGAAGGGGTCATTTAAAGGGGTATTCACATTTTTATATGTAATTGATATTTTTTGATAAATGAAAAGTTGTACAAATTTGCAATAAACTTTCTCTGTCAATTTTTTATGTCTTTCTGGATTTCTGCTTGCTGTAATTCTATAGAAATCTTCATTGTTTATTTCCAGTGGACAGAAATCTGACCATGGTCACACAGGTGCACACCTCATTATATCACACAGCTCTGATTACTCTCTATGATATTAATGACCTGTGAATCTGTGTGACCATGGTCAGATTTCTATCCACTGGAAGTAAACATAGAAGCTTCCTATAGAATGACAGCAAGCAGAGACCAAAAAAAATGTGAGGAATTGATACAGAAAGTATATTGGAATATTGTATTATTTTTCATCATACAAACAATAACATTAATTTGCCAAAGTGGGAATACCCCTGTAAGGAAAGTGCTAAACGTGAGAGATTGGAACCAGTGATTCCAATAGAAATGTAGTCACAAGAGATTCAGCATGAAATTCCGAGTTTGGATGTTGGAGAAGGTATTGATTGTTTTGTTCATAGAAAAATAAGACCTAGTGCCACTTTAGGAGCTAAAATTAACCGGGGAAACAAGATATCTATTCCAGGGTGAAACATACTAAAGTGGCAAACTTCAAAAAAATGCCATTAGGCAGCTTAGAGATGGTTATCGACAGTTATTCCTTTCCATTGACTTAGTTACACATTTTTCCACCTGGTTGTGGCAAAATTGAATGAAATGGAGGGAAAAAAATTGATTTTTGTCATTTAATTTATGCCTCACTCTCTTTTGCTATAAAATGTGGCCCATACAATTGTTCAAAAAAATCATTTAAGATCACATTGAGAGGAATGAAAGTGGCAGGTTGTCATGTTATGGTAGCGTATCAGACTGAACCTGCTACATGTGTTATGTATTTTATCCTAACCAAGTTTCATAGTGTGCTTTATTTAATAGATTTCATTGCAGAATGGCATAAAACACAGTGGGGCACATTTACTTACCTGGTCCGTTCGCGATCCAGCGGCGCGTTCTCTGCGCTGGATTCGGGTCCGGCCGGGATTCATCAATGCAGTTCCTCCGCCGTCCACCAGGTGGCGCTGCTGCGCTGAAGTCCGCTGGAATGCCTCGAAATACACCGGCCTACCCAGGATGAAGGTGAGTGAAATTTTCGCGACACAATTTTTTTTTTAAATGCGGCGGTTTTTCCGAATACGTCGGGTTTTCGTTCGGCCACGCCCCCCGATTTCCGTCGCGCGCATGCCGGCGCCGATGCGCCAAATTCCGATCGCGTGCGCCAAAAACCCGGGGCAATTCAGGTACAATCGGCGCAAAACGGAAATATTCGGGTAACACGTCGGGAAAACGCGAATCGGGCCCTTAGTAAATGACCCCCAGTAACTGCACCATTAGTCTTTCACTAAAAGGGATTGCTTGCAATGGAGGTATAACTTACTTCCTAACCACAATCTCATTTGGCAAATTTCATTAACCTTAATGCATTCACCGAAGGGTATTCACAAAAAATACATAGTGGTTGCATTCCCATGAGTGATTTCAATGATCACAGGGTTTTTTCTAGATATGACATTCACATATGAAGCCATTACTGTTTTATATTGAGCTTGACTCCCCATTATATACTAGAGAAGTAATATATTAAGATTTGTTGTCAATGTTTTTTCCTATTTGTCACTTTGTTATTTCTAAAAATATGCTACATGTTTGTCTGATGGATGGCATGGAAATTAATGATCAATTCCATATTACAAAGTAGCAGAAATGTAGAGGAGTTAAAAAAAAAAGATCAAAACCAGGAAAGTATGCGGATTCAGGAAACAAGTAAATTCCTAAAAATGCCAAATAGAGCTGTTCAACTACAATGAGGAAAAGTGCTTTTTCCATTATCACTTTTATGGTGTGTGGAGTCACAGGAGTGAGTCAGTTTACAAGGCAAGATGTACCATCTGTGTGCATGGGTCTACCATCATTCTAGACATTACGTATCAGTCAAGGAATACATGGACAATATGGGTCACACACCAGCACGCCATCACTCATGAACGAAAGGTTGGGTATATCTGGTAACAATTAGGCTGATCTCTTGGTTCTGCAAATAACATCCCTGTGGCTTTGAATTCTTTACTGTAGGTTCCCTGCTGAGCTTCTAGGGAGTGCAATGATGGCTGATGTATTGACAAGGGGTGAGAGGTTCCTGACCCTTTTATTTCTGCATATATCCTTGGGTGTTGGACAATGATTTTTCATAAATTGGCTTTATTAGTGCAGCTGTTCTTAGCAAGTTACCTCTATGCTGTATTCAAGCATCAAACAGAAAATGAAATATGAAGGAACTCAAAATGTTGCTGTACCATGAAACTTCTCCAAAATATTTTTACCCCATATCCTCTTATGCGCAACCATTATATATTTTCATAAAATGATAAATAACACCAAAGAAACCATTATTTTCTATTTGCTATTAAAGTTTTCTTTAACATGGGTAAATAAATGGCCTATAATCAGCAGTGACCTACAATATTGCAAGTCATTCATTCATTACTGCCTTTTATATTGATCGCTAGATTCTCTAAAACTGAAGTTTTCATTTTAATTCTTCTTACAATTTTACGATGTCAAAATCCATATAAAACATCAAAAGAAAGTGGCAGCAGTCACATCCTCTGCATCTGGTTGACCCGCGAAATCTGGCCAGCCCACCGTCCATTTTTCATGGACTGAGCATGGCTGTGTGCCTCCAGCTTTACAGTTTTATTTTTGCTAACAATTTGTTGTTATTTTTGGTTCTGTAAAAAAACTCATTTCAGTAAAGAAAACTGTTTCTTCATCAAACATCAATAAATGTAAATTATTGTCATAGTCTGCCAAATTGTCAACCTGGTAAATTAGTATTGCAAAATGCATTTTTTTTCTTTACAGTGACTTTTTTTTGCATATTTTGGTTTGCCATAGAATGCAAAACCTATAGGTTGTATATGAAAATGTGATTAATAAGGTGTGTTGCATATGACTATAACATTTGTTCTAATATAATACATGTCCTGTCATAAAGTACTCAAAAATAATGTTCTCCAATAATTTAACTTGGAAATTTTTGTCCTTCACATCATATATTTTAGTTTTTTTCTTTTAAAAATTAACAGGTATAGCACCCTTTGATTTCAATATGTGTGTATTGATACCAAGAGAAAGAATAAAACAGTAAGCTCTGTTGCTTTATAGACACATTAACATTAATAATGGTTATAATATTACAAATCTATAATCTCTGTCATAGGGGTTGGCCACTATTCCAAAATTTTAGAAAGGTAAGTACAACATCCCAATAGGATCAGCTATATAGTATTTACCCTGGTGAAGTTTGTGTAAATTTGCAGGGACCTCCATATCCCCCTCCAACCACCACTATGGGAGTCATTATGATGGAGGGGGCATGCAAACAGTAATAACTGCACAACCTTCATCATGCACCGGAAGGCAGCAGGACACAGGACATTACAGGAAGTCCCATGTCCTGGAACTGCAGGTCATGTGACCTGTCCATCCTGGTGGCTTTACACAAACTTTACCAGGCTAAGTGCTATATGGGTGACCCTATAAGGTTCTTCTACTTAGCCTAGTAAAGTTTTGTAATAGTAGTCTACCACTATTAATGGTTTCATAGGTATGGGTAATAATGTATGAAATTCTGAAAGGCATACCAGATTTGGTTGCCACTATGCAGCTGATCATTGGTGTTTGGTTTTCTAAAAAAAAAAATAGAGCCATTAATAAAATATAGGGGCACAAAAGTTTATATAGCAACATTCTTATACTAGACAAGGGGGCTGTAACCTTTTATTTTATTAAATTACTCAAATACACAGCCCCTTAGAAAATGAAAGTTCCTGTTTCCTTGGTTACATATAAACTTTAAGAGACCATGTCTTTTGAAAGGTTAGACAGACATTTTAAAGAAACAAACACCAAACTGATCGGGAGCAAAGTGGTTGTTAAATTATTTACTAGAAGGCAGGTTCTTTCTAACAAAGGAAGTCGGAAAGTTAGCTCCTGCCAACAAATTAAATTTAAGGCTCTGGATATCTGACTGCTTATCAGTTTGTTTTGACAAAACATGCTCTTGTTTAGTACTAGGGGCTTCTTAAAAGTCCATTACAAAAAAGTGTGACGTGACATATGGTCACAGGGGGAGATTTATCAGCAGTGTCTGAGAGCAGAACTGTTCTAGTTGCTCATAGTAACCAATCAGTGCTAAGATTTCTTTTTACCACAACTGTTTATAAAATTGAAGCTGAGCTCTGATTGGTTTCCATGTGTGACTAGAACAGTTTTATCTCAGACACTTCTGTTAAATCTTCCTGTGTGAATGCATCAGCTTGTACTTCAATGACATAAATGTCTGCTAATATGTAGCTAATGAGTCCTGTGGACAGTCCTCCTCAATGAGTGACAGCCTTTCATTTATAAGTATGCAGCAGTAAATTTTCAAGCTGACAAGTAAATATGTGTTTGGGTTTTTTTTTCTCTAATACTTTTAATTTTGATTTTAATTTGCTATCAAACTAGTCAAAAATACAAATTGTTGGGTTAAATGGTATTGATTTTCATCACCTCATCAGATACATCATAGACTTTTTAATATTATTATTAATGTCTCCAGGACTTTAAAGGGAAGCAGTGAGGGTGATTATTACCATCTAGGTGTATTGCTTTCAACGTTTCATTTAAAGCATTCCCCGATGTCAAACTAATAATCACTTTCTTCCAACAGGTACTTTGGAGAATCATACGCACTAAGTGCAGAATATAAATCTTCCTCCTTCTTATGGTAATGTGCATAACTATGCATTTCACATAAAGGCCTATTAGCAGCAGATGACTAGCACATGTGGGCCCTCCTACTGATTTTCAAAGACTCTTTTGATATATGTCTTTAGAAAACTATTTTATGAGGTGGTTACCTGTAAGAATATATCTTTCAAGGCTACATACACGTTGAAGCCTTAAATTCTAACCACACACAAGAACAGCGTTCATTTTAAAGCTGGCAAAGGAATTTGGAAAAAGCTAAGTCCATTGAGGCGAAGATGGAACTCATTACCAGCCATGTTTAAGTTTTCTTTGATTCACCTGCTGGAGTCGAGCAGGAGGAAGCTGAAAAGGGCAATGCTTTTGATGCTAGACTGAAACTACTGCTTTATTTGCAAACCTGCATTTTCATATCTGTTTTATGGGAAAGCTGATTTATATATGTTAAAGCAGCAGATGCCCTGGCAACTCCATTACTTTTTAACATACTCACACTTTGAAATAAAAGTAAGGCTTTTTCAAGCTTTCTTGCAAATGTAAACGAATCCCCCTGTTTTGTATTTTATATTTCTGTAGGCATTTAGAGGTTTACTAATTATTTAGCTTCCCAATGTTTTATAGATAATATCTGCCAGAAATTATTTGAAACATAGTAAAACAGCTTATAAAGTTTAGATAGGCAGTGGCAGAGCTGAGCTTATCAAATGTTCTTAAGGGTTTTTTTGTGACAACATGGCCATTGTAGAGGAAAACAGGAAAATGTCAGGTATTTAGAGCAACAAGAATGGCCTGGAAAGGTTGGTCCAATAGCCTTGGGGTGTCAGCTTACCAGGGGGATTTGTTGTCCATACTAGTCAGTTTTGTGGGTCGCCAATTCTCCATATGAAAGTTTGAAAATGCTTTGTTACATTGAGTAGTGAAAAAAGTTTGAAACAGAATGCTGACGCTAAGGACAATTCCTTTTGTAAAACAGATGGCGCAGTTTTACAAAAGGAATTATCAGTGTTAGCATTCTGGTACAAACTTTTTTCACTACTCGATGTAACAAAGCATTTTTAGTCAGACAGGCCTTTAAGGTTTACAGGAGAGGTTTACAAACAATTTCGCATACTCGCCGCAGAGCTTCCTTCCAGTTAATAAAGCGGTTGTTTGGGAACCTCCCCTTGGTTTGCAGGGAAATATATGAGACAGCTTTGTTCTAAAAAGCGTTTGCGCTGGCTTTCGAGGCATTCTCCATAGGTGAATTGATAAGTTCCAGTGGGGCACGGCCGGATAAACTCCCCTTCTACTGGGTGTCAGTGCGGGAAGATAGGGTTGTGTGTTTTTTAGCCAGGTCCAAGACAGACCAATGAGGAAAAGGGACCTGGGTGGCGTTTTATGCATTGCCAAACTTTGCATGCTGCCCTGTTTTTCTTTCACACAAATTTTTAAAGTTCCCCCAGATGATTTTATCCGTTTTTTTAGTCCATAAAAATGGTAGCCCTCTGACAAAATTACAGTTTATTGCTGTTTTTAGGAAAGCTTTGTTGTTGGTCTGCAACCAAATGTTTTTGCATTCCATTCCTTCCATATTCCTTCCATATAGGAAGGAATCTGTAGGTGGCGGAGCGCACAGCAGTAAGAGAGAGGTCAAGCGACACTAATTGGGGAGTATGGCTTTTGCTAGAAGATGTATAGTGGTCACACCTCATGGGTGGACCTGGGAGTTACGGTCATAGAGAGTCGGGAAATTTTTGTCACAACCCCCCCCCCAAGCCGGAGCGGTGGCACTTCTTAGCTGGGATTTTCTTAGACTCATCCTTTGCAGTTTGTTTAAGCTCTATAATGTTTGTAGGATTCATTTACCCTAAGGCCCTTACTCTAAATCTTAGATTACTCTGAGGATTTTCTGGGTATTGAGGATTATCAGTGCTCTCTACTTTTGGATGTGTGTTTGTTTTTTTTTAAGTAAACCTTATTAAACTTTAAGCAAGTCTATGAAGCCTCCCATTCGCATCATCAGGATTGTGTTAGTCTACATCAACCAATCCCTTAACTCCCTCAACCAGTTTTAAGTAGTTTTCCAAGTCAAATGAGATGTTTACGTGTTGGTCACATAATAAAATCAACATGGTTTAAGAAAGGGGTTGTGTATAGAGATGAGCGAACATGCTCGTCCGAGCTTGATGCTCGGTCGAGCAAATGGGGTTCGTTATTCGAGACGAGCACTCGAGCATCGGGAAAAGTTCGTCTCGAATAACGAGTACCCGAGCATTTTAGTGTTCGCTCATCTCTAGTTGTGTACATTACCAGAAAAATGGTCAGCCTCCAACAAAACTTCATTCATATGATTGCAAGCATAACTTAAAGGGATCTTGTCAGCACGATTTTCACAAATTCAGCTAGTGACAGGTTAGCAGAGAGTCCTATTAACACAATGGCACCATTTGTTTACCTAAAAAATGTTTGCCTCACATAAAATGAACTTTGTGCTCTTACGTGGCATACAGTCGGATCTTGCAGCAAGTCAGAGGGGACGGAGCCTCCTGGTGTCAATTCAAGTGGCCCTTCCCGTCCTTGCTCCCTTATGATCTACCCCATTCTCCAGCTGGCCCAATGACGTCAGAGCAAAGGATAGAGTGTAAGGGAGTGAGTATGTGAGGGCACTCTGAACTTGTTTACAGTACCATAAAGCAGGCATAATATCATATTTTAACTATTAGTTTACTAAAATGGAGACACACTGGGGCTCATTTACTAAGGGTCCTGCAGCCGCAGTTTGGTCGGATAGTCCGACGATTTCCAATCCACACCACATTTAGCAGAGGATTTTGACACACGCGATCGGATTTTGGCGCATCAGCACTGGCTTTCATGCAACACAAATTGGGGTGAGCCGTCCGATGATCCGACTGATTCGGACTGAGCATGGGATTTAACGTTTAAATTGTGTCGCAAGCCAAGCACTTACATGCACCGGGAAGAAGATGGTGAGCAGGGAAGCGACAGATGCAGGGAATCGGGCGCACAATCTTTGTCGTGCAGCTGTGCATGATCGTTGGATAACGCACCTCGGGATCGCGCAGGGACGGGTAAGTAAATGTGCCTCAGGGCACCGTGTCTCACCACACCATGTCTCCTTTCTGCAGCCATGCTGCAAAAGATGCGGCAGACACTAGGAGCTGCTAACTAAAGTAAGTACCTAAGTTACCTAGTGCTAAAACAAACATGTCAGTATTAGAATGATAGCGTTATCGGAAACCTCCGATAACGCTATCTAACACTGTGGCGGAGTACAATGTAAATGCCGGACCGCTCTCAAAGCGGTCCAATGTTTCATGAGGGGGGGATTGTGGGCGGGTTTAACCCCTTCCCGACATTTGACGTAATAGTACTGCATGGCGGGAGGTGCGTTCCCGCAAAATGCAGTACTATTACGTCAAGCTTCTGGCCCCGGCTCCTGAACGGCTATATTATAGCTGACACCCGCCTCTAACACCCGCGATCGGAGATTTCTCCGTTCGCGGGTGTTAACCCCTAACACACCGCGGTCGCGCTGTTGAGAAGGGGCATGCATGGGGCATTTGAGAACAATTGGAACCCCCCCCCGCGGCACTTACCGGGGGATTCCGCTGAGGTATTCCGATGAGATATCACCGTAATCATAGTGACCTATAGAATAAAGATAATATAGTATTTTTAGTGTACGGTGTACGACCCCCAAAAAATACAAAAAGAAAGGAAGCCAAAATTGACAATTTTGTTTTCACCCATGCATTCAAGAGTTAATAAAATCTCATCAATAAGCTAATGACCCACTAAAATGAAGTATTTGTAAAGTGCATCTCATGTCTCAAAAAATAAGCCCTTTAATAGTACTGCATTTTGCGGGAACGCACCTCCCGCCATGCAGTACTATTACGTCAAGCTTCTGGCACCGGCTCCTGAACGGCTATATTATAGCTGACACCCGCCTCTAACACCCGCGATCGGAGATTTCTCCGTTCGCGGGTGTTAACCCCTAACACGCCACGGTCGCGCTGTTGAGAAGGGGCATGCCGGGGGATCCCGGTGCTTACCGGGGGATTCCGCTGTTCCGATCACAGCCCCGGGACTGCGCGGGGCTGCGCGATCCTCCTTGCGGGACCCGGCTGCGCAGCATGCTTAGTGTGTTACATTACACAGTGTAATACATCTGTATTACACTGTGTAAGGTGAAGAATAGCTTGAACAAGTGATCAGTGGATCGCTTGTTCAAGCTTACCTGTTAAAGTGATAAAACACAGTTAAAAACATTTAATTAAAACATTTTTTAATAAAAAGAATTAATTAAATACAGTTAAAGTCCCCTAAACACAAACATTCCCTATACTCACGCAATAAAGTGAAATAAAACACAAAATCGCCAAAAAACCACACATATTTGGTACTGTCGCATCCGTAACAATCCGTACAATAACTCAGAAACATTATTGGGCCCACTCGGTGAACGCCGTAAAAACAAAACCCGAAAAACTCGCCAAAAATGTAAATTTTTCATAAAATCTCTTCACAAAAATGTTCTAAAAAGTGATCAAAAAAAGTTATGTGCGCCAAAATTTTTATCAATTGAAAGGACAACTCAACACATAAAAAATAAGCCCTTAACCAGCTCTGTCAACAAAAAAATATTAAAGTTACGTCTCCGAAAAGATGGCGATGCAAAAACAAGATTTCCTCTATATTAGTTTTTTTCCAGTAAAATTGAAAAATTAAATGAAAAACTATATAAATGAGGTATCACCGTAATCATAGTGACCTATAGAATAAAGATAATATAGTATTTTTAGTGTACGGTGTACGACCCCCAAAAAATACAAAAAGAAAGGAAGCCAAAATTGACAATTTTGTTTTCACCCATGCATTCAAGAGTTAATAAAATCTCATCAATAAGCTAATGACCCACTAAAATGAAGTATTTGTAAAGTGCATCTCATGTCTCAAAAAATAAGCCCTTATATGTCCAAATTGCCAAAAAAGAACGGATTGTCATAGCCAATAAAATGTGACAAGCATGTAATGCTCTCGAATTGGCCGGGCGCTTCCCTTCGATGGCCTGCGTCTCCCTACAGCAGTTAACCCACCACAATGGTATTATTTACAACACGGGAGAGATGGTGTATCAAATTTTTGGAGCGTTTTGAATTTTATCCACTGAGAATTTGAAACATTTTTGAAAAACATATTAATTTAGCCAAAAAAAATGTACTTTCAAATTGTATCCGATTTTGTTTTAACCCCTGTAAAACAATTAAAGGATTACAAACTTCAAAAGTTGTTTTATGTACGTTGAGGGGGTGTAGTTTCTATTATGGTATAATGTATGGGGTTTTACGTTTATTAGGCCTCCTCAAAGTGAATCCTCATAGCCAGGATTTGCGGTTTTAATGAAAATGTGACAATTAAAAAAAAAAGCACCGAACGTTAAAGGCCCATAACTTTTACAAAATAATATATGCACAAAAACCATGTCCACATAAAGTAGACATTCGGTGAATTTTAGTTATTACGTTTTTTTGCTGTTATGACTATGTGTGGAAAAAGTAGAACATTTTGAAGTTCGAAAATCGAGAATTTTTACAAATTTTCACCAAATATCTGATTTTCTCATAAATAAATGCAAAACATACCACCAAAATTTGTCAACTAGCATGAAGTACAATGTGTCACGAGAAAACAATTCTAAAATCACTTGGCTATGTTAAAGCGTTTCAAAGTTATAACCATTTATAGTGACACAGGGCAGATTTGAAAAAATGTCAGGAAGGTGAAAAGTGGCTTCGGCGTTAAGGGGTTAAAGGGCGGTGACTGCCATATGACGCACGCTTATGGAGTGAGCTTTGAGAGTGGTCCAGCCGCATTGTACTCCGCCGCAGTGTTAGATAGTGTTTTCAGAGGTGACAATATCATTATAACACTGTGGCGTTTGTTTTAGCACTAGGAGCTGCTTACTTAAGTAAGCAGCTCCTAGTGCCGAATTTCTTGGTGACAGGTCCTCTTTAAGGCACGGCCACACGGCTCCCTATGGAGAAGGGAGGGATGGAGTGCGCTCACCACCTCCTTTTCCACCTGGATTGTGGGTGCACAATGACATGTGAATGAAGCCTCAGTTTTGGGCTCTGAGGGAAAGTTACTAACCTTTATATACATTATATTCAGATAGCTCTGTAAAATAATCTTTATAATGATAGCGTAAGGAACTGCTCTAAATGCTAAGTGATCTTCTCAGTTTATCTTTGTAGTGTTCTTTCAGAAAAGCAACCTGACCACAATTCCTTGAGGTAAATTTTCACCATGTCATTGTGCACCCCGCCAATTCCAGGGTGAGAAGGAGGCACCAGTGGTGAGCGCCACTTTTTCATCCCCCTTCTCCATAGGGAGCCGTTGCCTTCTAAAGAGGACCTGTTACCAAGAAAGTCGGCCTAGACCTGCCTTACTTAAGTTAAGCACTCCTGAGGTGCTAAAACAAACGCCACAGTTTAAAGATATTGGTCACCTCTGAAACACTATCTAACCACTGGCTGCTTGATAACAATGTAACATGCGGACCACTCTCAAAGCTCACTCATAAGTGCGTATATGGGCAGTCACCGCCCCCTTTAACCCTAAACTTAACGCGAAGCCACTAGTTCACCTTCCTGACATTTTTAATCAAATCTGCCCTTTTGTACACTTAAAATGGGTATAACTTTTGAAACGGCTGGACAAAGCCAATAGTGATTTTTCTGTTTTTCTCGTGAACAGTACTTCATGCTAGATACAAAGTTTGGGGTGTTTTGCAATTATTATGAGAGAAAATCAGATATTTTAGGAAAATGTTTAAAAATTCTCGATTTTCGAACTGTCAAAATTTTCTACGTGTCCACACAATGCATAGACAGCAAAAAAACCTTTATAACTAACATAACCCGAATGGTCTACTTTATGTGGACACTGTTTTGTTATTATGAGATTTATTGTGAAATGATTAGGGGCCTTTGAAACGTTATTGTGCGATTTTTTCACTATTTTCATTAAAAACGCAAATCGGCTTTGAGGGGATTCCATTGGAGGCCGAATAAAAAAGTAAAACCCCATGAATTATCCATAATAGAAACTACACCCCCTCAACTACTAAAAACAACTTTTATGAAAGGTTGTTCACTCTTTTAATTGTTGTTACAGGGGTGGGTAAAACAAATGATGATACAATTTGAAAAGTACATTTTTTTGGCTAAATTAATATGTGTTTCAAAAAGTTTCAAATTTCCTCAGTGGATAAAAAATTCCAAAAACGCTCCAACAAAAAATTTGGATACCCATCTCCACCGTGTGTAATAATAATACCCCACTAGTGTGGTGGTTAACCTGCTGTATGGGCCGACGCAGGGCATCGAAGGGAAGCGCATCAGGCAATTCGAGAGCGGTGATTAATGTTGTCAATTTTATTGGCTAGACAATCCTTTATTTTTCTTTGGCAATTTGGACAAAAGGGCTGATGTTTTGGAACAGATGCCCTTACCAAATACGTCATTTTTTAGTGGGTCTTATACTTATTGATGAGGATTTATTAATCGTGGATGCAGGTGTGAAAACAAACATTGCCAAGTTTTGGCTTCCTTTCTTTTTGTATTTTTGTGGGGTCGTACCACCCGGACCTATAAAATACATATTATCTAATTCTATAGGTCACTATGATTACGGGTATACCTCATTATATAGTTTTCATGTTAATTTTACAATTTTACTGGAAAAAAAAACTAATTAGAGGAAATCTTGTTTTGCCATCGCCAAGTTTCGAGACGTACTTTAATAATTGTTTTGTTGACAGAGCTGGTTAAGGGCTTATTTTTTAACGGTGTTGAGTTGTCATTTCATTGGATCAAAATTTTGGCGCACATACTTTTTGACACTTTTTAGACCATTTTTGGGTAAGAGAGTTTAAGAAAAATTTACATTTTGGCGAGGTTTTTCGGGTTTTTGTTTCTACGGCGTTGCACCGCGATGGGCCCCAATAATAAATGTTTCTCGAGTATTGTACGGATTTGTTACGGATGCGGACAGTACAATATGTGTGGTTTTTTGGCGTTGATTGTTGGTTTTTTTCACTTTATAGCGAATAAGGTGAAGTTTTGTGTTAGGAGGTACCGGTTTAACTGTATTGTAATAGATTCTTGTTATTAAAAATGTTTTTATTAACATGTTTTGTCACTGTGTTTATCACTTTGAAAAGGTAAGCTTGAACAGACGATCCCACTGATCACTTTTCAAGCTATTGCATTCCTTACAACAGTGTAATACAGATGTAGGAACACTGGGGAAAAAATCGGAGACATGAGGCATAGATGTAACGCGACAAGGAGCTAGCCCAGGCAGGGAAAGGTGGAGGACGCGAATGCCGGGGCATGGGACAGCGATGCGCGATGGAAAGGAACGACTCCCTGCGCCGGTGGGAGTGTGTGTGTGTTCCAATTCTTCTCAATGCCAAGTGCACTGCCCTTCTCACCAGCGCGTACGGGCCGTGGGCGTGTTAGGGTTTAAACAACCCCGAACGAGAAGAAATCTCGATGATCGGTGTTGTTGAGGAGGTTTGCGGTGTCACTATAATGAAGCGTTTCAGGAGGCCGGAAGGCAACGAAAGAAGATGTGACGTAATAGTACTGATTTGCGGTGGAAGCGGCACCTCCCCCAGTGCAGTATATTTCGTCAATGTCGGGAAGGGGTTAAACCCCGCCACCCCAAAATAGAAAAAAAGAACACCCCCCCTCATAAACATCGACCGCTTGAGAGCGTCCAGGAATTACATTGACTCCGCCCAGCGTGTTAAATAGCGTTATCGGAGAGTTTTCCGATAAACGCTATCATTCTATTACTGACAGTGTTTGTGTTTAGCACTAGGTAACTTAGGTGACTACTTAGTGAGCAGTTCCTCAGTGCCTCCGCATCTTTTGCCAGCGATGGCTGCAGATAAGGAGACATGTGTGTGTGTGAGACATGGTTGCAGTGAGGCCCATTTACTTACCACGTCCTGCGCGATCCCGAGTGCGTTATCCACGACTGGAATCATGCCGCTGCACGACAAGGATTGGATGCGCCCATTGCCCTGCATCTGTCGCTTTCCCTGCTCACCATCCTTCTTCCCGTTGCATGTAATTGCTTGGCTGTGCGACACAATTAAACGTTAAATCACGATGCTCAGTCGCGAATCAGTCGGATCATCAAGACGGCTCACCCCATTTGTGTCGCATGCAACCAGTGCTGATGAAAACAACCAAAATCCGTATCACCTTGTGTCAAAATCTCCGAAATGTGGTTGTGATCGGAAATCGTCGGACCTATCCCGACCAAAACTGCGTCGCAGGAACCTTATAAATAGCCCCGTGTGTCTCCATTTGATAACTCTAATAGGTTAAAATATGATATTATGCTCTTTTATGGGTTACTCGTTAAACAAGTTCAGAGTGCCATTCACATACATCACTCCCCTTACAACTCTACCTTGCTCTGACGTTCATTGGCCAGCTGGAGATGTGGTGCGAGATTCATAAAAAAGGGAGCAAGGACGGAAGGGCCACTTGAATTGACACACAGGAGGCTCCGTCACCATCTGACTTGCTGCAAGATGCCGCACGTATGTCCAGTAAGAGCACAAGTTCATTTTTATGTTGGCAAACCTTTTGTAGGTAAACAAATGGTCACATTGTGTTAATAGGACCTTCTGCAACCGGTCACCAGCTGAATTTGTGAAAATCGTGCATGACAGATCCCATTTTAAGTTATGATCTGCATCATATGATGTAGTTTTGTTGGAGGCTGACCATTTTCTGTAATGTAGCATAACCCTCTTCTTAACCATGTTGATTTTTAGTATGTGACAACACGGTAAACAGCCATTGACTTGAAACTACTTAAAACTGGTTGAGGGAGTTAAGGGAGTTGGTTGAGTATACTAACACACTCCTTTTGAATGGGAAGGGAGCTTCATAGACTTGCTTAACGTTACTAACGGTTATTAAAAAAAACAACCGCATCCAAAGTAGATCTAGACTTGCTAATCCTCAATACCAAAAATCCTCAGAGTAATCTAAGATTAGTCAGTAAGGCCCCGCCTTAGGGTAATGACGCCTACAAAACATTTAGAGCTACTAAACAAAACTGCAAAGATTGAGTCAAGAAGAAAATCCCACTACAGCTAAGACGTGCCACGCTGGCCGGCTTGGGGGGGGGGGCGTGTGTGACAAAAAATTTGTCCACACTCTCTATGCCGTAACCCAGGTCCACCCATGAGGATGGTGAGCACTAGACATCTTCGTAGCAAAGCATACTCCCAATATAGTGTCGCTTGACCTCTCTCTACTGCTGTGCGCTCCGCGCCACCTCCAGATTCCTTCCTATATGGAAGTAATATGGGAAAGGAATGGAACTGCAAACAAACATTTGTTGCAGCACACAACAAGCGCTTCCTAAAAACCAATAAACTGTAATTTTGTCAGAGGGCTACCATGTTTTGGATCTTAACTAAAAAGGGGATAAAACATCTTGGGGGAATTTTAAAAAATTTGTGTGAAGAACAAACAGGGCAGCATGCCAAGTTGGGCAATGCATAGAAACGCCACCCAGGTCCCTTTCATCCATTTGGTCTGTCTTGGACCGGCTAAAAAACACACAACCCTATCTTCCCGCATCGACACACCGTAGAAGGGGATTTATTCCGACCGTGCCCCACTGGAACTTAGTCAATTCACTTATGAGAATGCCTCAAAAGCCAGCGCAAACGCTTTTTAAACCAAAGCTGTCTACAATATATCCCTGCAAACCAAGGGAAGGTTCCAACAAACCGCTGAAGAAGGCTCTGGTGGCGGTAGAGATAGCGAAATTGTTTTATACACCTCCTCCTGAAACCTACAAGGCCCTCGTCTGACTAAAATTCTTTGTTACATTGAGTAGTGAAAAAAGTTTGTAACCAGATGCTAACACTCAAATATTAATTAGCTCTTGTGATTAAACTGCGCCATCCGTTTTACAAAAGGAAATGTCTTTGAGCGTCAGTATTTCGTGTTCAAAACTTGTTTCACTACTCATGGTTAACCAAAAGCATTTTCAAACGTTCTCTATTAGAATAGATAGAACGCGAAGTGGCGCCCACAAAACTGACGTAGTATGGACAAACAAAGTAAACCTGGTAGTGAACACGTCTATGACACACACAGGCCTGGACAACCTGGCCAGGCATTCTTGTATGCTCTGATATACACTGAACATTTTCCTGTTCCTGTACAATGGCCAGTGCTGTGTGTCAACCAAAAAAACGCCTTAAGAACATTGATAAGTAGTTAGCAGACTCCATCTAAATTTAACTTTCTGTTCAATATTGTTGCAAGATATCTATAAGCATGGTGGAAGTGGGGGACCAGAGTAGGCAATAGATAGAGGAGGGAAGATAAATAAAGATAAACCTCTAAGTAGTACTCATGTTAAAGAAATATAAAATAACAACAGGGGGGGATCGTTTACATTTGCAGCAAGAAGAAAGCTTGAAAAAGCCTCTACGTTATTTATGTCAAAGACTTGAGTGAGGTAAAAAAACGTAAGGAGTGACAATGGCATGGACTTAATAGATAAGAGAAAGTGCAAGAGTCCAAAAACATAGAGAAAATGCAGGTGTGCAAAAGGGCAATAGTTTGTAGCATAAGAAGACGGGTCAAGTATTCAGCTTACTACCGGACGTAAGCCGAGGTGATCAGTCAGACTAAATTAAACATAGCGTGGTCAAGTGTGTTCCTCTTCGCTAATAGGTTCTAGCCATAGCATTGCACCTCAGTCTCTGTGCACTCGTAATTAGAATAAACCACGGGGAGATGAAAGTTAGAAAATGAAGTCTGTCCATAAGTATTCAGCTGTTCTTTTTTATGCGTGTTCTGGTGTGTTAGAATGTAAGCTTCACGTGTATGTAGCCTGAAAGAATGTACTATCTACAGGTAACCACCTCTATAAAATAGTTTTCTACAAGAAAATATCAAAGAGTCTTTGAAAATCAGAGGAGGGGCCTCCCATCTGGCCTAGTCATCTGCTGTTCTAATAGGCCTATGGGAATGCATAGTTAGTGTCCATTACCATAAGAAGGAGGAAGATTATATTCTTGACTTAGTGCGTATGATTTCCAAAGTACCTGTTGGAGAAAACAGTGATTATTAGTTTGAACATCGGGGAATGCTTAAATGTAAACTTGATTGATGTGAAAGCCAAACACCTAGGATGGTAATAATCACCCCTCACTCTGCTTCCCTGTTAAAGTCCTGGAGACATCATAATGAATATTAAAATTGATGATGTATCTGATGAGGTTAATAAAACTCAATACCAATTTAACCCAACAATTTATTTTTGAACTAGTTTGATAGCAAATTAAAATCAAAATTAAAACGTATTAGAGAATAGAAAACCCAAACCATATTTGGTTGGAAACATATTTAGCTTGTCAGCTTGAAAATTTACTGCTGAATAATAAATAAGGCTGTCCTCCATTGAGTTAGGACTGTCCACACAGGACTTCTTAGCTACTACTATGATTAGCAGACATTAGGTCATTGAAGTACAAGCTGCATGCATTCAACACGTGAGATTTAACAGACAGTGTCTGAGATGATATAAAACGTTCTAGTCACACATGGAAACACATCGAGCTCAGCTTAAATTTTATAAACAGTTTGTGGTAAAAGAAATCTTAGCACGATTGGTTTACATGATGACGACTAGAACAGTCCGCTCTCGAGACACTACTGATATAAATCCCCCCGTGGACCCATAGTCACGTCACACTTTTTGTAATGGACGTTTGAAAGAAGCCACCTAGTACTAAAACAAGTAGTATGGTTTTTTTCAAACAAACTGATAAGGCAGTCAGAATTCTACAGCCTTTAAATTAATTGTTGTTGCGAGACTACCGTGTCAGACTTCCTTTGTTCGGAAAGGTACACTGTCATAGTAATAATTAACAACCACTTTGCTCTGGATCGTTTGGTGTTTGTTTCTTTAAAATTCTGTTAACCTTCAAAACGACATGGCCTCTAACGTTAGACTGTACCCAGGGAAACAGGAACTTGCATTTTCTAAGGGCTGTGTATTTGAGTAATTTAATAAAATTAAAATGACAGCCCCCGTGGCTAGATAAGATGTATGCATAACTTTGTCCTCCAATTTGTATTAATGGCTCTTTTTGTTTTTGAAAACCAACACCACCATGGATCAGCTGCAGAGTTTGCAACCAAACTCTGGTATGCATTTCAAATTTCATTCCATTATGTACCATACCTATTAAACCATAAAGGGTAGGCTATTATTACAAAACTTTACTAGGGCTGTAGAAGAAACCTATAGGGGCACCATATAGTACTTAAGCCTGGGAAAGTTTGTGGTATAGCCACCAGGAGGGAAGGGTCACATGACCTGCAGTTTCAGGACATGGACTTCCTGTACATGTCACTGTGTCCATCGCCTTCCGTGTGCATGATGTAAGGTTGTGGCATTATTCTGTGTGCAATGCCCCCTCCATTATAATGACTCCCAAGGTGCGTGGTGGAGGGGATATGGAGGGTCCATGCAATTACACAAACCATTCATCCAGGGGTGGTAAATACTATATAGGCTGATCCGTATTGGGATGTTGTACCTTACTTTCTAATTTGGAAACTATGCCAACCCCTTAAATTTAACTACAGAGAGATTATAGATTTGTAACATTCTAACCATTATTAATGTTAGTGTGCTAAAACAACACAGAGCTACGTTGTTATTCTTTCTTTGGTATCCAATACAAACATATTGAAATAGCAAGGGTGTTATACATCGGTTCATTTTTAAATGAAAAAACAAAACAAGATATTGATGTGAAGAAACACAAATTTCAGGTTTTTAAATTATTGGGAAACATTATTGTTTGAGTACTTTATGACAGGACATGTATTATTAGAACAAGTTAAGTCATATGCAACCACTTATTAATCACATTTTCATATACAAACCGATAGGTTATGCATTCAATGGCAAACAAAATATGCAAAAGAAAGTCACTGCAGAAAAAAAAATTGCATTTTGCAATCTTAATTTGTGCAGGTTGACAATTTGACAGACTATTACATATAATTTACAGTTATATGATGTTTGATAAGAAAAAGAGTTTTCTGTACTGAAATAGTTTTGTTTTACAGACACAAAATAACAAAAATGTTAGAAAAAATAAAACTGTAAAGCTGGAGGGCACACAGCCATGCTCAGTCATGAAAAAAATGGGACGGTTGGGGTGCCAGATTCGAGGCGGGTCAACACAGATGGCAAGGATGTGACTGCTGGGCCACTTTCTTTTGATGTTTTATGGATTTTGCCGTCTAAAATTGTAACTGCTATTTCAAAGTAAGAAGATTAAACATGAGCAACTTCAATTTAGAGCATCTAGCGATCAACTTATAAAGGCAATAAAAATGAAGTGAATACTTGCAAATATTGTATGTCCACTGCTGGATCTATAGGCCTTATTTACCATGTTAAAGAAGACTTAATAGGGCAAATAGAAATAATGGTTTTTGGTTGTTCTATTGCATTTATGAAAAATATACTGGTTGCGCATAAGAGGATATGGGGTATAAAAATATTTTGGAGAGAAGGTTTCATGGTGCAGCAACATGTTGAGTTCCTTCATATTCATTTTCGTTTGATGCTTGGATATACAGCATAAGGTAACTT
This sequence comes from Engystomops pustulosus, assembly GCA_019512145.1. Classification (NCBI taxonomy): domain Eukaryota; kingdom Metazoa; phylum Chordata; class Amphibia; order Anura; family Leptodactylidae; genus Engystomops; species Engystomops pustulosus. Next base: position 194,226,994 of record CM033641.1, read on the forward strand.
GTTAAGACAGCTGCACTAATAAAGGGCCAATTTATGTAAAAAATCATTGATCAACACCCAAGGATATATGGCGAAAAAAAGGGGTCCAGGACGCCTCACCCCTTGGTCAATACATCAGCCATCATTGCACTCCCTAAAAGCCTCAAAAAAAGCAGGGAACCTACGTAAAGAATTCAAAGCCACAGGATGTTATTTGCAGAACCCAAGAGATCACCGACATTGTTTACCAGATCTCCCACCTTTCGTTCATGAGTGTGGCAGTGCTGGGTGTTGTGACCATGTTGTCATCGTTAGCCTTGACTGATACTCATTCTAGAATGATGGTACTCGACCCTGCACACAGATGGACATCCTTGCCTTGTAACTGATCACTCCTGTGCCTCACCCCCACAATTAAAAGGAATGGAAAAAGCATTTTCCTCTTGATTTGAACAGCTCTATGGTGGCATTTTAGGAATTTACTTGTTTCCTGAATCCAACCCAGAACTTTCCTGGGTTTGATCTTTTGTTAACTCCTCTACCATGTCTGCTACTTGTGTAACTAGGGAATTGATCATTAATTCCATTGCCTCCATCAGAACAAAAGTTGTTCGTAGCATATTTTTAGAATCTAACAAAGTGGCAAAGGAAAAAAAAAACGTGACAACAAATCTTAATATATTACTCTTACGTAGATATAATGGGAGTCAATGCTCAATATAAAACAGAAATTGCTTCAGATGTGAAGTCATATCTAGAACCAAACCCTGTTGATCATTGAAAGCACTCATGGGAATGCCAACCACTATGTATTTTTGTGAATGACCCTCGGTGAAGCATTAACGGTTTGAATGAAAATTGCCAAATAAATGAGATTTGGTTAGGAAGTAGTCTCTACCCCATTGCACAGCAATCCCTTTTAGAGAAATGACTAATGGTTTTTTTTGTTGCAGTTAGGTTAGTTACTGTGTTTCTATGCCATTCGTGGAAATGAAATCTAGTTGCAAATAAAAAAAGCACACTACTGAAATGAAACGTGGGTTGTAAGGGGATTAACAGAGACAAAACACATTTTGTGCAGGAGTCAGTCTGATATAACTGTCTACCAAACATGACAACCTGCCACTTTAATTTCCTATCAATGTGATCTTAAATGATTTTTTGATCAATTGTAGGGGCCAGAGGGGAGAGCCAAAAAGAGAGGGGGAGCGCGGACACAGGAAGGACAAAAAAGCCAGGAGTGGGGCCCGCAGGGCATTAAATTGGAAAACATGTGAATGAAGCCTCAGTTTTGGGCTCTGAGGGAAAGTTACTAAACTTTATATACATTATATTCAGATAGCTCTGTAAAATAATCTTGATAATGATAGCGTAAGGAACTGCTCTAAATGCTAAGTGATCTTCTCAGTTTATCTTTATAGTGTTCTTTCAGAAAAGCAACCTGACCACAATTCCTTGAGGTAAACTTTCCCTTTCTTTGTGATTAATAATTTGTTTCTTATTCAACAACTTTTAAATGCAAATCACATCAGAATACATATAGAAAACATATTTTTTAAACACAGTCAAAAATGAAAACTTTTTTTTATAGAAAATGAAACATTTTGTGGTCACCATGTTGCACGTATGCTTCCCTGTAGGACAATTGTCCATTTCTAACTTAGTTGAAAACTAGTACTAAATTGCAACGTTTTAAGACAAGGATCTACGTGGTGCATGGAAGCCTGTATTATTTCAAACGTTTGCAATTAGTACTAGTGTTCAATAAGTTAGAAATGGGACAATTGCGTACACTAACAGGGAACCGATACGGTGCAACAGGGTGCAGCCGGCGTGACCACAAAATTGTGATGTCATTTTCCTCTATATCAAACAAAACAGTCTCTCCTTTACTTGACCGCCAGTTGGTTGACATCCATATACGTAGTGCTTCATGTACATTGGCGGTGGATTCTATACTTGCCCCTGGATCACGATTTGGTCAATAATACATCATCAGTATTGCTAAAGCCAAAAACAAACAGGAGTTGATCCAAAACAGAGATGACCAGTAAATGGGATATTTGCAAGTCCTCTGCATTCTGTATCCACTCCTGCTTTTGGCTATCAATCCTCAGGTTTTTCATTTTCATTCCTTCTGACAGATGAAATGAAGGGGAAAACTAAACATAGTGGCAATGTCATAAAGCAGTGGTGGGTGAAAACAGCATTATGGAAATCACAGGGTGTTCCAGGGAGACAGCGGTCAGTTGGCAGCAGCATAAGTAGGCCACAGAGTGGCACAATGACAGAGTGTATGTGGTGACAACATGGTAGGCCACAGAGTGGGACAATGACATAGTGTGGAGGTGGCAGCAACCTGGTAGGCCACAGAGTGGCACAATGACAGTGTGGAGCTGGCAGCAACAAGGGAGGCCACATTGTGGCACAATGACAAACTTTGAAATGAATTTGACATTGAAATTTTCAATTTAAATTTTAATTTGTAGATTAGAGATGCCACATGCATCATACATTACAGTTTTCCTGAAAATATCATGTCTTTGCCAAAAAAGTACTGCAGAGGTGGCACCAGCAGCAGCAGAAGCATGAGGTCAGAGGTGTGGAGGTGGCAACATAGTAGGACACAGAGTGGCACAATGATAGAGTGTGGAGGTAGCGTCTGCAGCAGCAGCAGGAGCCCACAGGTGGCAGCAACATGGAAAGCCACAGAGTGGCACAATGACAGAGAATGGAGGTGGTGGCAAGATGGTAGGCCACAGAATGGCAGAATGACAGAGTGTGGAGGTGGCAGCAGCAGGAGGTCAGAAAGTGGCACAATAACAGTGTGGAGTTGGCAGCAACCTGGTAGGCCACAGAGTGGCACAATGACAGTGTGGAGGTGGCGGCAACATGGTAGGCCACAGAGTGGCAGAATGACAGAGTGTGGAGGTGGCAGCAGCAGCAGGAGGTCAGAAAGTGGCACAATGACAGAATGGAGGTAGCTTCAACATGTTAGTCCCTTATGGCCCGTCAATTTTTTCACCCCATCACTTCATGTCATTCACATGTTTGGGTTCTTTGCAGTGACATACATATGTATGCCTTGTTACATGCATTATAAGATTTTCCTAGCTTAGTATAACGAGTATATATATTTTTTTATCTCTATGCTTGTCTATATCTCGTAATTGTATATATATATTTTTCACGTACCTGTGTTTCTCCAGCAAATCAGGGATTTAGTGCTCTGGATGGATCGCCTAATTATGTACATCCTGTTCTCATCCACTCTCACTCCTTGGAGCCCTGTTGTTCGCATCAAGCATCAACCTGAAGCATGAACAAGGTCTGAACCACAACACCTTCAAATGGATAACATACCGTTTACTACAATGCATCACGTTCTCAGAAGACTGATGAGAACTATCGAATCTTGACCTCAGGAACCCCCTTTCATCGGGCTTAAGCTGGATTTCTCGCCTTTTCGTATTTTCTTTTGGACTGTGCTCTACCTACTTACTTACTTTAGTTCTATTTGAAGAGGCACTTGCCAATTAATGACTATTAGGACAAATAACCATGCAAATTTTGTATATATTTTTGTATTTGTTTATCACATTTTCTATGTCAGCACTCACCTTTGTTTGCCCTCTGTCGCTGCGCCCAGTGCATTATTACACGTGATTGCTAGCCATCAATAACGTGGGCCCTTGCTACGCTGGAGTACCCTTTGGGTACACACAATACTGGTTCACCTGCCGGATATACCTTTACTTGTACTCTAGCCTGCATAAACTTTTGTATTTGAAGCCCATATTCAAACTTGTTGGTCGTTTATACACTTGGCTTGGAATAGCAGTTCGACATTGAAATTTGATTTTCATTATCTTTATTTATTTTTTCATGCATTTGAAGTCTAAATTTTTCAACTGCGCCGTGCCGTATATCCATTAGCTGTTTTTTGACATATATGCCTTTTTCTTTTGGCTGTTCTTTTGACATATATGCCCTTTTTTTCAGGACTACGCCGTGACCTATATGCACTTACCTTTGATATATGAGGGACGGGTCATACTGTATATCCTTACATTTATGGATACAGATTCATTTTCTTTAGTGGTGCTGTACATTGTGCACCCATACTTCGCCGCACTGTATATGTGTATGACCTGACTCATATCGCTTGACTCCAATATGCTAGTGTGTCGTGTCCACACTATTGGTACTTTGCCATTCTTTTGCCACTAAGGTTTCCTCTTAGGGTTAGTGTATGTTGCACATTAAGCTCCGCCACATTGTATAGGTATATATATATTTTTTGACCCAAACATGCCAGTGTGTCGCGATCACACTACTGACATGTATTTTGTTATCTTGTTACCTTGGATACCACACTGCATGTCCCGGCCGGGATGCGCATGCGCATTGGTCCGTCGTCAGATTAATTCATTCTGTGCTTCCGGTTTTGCTTATCACGTCTGGTCTCACGCAGACTCGTTCAAGCAGCACAGGTGTTGTACGCCGCTTTGATTAGAGGGCATACTTAAGATGAGTGCATTATGACTCTGGCTACCTATCCCTGAGGAAGTCGTCCTTGGGACGACGATACGCGTGGGGAGCCGTTCACCTCGCATCCCACCTCACTCCCATTGCTCTACCAACCTCATAGGATTTTCTTCTACAATCTATCACATGCCGTAAGATCTCAACCCTGACCTCATAGGATTGCATGTCAGCACCTTCATTCCCCCCTCTGTTATTTGCACTTTGCACTTTACATTGGAACATTATATTGTTTCACAAATGAGGGGGCATTGACAGTTGTTTCATTTGTAGCACTTGCACTTTATAGGTCTGTTTGATTATCATTGGAGCATGATTTTGGGGCCTTCCATCGCCCATTACCTGTAATTGGTTGGCTAGGGCACTATATGCAATATATACCATATTTCTATGCAATTTATCATGGGTAGAGGTGTTTAGACAGTATTCTTTGTCTGGATTAGAGGTTAGTTGTGGATGACCCAGACCGGGATCTCCACCTAGGTCAGTCTATGTACATTATTTGTTTTAAATGGTTTTAGATGTCTTTGTATGGTTTCTTTGTTTGTCCTTTATATCAATAAAAGAAGTAATTTTTGGTGTATATTTTGAGTATTTACGTATGGGCCGCTTATGTGCATCACTTTCTGTCTTGTTTTCTCATGCTTATTTATGTTGCACATGGCTATTTGATATTGCATTGGGTTGTGCTAACCAGTTCTTTAAACTGAACATGTTAGGCCACAACAACCTTGCCAACTGTATTTTCTATAGTAGAAAAAACGAAGGAGACTATTGGGCTTATTTACTAAGGGTCCACGGACGCACTTTCGTCTGACTTTCCGACATTTTCGGGTTTTGCACGACTGTGACAGATATTTAACAGGGGATTACGTCGCATGCGATCGTTTTTTGGCACAGCTGCGTGGCTTTCATGTGACAGAAATCGGGGGCCGGGGGTATGTGGGGGGTTGATGCCGCTGGACGATCCGACTGATTCAGACTGAGAACTGGATTTAACTTTCAAATTGTGTTGCAAGATCAAGCACTTACATGCACCAGGAAGAAGAAGATGAATTCCGATGGACCTGAGCGGGGAAGCGACACATGCAGGATATCGGGCGCACATTCTTAGTGAATCGCGGCACAGTGCATTGTACATGGGCAATACACTTTTTGTGAACTTCTCCGGACGAGTAAGTAAATGTGCTCATAAAGCTAAAATCTCCAACAGGTCAGACCTGGTCTAAAGAGGTCTGGCCTGGTGGAGATCCCTTCCAGGTCTACTAAGAGACCAGAGGTTCTCTGATAACTATGACTGATGTACAATGTGCCAGTTCTAATATATGGGCCCAATTGTCTACTAATTAATATAAAGCAAACAAAAAAAACACATATTTGGACCCACATAATCATTAGATTAAAGAGGTTTCCCCCAAACATAATTAATCTCAGTAAAAAGTTTACTATTCATTGTAAAACTATGCATCTTTTTAGTGTTACAGCCTTGCAGCGCTGGGGACCTGAGTTCAAAATTACTCAACATCACAAACAATCAGACAAATTGACTACATCTACCAATGTAAATATTGATCACAGCCCAACTTCTGATACCTTTATAGATTTCAACAACACAGTGTTCACAATTCATAAGACAGCATCCAACAGCCAACATACAGTTTCCCCTCTTACAGCTCTGATATGGATGAGATAAACAAGGAACAACTACCTTCCACCTTATGAACATGCTCAAACGGTACTTTTTTTTAGCATTTGGCCCCACCAAGACCTCTAACACCTTTGAGACAGGTAATAGACCCGAGCAGCCCAGAACTTTACAATGTCCACGCATACCAACAACACAAACCAATCTAACAAAATTCTTTGTCTCTCTACATACACCACAACATTCGAAGAAAAACAAAAAAAGAAAAGGTACAAAGGATGTAGAGGGGAAAAAACGAAACAGAAGAATCAAAAAAGAGAAACAATGATAACGAAAATAAGAGAGCACAATACTACAATAAAAATCTTTAATTTATCAGAGAAAAATCTGACTGAAGGTGGAATTTCTCTTTTATCAAAATGTCTAAACTTCTGCCCTGAGAAAACAACAGAGGACTTCAATAATTTAATCAGAAAATTATCCATAAAATATTGTTTATTTTTGCCAAAAAACCTATACTGCAGAGGCCCCTGATACATCTGAATCATATCACACATCAGCAAAAAAGAAATCTATATTTCATCCTGGGGCAAGGTATTCTCATACAAAATTGCGACAAATACTACAGGAAGCACATAGCATTCTAACAGATGAAAAATACTACACACTTTTAACTAAAGATCCAACTGAAAAGTGGAAAATTCAATATAACAACATGATTAACCCCTTCCCGCCGCAGCCCTTTTTCGCATTTGTGTTTTTTTTTTCCATGTACACAGCTGTGATGGCTTATTTTCTGCGTAACAAATTACCCTTCAAAATGGTGGTATTTAATATTCCATGCCTTGTACTGGGAAGCGGGAAAAAATTCCAAATGCAGTGAAATTGGTAAAAAAACGCATTTGTGCTGTATTCTTGTTGGATTTTACGGATTTCACTGTATGCCCCAAATTACATGTCTACTTTACTCTTTGGGTTGGTAGGATTAGGGGGATACCAAATTTGTATAGGTTTTATAATGTTTTCATACATTTAAAAAAATTAAAACCTCCTGTACAAAATTTTTTTTTGTGGCGCCGTCTTCTGACGCTAATAATTTTTTATACTTTGATGTACGGAGCTTTGGGAGGTGTCATTTTTTGTGGATTTTGATGATGTTTACAATGTTATCATTTTTAAGACTGTATGACCTTTGATCGCTTTTTATAGAATGTAAAATTTTTTTAAAAAATGGCAAAAACGTGCCATTTGTCGACGCGATTTGGAAGTGATTTACCGTTACGGGGTTAAACGCAGTGAAAAACTGTTATTATATTTTGATAGATCAGGCATGTCGATACTTAATGTGTTTATGATTTTTACTGTTTATTTATATTTATATCAGTTTTAGGGAAAGGGGGGGGATTTGAATTCTTAGGTTTTTTTATTATAATTTTTTTAAAACTTTTAATTTTTTTTTATTTTTACTATTTTTCAGACTCCCTAGGGTACTTTAACCCTAGGTTGTCTGTAAGATCCAATCATATACTGCCCTACTATAGTATGGCAGTATATGGGGATTTTACTCCTCACTCATTACAATGTGCTGATTGCACATTGTAACGAATAGGTTAACCCGAAGTAGTCTTCGGAAGACGTCACGGGGATCGGCGATCCTCGGAAAGATGCGGCGCATCAGCGGAAAAACAATATGCAGCAAAGACTTACCGGCTATGAAGAGGGCTCAGCCCGTGAGCCCTCTCCATGCACCCGCACCTGGCATGTGACATAGTATTACGTAACATGATGGTAAGGGGTTAAGGAAGTGTTCAATAAAAAGATCTTAAACAAATCAGAAAAAAAAATTCCTAATAATGGATCACCCTGAATTAGCATTCTTTTATCATTTACCAAAAATACATAAGAATGAAAAAAACCCCAGGCCACCCAATAATCTCAGGGATAGGCTGCCTTACAAGTCAACTATGCCACTTCATCGATTTATATAGTAAAAGAACTAACCTCGTATCTCAGGGATTCAGCCCATCTAATTGATGAACTAGATATAATCAAGTGGGAATCTGAATACCTTTTTTTGTCTGTAGACGTCATGGCTTTATATTCTAACATTTCCCATACATCGGGCTTAAGAGCCATCAGACACTATATTGAAACATAATGGGGCTCAATTACTAAGGGTCCGCGGGCTGCGATTCTGTCAGGTTTCCCGAATATTTCTGTTTTGCACCGAATTGCCCCAGGTTTTTGGTACACACGATCGGATTGTGGTGCATTGGCGCTGGCTTGCATGCAACAGAAATTGGGGGATAACCCGACAGATTAGGACAAACCGGGGAATTTAAAAAGGAAATTGTGTCGCAAAATCAAGCACTTACATGTACCAGGAAGAAGAAGGTGAACTCCGGCGGATCTCAGCACGGAAGCGACACATGCAAGAAATTGGACGCATGACCTTAGTGAATCGCAGCAGACCTGAATCCTCATCGGACAACGCACCACGGGATCGCGACTTGACTGGGTAAGTAAATGTGCCCCAATGTGTTTTCTTTCCTGGATAAAATATTTCATCAAACACCTGAGTGGCACCAAGTTTTGCTTATCTATTCATGAGCCACTTCAAGTCATCCATAATACAAGTCATCCATAATAAGTCATCCTGCAAGAAAATAGAACACAATAGACATTAATTTTTGTCCACCAGTACAGGTGAAAAGTTCCACTAGAAACACTGAATATCTGGCGACTCATCCCTTGTAGAGTATCTGGTAACATGCAGTAGTGGTATTCAATATGTAGGTCGCACAGTGCAATCTTACTCTGAATCATGATAAGTGCTTCCAGAACAAAAAATTATGGGAATAGAATAGATCCCAACTAATGTTACCAATAGACAAGAAAGGTTGAATAAGTGTGTGTCCTTTTGGATATATAAACTTAAGAGTCTTCAACCTGATGGTCTAAACGAGATAATAGAACACGTTTGTATGTAAGTCGGAACTGTGTATTTTATCATTGTAATCTCAGCCAGAACTTTTTTGGTCTCTGTGACAATTGGATTTTAAAAATGTTGGTTTCTAAGAATCAGGATTACAATTCATGCGTCATTACAGACAACCTCTGATAACTGTTATAACGTTTAGTGTAAGCCTAATGGCAAAGTACAATAATTATCCACCACACCCAGAGGTCCTGCTTGTAACTAGGGGTCATATTAAGTCGAGTGTTCTTAATTAGGGGAATGCTTTGTATGTCTGTTATAGTCCTTTATATATACATTTTTTAACTAAGTAATATTCTTTTATATGCAAACAAAGTTGTATCAAACACAAGTATTTTATGTTAAACTCGTTTTTAGTAAAGAGAATGCTCCATCATGATTGAGTCTAACCTGGTCACTTGCAATTTACACCCGATGAGGGTCCTGTCCAACCTGAACGCGTTGTGTACCCAAGAAATTATTAATTCACACCGGACAAATGCAATTGACAACCGTGTCAGATCGCAACGCCTGACCGAAACATATGATGAATTCTTACCCCTGAGTGACAACAATCTTTCGCTGGATTCAAAATTGAAAGGTCAAATTCACATTTTGCTGGATTTCGAATTGAAGTTTTTAAATTCCGATTTGTTGGATTCAAAATTTGCATGTCAAATTCGTGCTTAAGCTTTGGCTAGCAAGAATGAATATAAAAGACTGCAGTAGCTGCTGGTTTTAATCACGTACAAATAAGGTTTTACAGTTTTCCCACGGCCTCTTTTAAGGGCTAAACTGAAATATCCCAATAACAAGCGTAACACCCAGGGCACCTTAACAACACTGTACGAGGAAGGGGTTGTGTTTTTTTTTTAAGGGAACCCGTCAGGAGAAATGTACCTATTAAAGCACTACCACTATGTTGGTGCAAGCAGATTTTATACCTTCCAGATCATGTTCCTTTCCCAGTGTGGTGACCTCAACTTTGAGTAGAATGGAAATTGGGTTGTAATAGGAGTTGAAGTAAAGCACCTCTTTCTATAATCACTGTCCCTGCTTCAAGGTCATCACTAACCGGATCCCTAAGGTCTGTTGGCAGGATGTTTCTAGTTCCAGTGCAGAGGGGTTTTGAGACGGGAGAGTTTGACTTCAGTGCTGATGTCTCCGCCTCAATGACTATACAACCATTTTACACCTCACTTCAAATAGTTTATGGTTCCACTACAACTGGTCAAGAAAGAAACAATGATCTGGGGAAAAGATAGGGTTATATGATGTATGGTGAAACTCCACTGACGGTAGAATGACCACAATTGTTTGAGACAACTGGAAAGGCGGCTTTACTTTCTTATTCTTACAAAGCCCTCGTTCAAGGGCTGGTATTTGTAACTTGGCACCAGATCATGGGAGGCCTTAAAACTTACTGCAAATTAGGGGGGTGATTGATGGATACACCACTAGGTTTTAATAATCGGAATCTGCCCGTCTTTTGGGCCTGCCGGATCCCTCCTCTGATAGGACGGGGGCCCGTCACTTCTCACAGATCTGGTGGAAGGGAGATACAAGGATTTTAATGAAATGCAGAATTTGTTTCACTTAGGTCAAAGGTGATTTTTCTAAAATTTTTTCAGGTGGCACATGCTTCTAGCCCTAGCGACCGAGCAGAGGAATATGAATATTTAGTCAACGATGCAATTTTTTTGTATTCTTTTTGCACAGAACAACTATTACAACTAAGTTGCTCACAAAGGTTCTACAGGTTTTATATAAGATGCTTCCCTGAAATAGTAGCATAGCTCTAGGACTAATGGGAAGTAGTCTAGGACCAATAGTAGAGGAATTGGTCCCAGTTTTTGTAAAAAAGCATAGAGCGACATGTTCCTTAACTGGAATCACAATATAATCCAACAACATATAGTACATAGGTTATGATTTTGCACCAAGGATTAGTTTAAAATGAAATATAGGGGGGATGCCATGTTGTGAAAAATGCCAGCATTAATGCCTGATTTTGTTGCACGTATTATGGAATTAGTCCTAGGTTAGCCAATTTCTGGGAAGCATTATATTGGAAGTAGATAGAGTCTTGGAGTGCGCCTGGAACCATGTTAGCCTATCTTCCTAGGCTCACTGATGAATTAGATATGAACAGAGGGGATAGAGATTTATAGATTTGAGCGAACATGCTCTTCCGCGCTTGATGCTCGGTCGGCATTCGGGTAACTCGAAACTGCTCGTTCTCTCGGACGAATACTGTCGCATCCGCTTTTCGAGAAAATGGCAGCTCCCCCCAGCCGTTTTTTTGCTTTTTGGCGGCCAGAACAGAGCCAATCACAAGCCAGAGACTCTGCACTCCACCCCGCATGACGTTGTAACCCTTACACTTCGATAGCATGTTGGCTGGCCATGATCCAGGTGACCCCTGGGGACATAGACTAGCCGCTGGCCGCGTCTGCTCGTATCATTCTGTCCTCTGGATGCCGCTAGGAGAGAGCTGCTGCTGGTCAGGGAAAGCGTTAGTGTGTTCTAATTAGCTTACTGTTAGCAGGAGTGATTCTCAAAGAACCCATCAGCCCTCTTAGGTCTAAATAACGTTCTACTTTTTTTATTTTAATTTGCCATCTTTTACCATTTTGGTGGGAATAGCAGGGGACTTGCACCCCCGTGTGTTAGCTCTTATTGGCACCATACCATAGCAAAGACCGAAGTGGGAAAATTCCCTTAGGGTTGGATTTCTATTAGCAATAACTGCAGTGTCATCTCTCTGGCATAGTAGTGTGCTTCCCCTTTGCATACTTGGCTAGAAATAGCCATAGGAGAAATCAAACAGCTTCTGAAGCCTACATTAGGCGTTCTATATTTTGATTTTCTTGTTGATCTGCTGGTGGCTTTAAAGTTTCTTTTCTGCAGTGCATGGTACTGGGCCATTCTGAAGCAATTTTTGTAGTAGACTTGCGACCGCTGTGTTTCCTGCTCTTATGGCGCACATATCCCATGCAATCTGAAGTGGCAAAATTCAGTATGGGTTTGGATTTCTATTAGGCAAGAACTCATTGTCAGCGCATCTGGCATAGTAGTGGCTTCCTTTGATACTTGGCTAGAAATAGCCATAGGATAATCAACAGCTTCTTGAAGCTACAGTAGCGTCTATATATTTGAATTTCTGTTGATCTTCTGGTGGCTTTAGTTTCTGTAAAAAAAAACCAGTGCATGTACTTGTTGCCAATTCTGAGCAAGTTGTAGTGAGACTTTCGCCCGCTGTGTTTCTGGGCGCGTAGTGGCGCAACTATCCTACAAAGGCTGAAGTGGCAAAATTCAGTAGGGTTGATTTCTATTAGGCACTAACTCATTCTCTCTCTGGTCAGTAGTCGTGATTGTTCTTTTTAGTGGTCTTATTTTAGATTGCGTAACTTTTTAAAATCACTTTATAGAGCATTTTTAAAGGGCATTAATAAAAAATCATCTTTTTTTCAGAGAGTTTTTTGAGGTTGTTTTTTACGGGGTTCACTTTGCGGATCTAATAACGATTCTGTTTTATTATGCAGATTGTTACGGGCGCAGGGATACCAAATATGTGGGGGTTTTGTGTATTTTATTCAAGTAACGAATAAAAACTAATTTGGAGAAAATCTTATTCATTTTAGCATCACCATCTTGTCATATGCATAACTTTTTTATTTTTCGGCTGACAAATCTGGTTTGGGGCTTATTTTTTGCGAGAACAGTTGTTCTTTTTAGTGGGCTTATTTTAGAGTGCATAACATTTTTTAAATCACTTTTGAGAGCATTTTTTATAGGGTATTAATTAAAAATTATGTTTTTCGGAACGTTTTTTGCGGGTTTTTCCTACGGCGTTTAGCGAGCGGGTCCAGTAACGATTCTGTTTTATTATGCAGATTGTTACGGACGCGGCAATACCAAATATGCGGGGGGTTTTTGTGTTCTTATGGTTTTTATACTTTATTAAGTGTTTTTATGGGAAAGTGACATTTTAGGGGCTTATATTTTTATGTATTTATTTTTATTATAATGTGTAATGTTAAGTGTTTTTCACTCTTTTTTACTTATACATACTTGAACTTGAACCAGTGATGCTCTGATCGCTGGTTTAAGTTCAATACACTGCTCTACAATACTATTTTATTGTAGCATGCTCAGACAGTTTACAGTCAGACCCGGAAGGGGTCTGACTGGCAGGGAGATCAGGCAGCTCCTGTGCACATGCAAGTCCTCGGAGCTGCCCAGAAGAGGATCGGATTCCCCGGTAAGCGGCACGGGGGATCCGATCCATAGGGGGAAGACCCTTACACGCCGCGGTTGGCTCCGATCGCGGGTGTTACAGAGCGGTGTCAGCTGTACTAGACAGCTGACAGCCACTGCTTCTGGTACCGGCTCCGTTCGAGAGCCGGTGCCAGAAGCAGGACGTTATAGTGTGTCCTGGTGCGCTAAGTATCTAGCCACCGGGACGTACTATAATGTCCTGGTGCGCCTATGGGTTAAAGGACTATTATGTACCTTCCCATCCCGTCACAGTATGTCCCAAGCTTCATTTCTCTTATTTCTTTGCATGGCTGCATTTCTGTAAAAAAATATGCTTCTAAGATATCCAAATTAGCCTGTAAGCACCATCAGGCTCCACGGTAATATAATTTATGCTCGCCCCAGGGCCGTGGCAGCCGCATTCTGAGCGATGGTGAGATTTGAAAAAAAAAAAAACCTCTGTAGAGCACCACAGGCTAATTTGCATATTTTTTACAGAAATGCGACCATGAAAAGATATGCTCAGACAGTTTGCAGTCAGACCCGGAAGGGATCTGGCTGCCATGGAGACCGGGCAGCTCCGGGGCACATGCCAGTCCTCGGAGCTGCCCGGAAGAGGATCGGATCCCCCGGTAAGCGGCACGGGGGATCCGATCCACAGCAGGAACACCCTTACACGCCGCGGTCATGCTTGACCGCGGCGTGTAAGGGGTTAACACCTGCGATCGGAGTCGGCTCCGATCGCGGGTGTTACAGCGCGGTGTCAGCTGTGATAGACAGCTGACAGCCGCTGCTTCTGGTACCGGCTCCGTTCGTGAGCTGGTCCCAGAAGCTGGACGTTATACTACGTCCCGGTACGCTAAGCATCTAGCCCCGGGGACATAGTATAACGTTGTGGTGCGCCTAGGGGTTAATGTGTTTATGATTTTTACTGTTTATTTATATTTATATCAGTTTTAGGGAAAGGGGGGTGATTTGAATTCTTAGGTTTTTTTATTATAATTTTTTTCAACTTTTACTATTTTTCAGACTCCCTAGGGTACTTTAACCCTAGGTTGTCTGTAAGATCCAATCATATACTGCCCTACTATAGTATAGGGGTCATATGTAAGTCGAGTGTTCTTAAGTAGGGGAATGCTTGTATGTACTGTATATAGTCCTTTATATATACATTTTTTAACTAAGGTAAATATTCTTTTATATGCAAACAAAGTTGTATACAAACACAAGTATTTTCATTTTATACTCTTTTTAGTAAAGAAAGAATGCTCCAGTCATGATGAGATCTAACCAGGTCACTGCAATTTCACCCGATGAAGGGTCCTGTCCAGACCTGAAACGCGTTGTGTACCCAATAAATTATTAATTCACCGGACAAATGCAATTGACAACCTTGTCAGACGCAACGCCGACCGAAACATATGAGAATTCTACACATGAGTGACACAAATCTGTTCGCTGGATTCAAAATTGAAATGGTCAAATTCACATTTGCTGGATTTCGAATTGAAGTTTTTAAATTCCGCATTTGTTGGATTCAAAATTGCAATTGTCAAATTCTGCTTTAGATGGATGCAAGAATGAAATATAAAATACTGCAGTAGCTGGATTTTAATCACAGTGACAAAAAGGTTTTACGGTTTTCCCACGGCCTCTTTTAACGCTATAACTGAATACCCGAATAACTGAACACCCAGAGCACCTTTAACAACAGTGTAAGGAAGGGGTTGTGTTTTTTTTTAAAGGGAACCCGTCAGGAGAAATTTACCTATTAAAGCACTACCACTATGTTGTCAAGCAGATTTTATACCTTCCAGGTCATGTTCCTTTCCCAGTGTGGTGACCTCAACTTTGAAGTAGAATGGAAATTGGTTGTATAGAGTAAAGCCCTCTTCTCTATAATTCACTGTCCTGCATTCAAGGTCATCACTAACCGGATCTCCTGAAGTCTGGTGCATGATGTCAGTCACATCAGAGGGGTTTTGAGACGGGAGAGTTTGACTTCAGTGCTGGAAGGTAAGATAAAGGCATTTTATGAAATGCAGAATTTGTTTCACTTAGGCAAAGGGGATTTTCTAAAATTTTTTCAGGTGGCACATGCTTTAGCCCTAGCGAACGAGCAGAGGAATATGAATATTGAGAGTCACGACTGTATTGATTATTTGCACACAGCAACTAGTACAAAAAAGTTGATCACAAAGGTTTACAGGTTTATTATTTAGAGCTTCACTAGAAATATTATACATAGCTCTAGGACTAAATGGGAAGGTAGTCTAGGACCAATAGTAGAGGGAAGGTGGGTACATGTTTTAAAGCATATAGCAACATGTTCCTTTAACTGGAATCACAAGATAATACAACACAATATAGTACATAGGTTATATTTTGCACCGAAGGATTTAGTTAAAATGAAATATAGGGGGGATGCATGTTGTGAAAAATGCCAGCAATTAAATGCTGATTTTGTGCACGTATTATGGAATTGTCCTAAGGTTAGCCAATTCTGGGAAGCAGTATATGGGAAAGTAGAGAGAGTCCTTGGAGTGCGACTGGAACCAGTGTTATCCGTATCTATCCTAGGGCTCACTGATGAATTAGATATGGAACAGAGGGATAGAGATATAGTCAGGAGAGTGATGCACATAGCTTGCGTGTGTATAGCAAGGAAGTGGGGAGGTAAAGAAGTCCCAACAATGGAATACTGGCATAATTTGACCCTTAAAATTAAGCAATATGAAAAGATCCGATCCTTAGAGGTAGGCAGCCATAAGAAGTGGATCAGAAGATGGGAAAGGTGGAGTTAAGTGTCCTTTTTCCGGACGGTATTTATGAAGGTAGTTCCGCCGGAATACACCGAGCTGGACCAGGTGAAGGTAAGCGCTTCCCAAGCGACACATTTTCGGTTATTAAATGTGGCGGTTTTTCCGAATACGTCGGGTTTTCGTTCGGCCACGCCCCCCGATTTCCGTTGCGTGCATGCCGGCGCCGATGCGCCACAATCCGATCGCGTGCGCCAAAATCCTGGGGCAATTCAGGTACAATCGGCGCAAATCGGAAATATTCAGGTAACACGTCGGGAAAACGTGAATCGGGCCCTTAGTAAATGACCCCCATTATGTTTTGGTTCCCTGCAGCACCACCACAGGTTCAAAAGAGTATTAGCTATAATGGATGAATGGGATGATGGGACCCAACCACTTTTTAGTGGGTAA
Source organism: Engystomops pustulosus (assembly GCA_019512145.1). Taxonomy (NCBI): domain Eukaryota; kingdom Metazoa; phylum Chordata; class Amphibia; order Anura; family Leptodactylidae; genus Engystomops; species Engystomops pustulosus. Next base: position 194,243,612 of record CM033641.1, read on the forward strand.
ACACAGCAATCACAAGTGTTGAGGTTTTGTGTACCTGAACTGTATCTTTTTTAAATGTTCCCAAATGACAATGTGTGTGAGACTTACGGTTTGTTCTCTTATGGCATGAACATGATGACTCCTCCAAGGAGGAAAGGATAGTTTTCGCAGATGCTCTCTACTTTAGCTAACAAGACACATATTTAAACAAATTCTTCTCTTTTCACAGGGAATAATTTTTTCCCCTGCTTATTAAATCAACTGCGCACATTCTAGATAAAGGCTCAACCCATAAGATGATAGAAGCACCAGGTGTGTCTCCAAGGATGTATCTTTCAGGGACAAACTAACATTGGAGAGGGTAGGCCGTCCCTTCAGCTACTGGAAGCTGATCGATTTCATTAACAAAGGTAGGGGGAAACAAAGAAACATGAGAGGTGTTAAAGGAGGGGACAGCAAAATAAAATGGGAGCCTAGAAAATAATTGGGGAAAATAAAGAGAACAGAGGGAAGAGGACCAACAACGCAAAGCTAAGCATAGATTGATAAGAGGATGCAATAGAAATTCTGCGGCATGGATGTAAAAAGACAAAATCTAAAGAGATGAGGTGAAAAAGAAAAATAAAGTTTGAAATTGAGACTAATATTTTTAGTTTGAACAATTATCAAAATTTTGGGGCACATTTATCATATGCTGGCACTAAGTATGATGGTGCCCCCACCTCCCGGCACACGCAGGATCTATCCGGAGGCTCCGGCCTCCTGATAAATGTGATAAGTGCCGCTGGAATTTAACTCCTTAGCGCTCTGCGCCGTAGCTGTACTGCGCTGAGTCCCGCGAATAGCGCTCAGCGCAGTACAGCTACTGCGCAGAGACGATGCCGGTTCAGCGCTGTATAGCAGCCGAACCGGCATCATTAGCCGCGGGATTTCAACTGTAATCTACCGTTGACATCCCCGGCTATCACCCGCGGTCGGAGTGGGCTCCGATCGCGGGTGTTTAACCCGTTAAATGCCGCGGTCAACGCGACCGCTGCATTTAACATGCCTTCTGGGGGTCTTTACCCCACGATCGGCCCCCCCGCACCATTTTCATGGGTTCAGGGACTACGGGCGTATAATATATGTGTATATGTGTGGCAACATAGAGGTACAAAATAAAATAATGCTGTACTGTACGGGAGCATATTTTTAAAGATTGATTAGCACTGTGGAAATGGAAATGTTTAATAAAATTGTTTGGTCAAGGGAGGGGGGGGGGGGGGGAAAAGGGAAGAAAGGGGAAAAATAAGCATTTTGACCTGTGCATTATATGGGAGCTATTTATTCTGTATGTTATAATGTGTGGCAACACAGAGCTGTAAAATAATGCTGTACTGCACGAGACTGTATTTTACGGATTGATTTGTATTGTCGAAATGTTTAATAAAAATGTATTTAAAAAAAAAAAAAAAAAAGAAAGAAACATGGTCTGGAAGGTGTTAATCTGCTTCATAACAAGTGGCTTATTTGGTCAATTTCTACTAACAGGTTCCCCTTAGCACTATGGGAATAACTGGGTTTGAACACCTTGAGAGCCATTAACGGCAGTTAGAGGAAGGGTTTGTGATTTTCTCATTGCTTCTTTTTCTGCAATGAAAACAACCGGGTCTGAACAGCAAGAGCGCCTTTGACTACATTTACATTAAAAGCATTTTAAAAAATATTTTAGTTATACTTTTTTTTATTTAAAACCCGAATTTCACCCTACCTGCTTATCACTACTCTTAATATCTGTGGTGCATTGTTTATACCCTAGAATTAAAATTTACATGGCATAAAAGGGCCAAAAATTTGACAATTGCATGAACCAGAAATTTTGTGTGCCTTGGATGCCAGAAAACGGCCCCAGCATGTTCTAGTTTTTCTTCTTTAACATTCTCGAAAAAAACTTTATAGATCCACAACATGTAGATTTGCTATTGTAGCGGATTTCCTACAGATTTATCCACTCTTAATGGGAGAGGAGAAATTCCCTGTACAATGCACAGTTGAATCAAGTCCAAAGTCTACAATAAATCCATGTGTATTTTGTGGATTAACTGAAAATGTAACACATGGATCGAATGCAGAAAACCTTCACTTGTGTGCATCAAGCCTAAAAATTATGTAAAAAAATCTGCCTTTTTGAGAGGTGGCAGAAATCTTTCTTAGCTGAGAAGTTACAGTTCTGGCTATATTGTAATGTTTTGCTCATCAGCAGATTTGCTGATTATTATTCAGAACATTCGTGCTGGCCCTTTCTGTAAATTTAAATGACAAATATCACAAGAAAACCAAGACATGTAATGTACAGTTTATCCAGCAGGTGGCTCTAGTTTACCATACATCACAACCTACAACAAAAGACATGTTTTCCATTCTGCATTTTTTTTGTGTCATTATGTATTTATAGTAGTAAAGTTTAATTTCATCTTATTATTTATACTAATTACAAAAATATAATGTCATATTTGGCATACCATGAGAGATCAGTGCTAGGACCCAATTTAAGGAAGTAAAAGACTTTGTTAATTATTTTGTTATTATTATGAATGAGATCCTACAGTTTAGGCATGTAAACATTATGGGGGTATATATTATTTTCTTTCCGACAGTTTTTTATCAGACATTTTTTTGGTTTCTGCACCGGCTGTGCCATCTTAATTATAAGTCGGACAAAACTTTGCTTTCTTTCTGACACACACATCTTTTTTGTCACTTAATTTGGGTGCAGCCTTTGAATCCTTACTTCTACTTTCCTGATACTTTTTTGGCAAATAATTAGACCAAGAAAAAAAAACAAGTATTCCAAACTTCTAAACCTCTTCATGAACGTGGTTTGACATTTGTGACGCTCATTTGTTCGTCTTACCACCACATGCATTAAGGCTGTGTACCACAATACAACATCACCGTACAAATCACAGCTAAAATTGAGGGTGCTAAAAAACAAGTGGTGCCAAAAATAATGTATCCCCCATATGAGCCGTGCAAGACTGAGACCTTCATTGGGCGTCTACTAACCTGGCCAGACACTGGGAGCTAAGGCTACTCTACGCCCCAGAAGCCTTTGGTGAATGGTGAAAAAAACGCATTTGCGCCATTTTCTTGTGGGCTTGGATTTTACGTCTTTCACTGTGTGCCCCAAATGACATGTCTACATTATTTCTTGGCTTGGTGCGCATCACGGGTATAACAAATTATATAGGTTTTATAATGTTTTCATACATTTACAAAAAATAAAACCTGTACAAAAAAAATTTTGAGGAATTTTGCCATCTTCTGGCACTAATAACTTTTTCATACTATGGTGTACTGAGCAGTGGGTGGTGTCATTTTTTGTGAATTTTGATGAAGTTTTCAATGCTATATCATTTTTTGGACTGTATGATGTTTTGATCACTTTTTATAGAATTTTTTATATTTGTCAAAATGGCAAAGTAGTGCCATTTTCAACTCTGGGAGCTATTTCCCGTTACGGGGTTAAATGCAGTGATAAAACTTTATTATATTTTGATACCTAATGTGTTTATGATTTTTACTGTATAATATACATATACATATATTTTTACTTTTACTATTTTTCAGACCCGCTAGGGTACTTTAACCCTAGGTTGTCTGATTGATCCTACCATATACTGCCATACTACAGTATGGCAGTATATGGGGATTTTCCTCCTTATTCATTACAATGTGCATGTCACGAAGAGTCTCCGGGGCTAAAGTCTGTGGACTCCCTGGACTGCCGCAGGGAATAACGATACTAGCCGCAACCCGGGAGCAGAGTCTAAGTGGACTCTTGGTCTCCGCCAGAGCCCGCCGCAAAGCGGGATGGTCTTGCTGTGGTGGGGAGCCACCAGGTCGCTCCACGGGTGAGGCGCTGTATGCACAGTTGTATGAATAGGTTACCCGAAGTAGCCTCGTGTCTCTCGGAAGAACGTCGACGGATCGGCGATCCTGGAACGAGCGGCGCTCAAGCGGAAAAACATTATGCAGCAATATTGCAGCAAATACTTACTCGTCTATGAGGGTTCAGCCCGTGAGCCCTCTCCATGCACCCCGCACCTGGCATTGACATATTATTACGTGAACATGCGGTAGAGGGGTTAAGGGAGCTTCAATAAAAAGATCTTAACAAATCAAAAAAAAAAAATTCCTAATAATGGATCACCCTAATTAGCATTCTTTTATCATTTACCAAAATACATAATATAAAAAAACCCAGGCCCCCAATAATCTCAGGGATCGGCTGCCTTACAAGTCACTATGCCACTTCAAATCGATTTATAGACTAGTAAAACACTAACCTCGTTATCTCATGGATTCCTGCCCATCTAATTGATAACGTAGATATAATCAAGTGGGAATCTGAATACCTTTTTTTTTGTCTGTGACGTCTTATGGGCTTTATATTCTTACATTTTCCCTTACAATCGGGCGCTAAGACATCAGACACTATATTGAGACACATAGTGGTGCTCATTTACTAAGGTCCCGGCTGGGCTGCATGTCAGGTTTTCCCGAATAATATTCTTTGTGTTTTGCCAACCGATGCCCCAGGTTTTTGGTACAAACACTGACGACTCTGGATAGTGTGGGTGGTGCATTGGCGCTGTGCTGGTGCATGTGCAACAGATCAATTGTTGGGATAACCCCACAGATTAGACAAACCGTGGAATTTAAAATGGCAATTGTGTGTAAAATCAAGCACTTACAGTACCATGAGAGAAAAGGTGTAACTCCGCGGATCGTCATGCGACTAGCGACGCATACAAGAATATTGTGACCATGACCTTATGATCGCAGGCGAGAACCTGAATCCTCTATCGGACACACGCACCACGGATCGCGCTTGGCCGGGTCAATAATGTTGCCCCAATGTGTTTTCTTTCCGGATAATATTTCATCAAACAAACACCTGTAGTGGGCACCAAGTTTGCGATCTATTTCATGTCATGGCCACTTCAGTCATATCATCCATAATACGAAAGTCATCCTGCAAGAACATGAACAACCTATACATTAATTTTTGTCGACCCAGTACAGGTGAAAGTTCCACTAGAAACCTGTAATATTCTGCGACTCCATCCCTTTAGAGTCTGGAACATGCAGTAGTGGTAATTTCAATATTAGGATCGCACAGTGGCAATCTTACTACCTGAATCATGATAAGTTGCTTCCATACAAAAAATTATGGACTGAATAGTATCCCAACATAATGTTACCAATAGACAAAAGGTTGAATAAGTGTGAGTCGCTGTTTGGATATATAAACTAGAGTTGATAACGAAGAAGTCTTCAACCTCGGTGGTCTAAACGAATAATAGAACACGTTTGTATGTAAGTCGTACTGTGTATTTTATCATTGTAATCTCAAGCAGACTTCTTTGGTCTCTGTGTACAATTGGATTTTAAATGTGGGGTTCTGGTCATAAGGAATCGAGATTAACATACACCATTCCATTACAGCACGACCTCCGAAAATAATTCACTACTGTTATCATAACTGTACATCGTTTATTGTAGCCTAAGGCTAAAGAACAATAAATTACCACCACCCAGAGGTCTGTTATGTAACTAGTGGGTCAAGACGTCGGATGTTCTTAGGAGTAGGGAATGCTTGTATGTATGTATAAATAGTCCTTTATATAGAACGTTTTTAAACTAGGTCTAAGTAGTTCTTTATATGCCAAACAAAGTTGGATAACAACACAAGTATTTTTCATTGTATACTCTTTTTATAAAGAAAGAATGCTCCAGTCTAGATGAGTCATACCAGGTCCACTAGACATTTTCACCCCGATGAAGGGTCCTGTCCGTCAGACCTGAAACCGTTGTGGTAACCCAACATTTATTCTCTCAACCGGACAAATGCATTTGACAACACCTTGTCAGACGCGGATAAGACGCCGTTACCGAAAACATATGAGAATCTCACCATGTGACACGAATCGGTTCGCTGGTATTCAAACTTAAATGGTCATTCACATTTGCTGGTATTTCGAATTAAGTTTTATAATTCGCATTTGTGTGTATTCAAAATTGTCCATTGTCAATTCTGGCTTAGCTGGCGCAATAATGAAATATAAATACTGCAGTATGATTTAATCAACAGGACAAAAGAGTTTTACCGTTTCCCACGCCTCTTTTAAGGCTATAACACTGTAATAACCCAATAACTGAACACCCAGTGGCACCTTTACACACAGTGTAAGGTAAGGGGTGTTGGTTTTTTTTTAAAGGGAACCCTCAGGAGAAATTACCTATTAAGCACTACCACTATGTTTGTCAAGCAGATCTTTTACCTCTCCAGATGGCAGTGTTCCTTCCCAGTGGTGTGTACCTAACTTTGAAGTAGAATGAAGTTTGGTTTTATATAGATATTAGGAAGCCCTCTATCTCCTATAATTCACATGTCCTGCATTCAATGGTCATCACTAAACCGGGATCCTGAAGTCTGGTGCATGATGTCTCACATCGAGAGGGGTTTTGAGCCTGTAGAGTTTTTGACTTCAGTGCTGATGTCCTTCCGCCTCAATACTGACTATACAAACCATTTTACACCGCCACTTCAAAGTATTTTATGGTCCCACTACTACGGTTCCAAGAAAGAAACATGATCGGGGAAAAGAATAGGTTATATGAGTGTATGGTGCAACTCACTGAAGGTAAGATGACCACAATTTTTTGAGACACGGAAAGCGGCTATTTCTTAGCGCCCTCGGTTTCAAGGGGCTGGTAATATTGTAACTTGCACATCAGATCATGGGAGCCCTTAAACATTACTGAGAAATTAGGGGGTGATTATGGCATCACCACTATGGTTACATCGGAATCTGCCCAGTCTCCCTTTGGTCCTGCTGGATCCTCCTTCTGATAGGACGGGGGTCCGTCACTTGTCCACAGATCTGGGTGAAGGTAAGATAAATGGTCATTTATGAATGCAGAATTTGTTTCTACTTACGGCCAAGGGGATTTTCTAAATTTTTCAGGTTGGCACATCTTTAAGATCCTAGCGAACAGAGCAGGAGGAATTGACATTTGATCAACGACTGTAGTTGATTATTTGCACACGAAACAACTAGTACAAATAAAGTTACACAAAGGTTTAACAGTTTTATTATTAAGAGCTTCATCCTAGAAATATTATGCATAGTCTCATACTAAATGGAAGGTAGTCTAGACTCAATTTAGAGAAGGTGGGTACAAGTTTTATAAAAAGCATATAGCGACCTGTTCCTTTACCTGGAATCACAAGATAATACACACAATATAGATACATAGTGTTATATTTTGCTCACCCGAGATTTTTAAAAAAATGACAATATAAGGGGGGTCATTTGTTGAAAAATGCCACACTTAAGATGCTGATTTTGGCACGTATATGTACATTGTCCTAAGGTGAGCAATTCTGGGAACCGTATATGGAGAGTAGAGAAAGTCCTTGGGTGCGACTGGAACATGGTTTTCCGTATGAGCCTTAGGCTACTGATACTTAGATATGGAACATAGGGTAGAGGATATAGTCAGAGAGTGTGCACAAGCTTGCGTGTGTCAAGCAAGAAGTGGGGAAGGTAATGAAGTCCCAACAATGGAATAACTGCTAATTTGAAACCTGTAAAAATTAAGACATTGAAAAAGATCCGATCCTTAGGGGATGAGCAAGGCCATAAGAGTGGATCAGAAGATGGGAAAGGTGGAGTTAAGTGTCCTTTTCCTTTTTCCCTTTTATTTGTTTTTCTCCGGCTCTTCTCTAGGGGAGGTTTGGGTGGGAGGTTGGGGAGTGGGTTCACGAGGACTGCACGGCGTATTAATATAGTGTGTATTTGTGTGCAACACCTAGAGGTTAACAAAATAAAATATGCTGTAACGTAGCAGGCAGCATATTTTTAAAGATTTGGACTAGCACTGTGGAAATGGAAATGTTTAATAAAATTTGTTTGGTCAAGGAGGGGGTGGGTGTGGAAGGAGAAAGGGGAAAACAAGCATTTTGACCTGTGCATTTCATGTGGAGCTATTTATTCTGTATGTTTAATGTGTTGGCACACACAGAGCTGTAAATAATGCTTACTTCCGAGACTGTATTTTACGGATTGCATTTGTATTGTCGAAATGTTTGAATAAAAAATGTTTTAAAAAAAAAAAAAAAAGAACAGAACATGGTCGGGGAGGTGTTACTCTGCTTCATAACAGTTGCTTATTTGGTCATTTCTACTAACGGTTTCCCCTTAGCACTATGGGATAACTGGGTTTCGAACACCTTGAGAGCCATTACCCCCTTAATGACCGCCCTATCGGGATTCTACGTCGTCATTAAGGGTACTTCTTCTGACGCGACGCCTTTCTAACGGCGCCGCGTCAGAAGAAGATTCGGACATCGGTGTCAGGTATAGTGCCGGTGTCGGCGTGTGATATCACAGCCCAGACCCGGCATGAACACCCGGGATCAGGAAAAACTCCGATCCCGGGTGTTTAACCCCTTACACGCGTGCAAGTGTGTCCCCCGCCCGTGGAGCCGGTCCTGCCGCCCCCGGGTCCCCGAGGACGCGTCGGGCGGGCTCTCTGCGGTCTCTCTTCTCGCCGGTCCCCTGTCCTTCCTGCCGGCATGCTCAGTTACTTACACTTTACACTGCAATACAAGTGTATTGCAGTGTAGAGGCTTGAATAGTGATCGGATGATCGGCTTTTCAAGCCAAAATGTGGAAAATATGTAAAGTAAAAAAAAAAAGATTAAATCATTTAAAACAATAAATAAATAATGAAATAAAAAATAAAGTCCCTAATCTCTCCCAGTTACACATATAATGCAATACAGTATATAAAACACAAAAACCACACGAAAATAACATATTGGGTTCACACGCGCGTCCGTATTAATCTGTACACATAATCTAAATCAATATTGAACCCGCTCGGTGAACGATGAAAAAAATACTACGAAAAACTCCGTAATATACAATTTTTCATCAAACACCATCACAAAAATGTCTAAAAAGTGATAAAAAAAAGCTCCGTTCCCTAAATGAGACACTGTGAAAAGAACATCTTTTTCGCAAAAAAATAAGCCCGCAACCAGTCCGACAACGATAAATACAGAAAGTGGCAATAAAAAAGTTGTCAATAGTAAAAACAATGCGATATTCTCCAATATTGGTTTTGCTCAGAAAATTGAGCAAAGATAAGAAAACTATATAAATGAGGTATCACCGCAATCGTAGTGAACCAAGAATAAAGATAAATATATTTTTACATTACGGTGAGCGGGGAAAATGCTAAAAATCCAAAATAAAAATTGATTTTGTTTGTGTCCCCCTTTAATGTTAATAAAATCTCATGATAAGCTATAGACCCCCTAAATGAATTATCTATACATTGTATCTCATTCCGTAAAAAAATAGACTCATATGTTTGCATTAACCAAAAAAAATAAAATGTATAGGTGTACAATGTGACAATACAAATCGCAGTGAATGGCGCCTCCATTCATTCTATACTCGCCATCGGCCGTGACGTCCGTAAAGAAGTTTACCAACCACATATGTTGGTATCAGTACACTCTGGAGGAATTGGGCATCAAGCGTTTGCAGTGCGTTTCATCATTTAATTTATTCTGAAAATGTCTTTGTTGCCTACATGAATGTATTTTCCTAAAAAATATTCCATAGTTTCTAAATCGCAGGTCCATATTGTTTTTAACCCCTGTGAACCACTTAAGGGTTAATGGACTTATAAAGTTGTTTTTACATACGTTGAGGGGTGAAGTTTCTATAGGGGTAATTTAGGGGGTTTTTACTATTATTAGGCCTTTCAAGTCACTTGGACAGCTGAGCTGATCCTCAAAATGTAGTTTTGGGGATTTTATGAAAATGAGAAAAATGGCAACTAAAGTTCTGCGCCTCATAACATCTATAAAAGTGAGAGACGCATAAATATCATCCCAACTAAAGCAACATTCCGAAATGTAATTTACAAGCTTTTGGTAGTTTTAACTTCCTGTCGGAAAGCAGAACATTTCAAACTTGGAAAATGAAGATTTTTACAAACTTTTGCCAAATTTTCACTTTTTTTTCAGAACGAATCTCAAGCGTATATCTTAAATTTTATAACTAACATGAAAGTACAATGTATCAACAGAAACATTCTCAAAATCGCCTGGATATGTTAAAGCGTTCCGAAGTTATAACCATTATCGTGAGACATGTCAGATTTGAAAAATCGAGTTGGTCATTGACTGAAACTATGTCTGTGATAAGGGGTTTACACTCAGTTAGATGAAGGTTTGTGATTTTCTCATTGCTTCTTTTTCTGCGCAATGAAAACAACCGGTCTGAACAGCAAGAGCGCCTTTGACTACATTTACATTAACTCCTTAGCGCTCTGCGCCGTAGCTGTACTGCTGAGGATCCCGCGAATAGCGCCAGCGCAGTACAGCTACTGCGCAGAGACGATGCCGGTTCAGCGCTGTATAGCAGCCGAACCGGCATCGTTAGCCGCGGGATTTCAACGGTATCTACCCGTTGACATCCCCGGCTATCACCCCGCGGTCGGGAGTGTCTCCGACGCGGGTGTTTAAAAACCCTTAAAATTACTGCCGCGGTCAACGCGACTGCAGCATTTAACATGCCTCTGGGGGGTCTTTACCCCACGATCGCCCCCCCGCACCGTTTTCGGGGGGCCGATCGCTGTTTTGGCACCTCTGGGGTCCGATCGGGACCCCAGAGAGCCGGGAGGGTTACCTTTAAGATGGCGTCTGTGACGTCATCTTAAAGGCAAAGTGTCACCTATGCATCGATTAGGCTGGCACTGATAATACCCTGCAATACATTAGTATTGCAGAGTATTATCAGAGAACAACAATCAGATGATGATGTTCATATCCCGTGGTGGATCATGTAAAAAAAAAAAAAAAAATGTTTTCAATAAAAAACTTCTATAAATCACTAAAATGCCCCATAGCCCCAAAACATTAAAGACAATAACGCTCAAAAAAGTCTAAATCAAACACAAACCCCATTTAAGTATCATCACCGCGTCGTACATCCTCAGAATAAACTAAATACTATTGACCCCATATGTGACGCGCCGTAAAAAAAAAAAACCCGTTAAAAACCCGCCCAAAATTATGATTTTTACTATTATATCCCACTAAAATGCCAATAAAAATGATCAACAAACATATTACTCCAAATGATATGTTGCAAGAACACCATGTCTCCCGCAAAAAACCAGCGATCGACCAGCTCTGTACCAAAAACGTAACAATGTTATGCCACTTGGAAGACAGCGATGCAAAAATGATAGATTTTTCCCACTTAGGGTTTTTTTGGCAAATTTAGTAAACCTAAGAAAAAATATTCATGTCTGGTATCCCGTAATCGTATCGACCCATAGAATAAAGATACAGATATTAGGATATACGGTGAACACGAAAAAAAAAAAGTAAAAATCCAGTACAGAATTGATGCTTTTCTATCATGACCCTCAAAAAAGTTCGAAATTTCAACAATAGGTTATACCAACCCAAAATGACAACACTGAAAAAGCATCTCGTCCCGCAAAAAAAAATGCCGTCACATGGCCCCAAAACGAAAAAGCGAAAATTTTATGCCTTCAAAAGGGGTCAACCAAAACTAAATTCCTGGCAGCTGCAGGTGCTCCTTCCCTTCTGCGCCTTGCTGTGCCCCCATAACAAGTAATGTCCCCATTTGGGGGGTCGCTGCACTCAGAGAAATGTAGAACAATTTTATGGTAGTTTCTCTTTTATCTTTTGGAAATGTGTAAATTTTGGGCTAATGAACGTATAACGACAAATTTGACCATTCTAAATACACACCTCACCGCCATTTTGATTCAATTACTATAAGATCTCTGGGTTAACATCTTTGTAAATGCTGTTTCTGATAGTTTGAGGGGTGCATTTGAAAATGGTTGGTTATATAGGGTTTTGTTGCTAAATATGTAAATTTGATTTCAAAACAGTATTTATCCCCAAAATAGTCAATTCCGAAATAACGAAATCGCTATCGATTGTAGGCCGCGTGACGTCAAAATAAATTATCCAAACATTTCAAAAATTATAAAATGTAAAGTAGACAATGGAATGTTATTCTGCAAGTTATTTAGGTGGTAAATCTATCTGCCCTGAAAACCGGTGATTTTGAATTTCGAAAATGGCAATTTTCTAAAATATCATAATTTTTTCCTTTTTTTTGTAATAACGCAAAAGTTATCAGCCAAAATTTACCACAAAATGAAGTACAACATTGGGGAAAAAACATTCTCAGAAGCTTTGATAAGTAACAGCGTTCAAAGTATTACCACAGGAAGAGACACTGGTCAAATTTAAAAAAAGTTTGTGAGCCTAACCTGCAACACTGCGTCCTTAAGGGTTAAAGGCATTTTTAAAATATTTTAGTTATACTTTTTTTTTATAAAACCCGATTTCGCCCTACCTGCTTATCCACTACTCTTATATCTGTTGTGCATTGTTTTAACCCTAAGATTAAAATTTACATGGCACAAAGGGGCCAAAATTTGACAATTGCTGACCAGAATTTTGTGTGCCTGCATGCCAGAAACGGCCCCCAGCAATTTTTTACTATTTTTCAGACCCGCCAGGGTACTTTAACCCTAGGTTGTCTGATTGATCCTACCATATACTGTCATTCTACAGTATGGCAGTATATGGGGATTTTCCTCCTTATTCATTACAATGTGCATGTCACGCACTGGGGTGCGAGAAGAGTCTCTGGGGCTAAAGTCTGTGGACTCCCTGGACTGCCACAGGGAATAACGATACTAGCCGCAACCCGGGAGCAGAGTCTAAGTGGACTCTTGGTCTCCGCCAGAGCCCGCCGCAAGGCGGATGGTCTTGCTGTGGCGGGGAGCCACCAGGTTGCTCCACGGGTGCGACCAGGCCTGCGGTGGCAGCCAAGGGAAGGCAGGTCCATGGGAAGGCAGGACCTCGGGATGGCAGGACCTCGGGAAGGCAGGACCTCAGGATGGCAGGACCTCGGGATGGCAGGACCTTGGGATGGCAGGACCTTGGAAGGACGGCTGGCAGGACCTCGGAAGGACGGCTGGCAGGACCTCGGAAAGACGACTGGCAGGAGCTCGGGAAGACAACTAGGATACCAGACCGCCACAGGATAACCAGACCGTCAAAGGATAACCGGACCACCACAGGATTACGGGACCACCACAGAATTACAGGACCGCCACAGGATTACAGGACCGCCACAGGATTACGGGACCGCCACAGGATTACGGGAACACCACAGGAACACGGGAACACCACAGGAACACGAAGGCGTCTCGAAACGCTCAGGAAACTCGGAGGCGTAGGGAAACACTTAGGAAACTCGGAGACGTCTGGAAACGCTCAGGAGGCTTTCTCTTCAGCAGAATGACCCGAAGATGTGGCAGGGAATGCTGCGAGCTTCCAGAATATATAGCAGAGCCAGGATGCCTATAGCAGAGCCGGGATGCCACACCCGACGGGTGCTGTACCGTTATGGCGCACGTTTAAGGGGTTAATGTATTTGGTGCACTGTAAGATGAACAAAATGGGTGACAGAAATGACACTTCACATTTAGGAGAGGGTTTCGAAGTTAGTAGACTTGCTGTATGTTTTTTTTAAATGTGTGCCAAGTGTGCGCCAAAAATAGGTGTTGGGAAACTAGAAGTGCAGGAAAAGTGTAGGAAATTAAAGCTGTACCCAAATTTTGGGCAAAAAAAGTCATGAGTGTCTACCAGTTTCCCAACACTGTTTTTGGCACAACTGTTGGCGCACACATAGACCAACAAAAAGCAACTTCTAAGCCCCTTCTTGAATATGGAGTTACATTTTCATTTTTTCTTGCACCAAATACATTCAGGCCATCTCCCTCAATGTAAAATCACAGTGCAAATCACCCCTAAATTTGGGCGCCAAAAAACTTACTTTTTACCACAAATGAATACGTTCCTCTTCATTGTGTTTTTTTCAGTGCAAAAACCAATCCATTTTCTTTTTCCCAATTGCTATATTAATTGCTATATTAATGAGTGTGAATTCTGAAGCATCTCTCACAGATCATAATAGGTGAATCATGCAGAAAAAAGTGACAAAACAGGGACATGCAGAATAGATTATTATTATTTGCACCATATTACAGACCTCTAATCACAGGTGTAATACAGATTGTAAATTGTAAATCCTTAGCCATGCCCTGTTATCAGCCATAACCCAGAGTGTTTAAACAAATAGCACAGGTGCAGATCTTTCTGTCATATACCTTGTATGTGGAATATCCACATCCGGGTTTTGGTTCACAATAACTGATGTAAAAAAAATTGATGATATAACAGATGTGAACTGGACAGTAATTGTTACAACCATGCAGTCAATGTAAAACAAACTGCAAAAAGCTCAGCGAAATGCTAAAAAAATAACAAATGAAAATGCATTACAGCAGAATTGAAATTTTGTGAAATTTTGTAAGATCTCCTGTATGATCTCACATGTCCAGAAAAGCTGCTTCACATTGAGAGGTACAGTTGCCAAGGAAACTGATACCTGGAGAGTATGGAGCACTGGTTCTTTATTGGAATAGGGACTAGTAGGGTCTAGTAAAGTTGCCTTAGTAACTAATGCTGTGCTGCAGCATCATCTCTATACATCCAGACAGGATGGGAGATCTGATGTGGATGTGGACTGTACTTGCTGAATATTATGCTACATTATATATATATATATATATATCTGCTGTAATGCAAAAAAAACAGCAGAGTTGGACTAGAATCATGACTACAGTTATCTTCTTCTGCTTTGAGGGGAAGACAGGACTCATACATCAAATATCACTATGGCATCCACTGTGGTTGGTACCGTACTAAAAAATGTGATTGTCAGGAGGGAGTATTCTAATTTTGATAAATGTATTTAATCCAATTTTTGTAAAATGTATTTTCATTTAATACTAGAAGTATTTTATTTTTTCTTAAAATGTATTGAAGTGAATTTAAAAAAAAAATAAAAACAAGGTAATGATATGCATTTTTAAATATGTCCACCTAATTATTCTCCTGCTGCTTCATACATCCGGTGGAAATACAAGAGCATCCTTTTGGTACATGATACTCTTTTAAGCGACCCTCCCCTGCATTGGTGTGAAGTGTAACTAACAGATTGCTAAACTCTCAGGGCTGGTTTAGAACTTAGGAAGTGCACGTGTTGCCAATCCATCATGGTTTTAGTGCTAATTAACATAGCAGGGTCATTGCAAAGCATCTCCTGTTACTTCCCATGACAAGTTCACTTGGATTGCAAAGACAATAAGTGATGTCAAGCTGATAACTTGACCATTAATATTGATGAGATTATTTGTTCTAATTATGTTAGCATACAGCTCAATACTAATACCAATCAGAAATAGAATTATTTCTGTTCTACATTTTAAGTTATTTCCTTCTTTAAAGGTGTGTTCTCTGCTGGGCCCTGACATTTAATTCAATTTATGTTTCCTGTAATCTCTTCCGTTGGATGTAATTTAAAAAATATACCTGTATGGAGATAATTTCCTATAAATGTAGCCGTGTTGTCCTTTAGAAATTAGATTGTTATCTCTGGATACGACCACCTCTGCTGGAGTGATTGTACAGAGAAACAAAATGTTTTTGCATGTGAAATGGCTTGAAGTAACTGTATGTTCCACAGCCATCCGGTGGTAATGAACACTGAATCCATGTGGTCAGGCAGAGATTAATAGCGCACCACTGCCAGAGTGTGGGGGTGGTTGTAACCAAGGACAACAATCTCATTTCTAAGGCACCATGTGGTTACATTAATGGGAGATTTTCTGCACACAAGTAAATACTTTTAATAACATGCAATTGAATAAATATATATACAGGCGGTCCTCAGTTAGGACACCAAACTGACAATCGATGGTTCTGAGGATGATGCCTTCCATACCTCTATACAGGTTATTATGTATATTTAGTTATTTAGTGGACTTTTTCTGTGTATGTTATCTGTTAAATGGATTTGTTTTAATCTATCTATCCATCTATGTATATGTATATATAGCTATCTGAATATGTCTATCTATCTCATATCTATCTAATAAAACTGCAGCAAAGCACATGGGACAGACTGAAAACTTGCAGAGGATACAGTGTACATATCACTGCTCTCTCCCATCTGCCATTTCCTGCTGCAGTGAGGTAAAGGGGGAAAGGAAGACAGTGTACATAGAGATTGTTACTACATTAGAGAATCTAAAAGCACATGGCAGTCATGGGGTATGAGGTAAACAGCTGAGTGCAGGGAGAGGAAAGGGGTGTGTCACATGTACATTTGCACTCTGTATTCAGCCCAGTGAGGACAGGAAGTTCCTGGCAAAGAAGCTGAGGAGTGAATGATAGCAGGGGGAGGTCTGCAGAATAGCAGTGAAAGGAGCAAGATTTGGGTAACTAATCCAATTGCAAAAGGATTTAAAATTGCCTGCCCTACAACATATCAAAAGTTTTTTAAATAACGGTCACTCTTTAAGTTTCTGCCCTTGTTGAATAGGACACTAAAGAGGTGCACTGTAGCATCTGTAGCATAGATAACATAGCCTTATGGGAATTCAGAAAAAACTCCTGGGCTGAATTCCAGCACTGTGGCTTCTGATGGTTCCCTAAGACTCCAATCACTGGGGTCCACAATGGTCCTATGATTAGAGGCAATTTTGGCTCAAGTGGGAATGTCAGGGAACTCTGATAGGAGGAGGAAAAGTAAGTATGGAGCATGGTGAACTTGATATATGCTGTTTGCTATTTTTACACAGCATGCTAAGACTCCTTGTTCTTGCACCATCCAAAATTGTAAAAAAAATAAAAAAATATTCAAAACATCTTACATTCTCCAATTTTAGAAAATTAAAAACAACAACCATCCTTGTGACCACTTGAGAAGAAAGGAATATCCCAAGCACCAAGGCTAAAACTTCATATCTTTACAATTCTATTAAAAGTAGATGTCTACACTTTAACTGTCACCATTTTTGTTATGCCTCGTCATAGCTTGTTCCTAAAATTGGACCTGAGAAATGAGTTGTTATAAAATCCGCTTATCTGTATCTGGACGCTTTGTAGAAGTATGAAAATCACAGTCTAAAAAAATCACAGTCTAAAAGTCAACCACATTTACCATACAACATCAGCCATTGCGATAAATCTGGTGTATGTTCAGTTTGTCTATTTTCAGTCTGCAATGTCATTCGTATGACAGGATTCGTATTCTGATTAAAATTTGAGTAATATTAAAGTAATATTTAAATATTGAGATATACAACTACAGTAATGGCCTGGTCCCTGATAGTTGTCTTATTTACACTCACACTAGAAAGAGTTACGTTTCCATGTTCTGCCAACTGTTAATGGGAAGAATCGAGCAGGCAGAGCTAGGTATAGGTATAATGGAACTCCAACCCATATTAAAATTTCCCTCCATGAGATAGTAAAGTGTACATAAAATAGAACTAGCAAATTGCATTGGCAAGCATTGAGTTAATCCCCTACAGCTGCTGACACCATACTTTTGTCACAAGTTATGATGTCCATATGTGCATTTACAAGCCGCCTTATGGTGTATTGGAAGTGAAAGAACACAATACGATTTGAGCACAAAGAACATGTGCAGCAGAACCCTTCATCACGAATGGACATCCCATCATGTTTTTATGACACGGTAATAACATCACTCACTCCGGGCTCTTGTGGAATGCATCGTCAGAGTTACTGCAACTTCTAGAGATGTCTTAGTATTTATTTTATGGACTCCCGTTTGATGCCAGACATTACTCATCATATGGGTACCAAGGAAAATGTTTTATTTGCAAAATACAGAAGGGATTTCATTCAGAGTGCAACAGCAGGTTTATTGTATGATTCTGGAGCAGCCAAAGGTCAAGCCTGAACTGTACCACATTGCAGCCCTATTGCAAAAGGACAAACAAATACATACCAATGTTTAGCATTTATTTTGTAAAGTGAAGGTGGCTCAAACATCAGTATATGAGATCATATGCATGTGGATATTTATTCACACCCCATCTTATTAAACTAAGGTGTCAAATGATATAAAAATATATTAGGTCACATTTATAGCTTTTTAAATGTAAAAAATAGGTCTATAGCAATGTAAACCAGCTGCCATCTACAATCCCATAAGTTACCATTGTGTGTGTAGATGTTTGTTGGAAATTGAACCAATCCATACTTTACTTCTAATTGTTCTATTGGCTGGATTAGAAAATGTCAAAATCCTCACCAATCTGGTCTTCATCTGTGAATTATAAAGAGAATGTATCCCATCTGCAGAAACAGAAATAAATGCCGGATTTTAGAGGGGCAATTCTGTTAGCTGGACTGAGAAAGGGTGGAGTTCATGTCAGTCATGGCCTCCTTCCTTTAAAATCAACTATTAAATTTATGCTAATTAGGCATACAGGCTCTAGGGGTATTACCAGAACCCCTCTGTGCAAACTTGCTCTACTTCAGTGAGTTTACAGTAGGCAGAGTGTAGTGTAACAGCCTGTGAAGATACAGCACGGTGGGACATGGTGGTAATGACAATGATTTTAGGAGGAAAATGGATAACAAATATAAGAAAATTACCACAGTTCTTGCTCAATTTTGATGGTAGATTTTCTTTAAGGTCTTGTTAGACATGGACATCACGTGTGCATATTTGACTCCTGCAAGGACAAGATATGTAAAGTGAGTTATCTGTTTAACTTTCCATCTCCAACAACAGTGCCCTCCCTATCACTTTTGAAAGCTGCTTGAAATGCAGGTTTTGCAATACTTCTGTACAGCTGCTACCTGTTTCTTTGAGAAGGCAGCCCTTTTGATCTCTACCAACTGCACCACTCTTTTTTTTTGTCTAGAAATAGGTTCATTTATAAAGGATACTTGGATAGGATAGCTGGCTCAGGCTATAGTTTGTTTGCAGGCGTATGGCAAGAGTGCCACCTCACTTTGCCACAAGACATGACCCTCTTCACACCCCTTCACGGACATTTTAAGGGGAAGATAGTCGCAATTCCTGGTGCACAGCACTTATACTCTGGCATACTGGTGTAAATGCTCTGATTATTTCCCCATTATGTTCATATTTGTTTCTGTATTAGAAGATTAGGTCACAGCTGATAAATATGAAGTGTGGTGGATAGTTACTTCATGACCTGATGATGTTGCTACACCAAAGGTTATTGGACAACGTTATATTTTAAGCTGTGGTCTTCCCTACCCCCTATAAGTGCTATTTTCATGTATAATGCAGGGTGCGGCAATTCACTAAGATCATGCTCCAGAAATCATGAATCTATCGCTTCCCCACACTGGTCTGCCAGTTCGGCATCTTTTTTGTGGTGCACCTTTAACATACGGCGTGCATCACAATTTGCAAGTTAAATCAGTCGGACCGACCGACGGCACATCTCCTAATTTGTGTCGCATGGTAGCCAGACCCCTTAAGACACTTCCTAAATACCTGTGCAAGCAGTTTTAGCCTAGAAGAATGTGCACAGTCTGACAAAAGGGCGGTGCAAAGCCCTTAGTAAATGAGCCCCTGTGTTTCTATTTTAGATGCAAGGACACAGCATGCTCACAGTTCTTCCATATCAGGCCTTATGCTCAAGAGCCTTTTCCCTTTTACCAAGACCCTTCTTTTTAAGACCCTATGCACACAAACGTATATATATTGCGGCCGTGCACGATTCATGCACCAAAACACAGACCCTGCAACAAAAGTGATAAATGGCCCACACCGTGCCTCACCACACCATGACAGCATGCAAACTATAGAGCAGGTCCTATTCCTACCCTTTTTATGGTGCAGTCTCTCTGCTACCTATGGAGAGGTTGGATGCTACAACTGTCACCTAGAGTACAAGGGAGGTTCTACAGAGTAGTTCAATGTAGAAAATAGAGCTCTTAGATCAACCTTAAAAAAACACTCTTTGAGTCCTTGCAGGAATTGTAGCTTTGGATTATAAATTATTTTTGCAGTCCTGCTACAAACTATTCACACATACAGGTATGACTAAGTAGCTCTCCATGGCTCCTACCTCGCTATATAAGCTGTTCTTTAGGATCACAACTCCTGACTCCTGGCTTTTTTTAATGTCCTCTTGAATGCCCCCCAGCAGCATTTGCTTTCAACTTGTTGGTAGGATTTCTATATACCCAATCCATTATGCTACTGGTATAAATCTATGCAGACTAGGTGCTGACTAGTCCACTGTGGCCAACTCTCCTATTTTTCCCCGGCCTAAAATTGGGTTATCAAATTAATCAAAAAGATCCCTTTATTATGAGAGACTTTAGGGGGAATTTAATATTTTTAGTCCACCAGTTTTCATGCAAAACGCCACATTTATTTTACACTTTGTCACTTTCTCCATCAAGTAGGCGTGATGTGGTGTGGGAAATGGGGAAGGACGGGGTGTGAACAATGTTAACCTGCAAACATGTTGTGCCCTGTGTGATAATACTCTTCTTAGGACTGTCCGTGGAAGTGGGATACTTGCACGGTGACATCTGTACATAAAATGACAGTGAGAAACTGTGTGCAATTGGTTTCAGGTTAGCTAGTAACATATCTGACTAAACAAGCTGCCACAGATCTCAAGCGTTTGGCAATGTAATCTGCATTAGACTGTCAGAGGGGAGGGCAGGATCAAAGCATTCTTCTGCTGGATACTGCACCCAGGGGCTTGCCGTTTAGTTAGCCTGCACTAACCTGGCTAATAAATTTTCTGAAAAGAAAGGATTGAAGTGGAAAGGAAGCTTCTGCACCTGCAGCTCTGGCATGTTCAGCAAGCACATGTTATATATTAAAGCGACACAGGTCCATTGCGTGGGCCTGATGTTACCAACGGTACCTGGGAAACGTGATGGAAAGGCGGAAACATTTGCCATTGTAGGGAAAGAGGTTAAAGGTGATGTGAAATGTTTTAAGAAAGTTACCATGTTTAGTAAACTCAAAAAGCAGCTCCTTAATTAAGATGTCTTGGTGAGACAAGATTAGAGACTGGAGGTTGACCAAAGAGGGGGCTGTAATCAATTTACATAAAAGAGATTT
This sequence comes from Engystomops pustulosus, assembly GCA_019512145.1. Taxonomy (NCBI): domain Eukaryota; kingdom Metazoa; phylum Chordata; class Amphibia; order Anura; family Leptodactylidae; genus Engystomops; species Engystomops pustulosus. The sequence continues at coordinate 194,264,728 of CM033641.1, forward strand.
TCCTATTAACAATATTTAGCCCCTATCCACAAGATAAATAGGAGGCAAATGCTTTATCATGAAGCGGCTGGAAATCAAGTCAATGGAAAAAAGTTTTCATCCTGTCCTGCATAGATTGCTATGGAAATTCTACAACAGTCACAGGACAAATCAATGTCAAAATTGGGTGTGGTGAGGAGCATGGCCGGTCCATCTACACTGTGGATGTTTTTTGATACCATTATTGAATAAAATTTGAATACACCTTGGAACCTGGCTGGACCATTGGATTATTTTTATTTGCTACATATACTAGTACCTGCTATTAGGGGTATGTGCAATATCTGAACAGTTAACAACACGTTTGGTTACTCAATTGGTATAGCAACCAGCTATTGGCACTCTATCTGTTTAGTTATTTTCCTCCTGTGTCTTTTATTTCCTCCTTAATTATTCTGCATATTTTAAATTGGTTTAATAAAGACTATTTTTGCAGCATACTTGTACGATATGGTCAATATGACTTTCTTCGTGTATAGTGTGTTATATGGTTTTTGTATTTATTGGATAGGCCTGAGATTGCTATTTCTATACTTATATTGCTACATATTGTAGCTCTTTTGTTTTTTTTAACATGAACAGAAACAAGTCTTTGTGACCACAAACCTAGCAAAGCAGACATAATCATCTTTTTATGAATATGCTTCTAAGTTTACCAGTGCAGTAAGGAAGACTGGATTTGCCAGATTTGCTAACACACAATGCAGTTTGGGTCTTTGCTGTCTGATGAGACAGACAACAGTCCCATCTGCCCCCCCCCCTCCCTCGCCTGCAGACTGATTTGTATATGATAAAAATATGACTGTACTTCGTTTCATCAGTTTGTAGCCATTTGTTTTTTTCTAGGTGAGGTGAGTGCCAACTTCTTTCTTACTCTACAACTTTATTTATGAAGATTACATCTATGGCTAATTAAAGGTTAGAGCACCACCGATACAATCCCTGCTTTCACTCAGCAAAAACTGTGTCTGAACAATACGATTTTAAAGAAAAGTCTCAGCCTAAGGACTGTTAATAGTGCCCCTTGTCTTTCCACAAAATCCCCTTCCCTTTTTTCGGCTTCTACTGAAGGCCTCATCACAGCACTATTATTGGTATTGAAGGCCATGGACAGTTTACTCAGTATGGTTCCCAAAGGAATTTACAACTGTGACTCATTGTAGGTGTCTAAAGCTATTAAAAGGTTTATTGTAAATGAACTTTCTCAGTCTCATTTGCTGCAGGTGCCATATGTTATCTTCTTTAGGTTCTTCATGGTATAGTACAATCTACCATGATACAGTGGGGCAAAAAAGTATTTTTAGTTAGCCACCATTTGTGCAAGTTCTCCTACTTAAAAAGATGAGCGAGGCCTGTGATTGACATCACAGGTAGAACCTCAACTATAGGAGTCAAAATGTGAAAACAAATCCAGAAAATCACCTTGTCCGATTTGTAAAGAATGTATTTGCAAATTATGGTTGAAAATAAGTATTTGGTTAATAACAAAAGTTCAACTTAATACTTTGTTATATATCCTTTGTTGGCAATGCCGGAGGTCAAAGTTTTCTGTAAGTCTTCACAAGGTTGGCACACATTGTTGCTGGTATGTTGGCCCATTCATCCATGCAGATCTCCTATAGAGCAGTGATGTTTTACGGCTGTCGATGGGCAACACAGACTTTTAACTCCCTCCAAAGCTTTTCTATGGGGTTGAGATGTGGAGACGGGCCTTGCCACTCCAGGACGTTGAAATGCTTCTTACGAAGCCACTCCTTCGGTGCCCTGGCGGTATACCTAGGATCATAGTCCTTCAATGCCCTTGACGATTTAAGGAGATTTGCAATCAAAATCTCATGATACATGGTCCTTTTCATTCTTTCATGTACACGGATCAGTGGTCCTGGTCCCTCTGCATAGAAACAGCTCCAAAGCATGATGTTGCCACACCAATGCATCACAGTAGGTATGGAATTATTTGGATGCAACTCAGCATCCACTCTCCTCCAAACACAATGATTTGTGTTTCTACTAAACACTTGTACTTTGGTTTCATCTGACCATATGACATTGTCCCAATACTGTTCTGGAACAAGTGCTCTTTACCAAATGTTGGATGGGCTTGGATGTGTACCCTACTTAAGCAGGGGGACAAGTCTGGCGTTGCAGGGTTTGAGTCCCTGGTAGCATAGTGTATTACTGGTGGTAGCCTTTTTTACATTGGTCCCAGCTTTCTGCAGGTCACTCACTAGGTCCACCGTGTGGTTCTGAGATTTTTCTGGTGTCCTTCTACAGCTCTTTGATTTTTCCCATAGTGGGAGTTTGACTGTTTGAGGTTGTGGACAGGTGTCTTTTATACTGATAACAAGCTCAAACAGGAGCCATTACTACAGGTCATGAGTGGAGGACAGAAGAGCCTCTTAACTCCTTCCCGAAACGCACTGTAATAGTACGGCATGTGTCGGGAGCGGGAGAACAGAGAGGGCTCACGGGCTGAGCCCTCTCGGTACCAGGTGGGTGCTTGCTTTATTTGGCATCAAACACCCACCGGTAACATCTGCGGTTGGTGCTGGCACGGATCACGGGTGTTAACCATGTAAATGCCGGATGCATTTTTCCGGATTAAATATTGGATTCAATTGCTGCCCCGTGTGATGTCATCAGGGGGCGGCAACCTGTTACTATGATATCCTCGGTTATAAAAAGAGGCTGTCTCATTTTAATCCAATTATAAATGATGAGACAACCTAGAGTTAAAGTACCCTAGGGGGTCTGAAAAATAGTAAAAAAATAAATAAAAAGTTGAAAAAGAAATGAATTAAAAAACATAGAAATTCAAATGCTTAGAACTGATACAAATAAACAGTAAAAATCATAACCATGTTAGATATCGCCACGTCCCAAAATGTCCGATCTATCAAAATATAATAGCGGTTATTATATAGCGGTGTTAAACATCGTAACAGAAAATACAACTTTTTAACCATTTTTAAAATATATAAAAAATCAATTAGTGATCAAAAGGCCATACAGGTCTCAAAATGCTAGCATTGAAAACATCATCAAAAGTTGCAAAAAGAATACACCACCCACAGCTCCGTACACTGAAGTATGAAAAAGTTATTAGTGCCAGAAGATGGCAAAATTATAATTTTTTTTGTATAGGAGGTTTTAAGTTTTGTAAATGTTATAAAACCTACCGTATATAAGTTTGGTATCACTGTGATCGTACCGACCCACAGAATAAAGTAGACATACCATTTGGGGCACACAGTGAAAGCCATAAAATCCATGCCCACAAGAAAATTTCACCAATTTTACTGCATTTGGAATTTTTTTATACTGCTTCCGACTATATGGCATGGAATATTAAATACCATCGCTATGAAGTGCCCTAAAAAAAAAACAAGCCCTCACACAGCTCTGTACATTGAAAAATAAAGAATTTATAGAATTTTGAAGGTGGAGAGTAAGAAATGGAAACATAAAAATGAAATCTTGCAAACACTACACTGATACCGTATTCTGCGGCAGATTTTCTGCACAGTAAATTTGCACAAAATAGGCAACATGTATGGTACTAATGCACCACAAACTGAATTTACAAAATACAGATGAATTGCTAGTCTTGAAACTGCATTGATTCATGTTCTGGGATGTTCATCATCCTCAGATCTGTTTTGGAAGTAAAGCTTCTTCACAACATGGTTTTTGTGCAGTTTCTTAATTTGACAGCTAAAAGACATTGACCCACTTTGCCTTAGTACAGTTTGCCTCACAAATGGGCAGGGTGCGCCAGGTTATTGAAAAATTTTACATGTTCTTCTATTACCAGGCAGACCCTGCACTGCTCGGGAAGTGTGCACCTTCTTTTTTGGTGCTCCTTAATAAACACATAAATGTGTCACAAACTTCGACAAAGTACTGCCACACTCCTTTAAATGCACCTTTTTCTAAAGAGTTGGACTTTCTAAAGAGAGTGTAGCACAAAACTGACGCAGACACTTTATAAATACATGTACATGTAAGATGTTCTTTTCAGTGCAATGTTAGACAATACTGGTGATCAAACAGGTTTGGATGGGTTATCAGAATGAGTAGGGATCCGACTACCTGTGCTCTGCCATAAAGCTGATAAAAAGCATCATTTTTCCTTCACAGCACTTTTTGTTAATAGTGAAAATGATCTGGGAAAACCCCATGGGGGTTGAGACAGGTGTAAGAAAAAGAAAAAACTGTACTCACCCAGCTCCAGCTAAGGATTCCTGTGTTGTGGTTCTCCACAATGTCAAAAAATGCAAAGATAATTCAGCTCACCTCCTGCTTGCCTCCTGCATTGCCGATGCACAGACACTGTGTGGCGGCCAGTACTGTTAAGTCCAAACTGAAGAAGAAAATAAAGAATGCAAAATACTGTTAAAAACCCCACATTTATGAAAAAAGTGGTTAAAAACGTAGTGATACCACTGTGTAGCACATTTCATTCTGACACTTTTTGGATGTTACACGTCCTTAGTCATAGCATGTTATGGCTAAGGACATGCAATATCTGAAATGTGTCATATTACATGAGCTACACAGTGGCGCCATTATGTTTTTAACCCTTTTTTTTAAATGTGGCATTTTTAACTGTATTTTGCATTTTTTGTCTGGGTGCTGGATTTTTCATCTTCAGTTTGGTCTTCACAATGTCAACTGGGCCAAATTTCATGGCACCCACCTCAACCAAGAACCTGGCAAATAAGCACACTTTTTTCCTGACTCCTGGAAGACCCCTTTGAGTTCAGCAGCTTTTTATTTGCTAATTTGGTGTAATCTCAGTAAATCTTTAAAGAAACAGACTATTTACAGAGAGGCTTCCTAGGGTGTACAAAATAGTTACCTTTTACAAGGAAGGTAAAAAAATTAAAGCAATAATAAAAATCTGTAAGCTCAAATTACCCTCTTTTCATTAGAATTAGAGATGAGCGAGTATACTCGTCTGAGCTTGATGCTCGTTGCTCGGACGAGTATTTCGCCTGCTTGAGACCGAGCATTTACTTAAGAAAACACAGTGAAGAACAGTGAAGAATACAATGAAAACAGTGAACACAGAAATGGAAACATCTGCAATGTGTTCTTCACACATATTGTTCTTCACATACTATTGTGAAGAACACCGTTCGGATAACCGTTCGGATAACTTAGCAGATGTACGGAAACATCTGCAATGTGTTCTTCAGTGTTCTTTCAATGTGTTCTTTCAGTGAAAAATGCTCGAGTCTCCCATTGGCTTCAATGGGGTTCGTTATTCAATACGAGCACTCGAGCATCGGGAAAAGCAATCGAGCATTTTAGTGCTCGCTCATCTCTAATTAGAATTTATTAATATTGAATGTACAACCTGGCTTTATGGTCGGTGTTATGAACGAATTCATTAATATTGCAGCCTGATATTATGGTGGGTGGTATAAACTTATGTTGCTACTATTGAAATTTACTTTTTAGTATCTGATCAATGTTTTTTTCTATATTCTGGGGACAACCGAGGACAGCGTGTATTAACTTGCTGATACAGTCACAGTTTCTGTGGCATTCTTGGTGCAGTTCCAAGTATATTGTTGCCATAATCATATATTGGAAGTGCTAAATAGTTATTGATATCTAACATTGTTCATTCACCGGCACAATGCAAAATCCTCTCAATTTGCCATTTTCTTGTCTTCAGACACTGCAGGTTATACTTGATACTTGTTTCTTTGATTTTACTGTTGATATGGGTGTTTTATATATTCTATAGTGATGAGATTATTAAGAAATCTATGCTTTTGTTATTTTGTATTTCAATGTAAAAAAACAAATCCAACAATAATATGTACATTGTGGATTATTTTGGTGAAAACAATGCTTAATATGAATGCATTGTTGGTAGTAAACCCCTGTTCTTGAGCTTGTACCTTGATCCTGTGCCAGTTCCCCGATCCTCATATGTCTTCATATTTATGCCAAACCCTGTCAAATACACTTATCACTTATTAGTTGGTGTAGTTTGGCAATGCACATATTCTGCTAGGCCATATACCTTTAATTTAAACCATATTCCCATATTAAATCATAAATAGTTCTAAAAAGACTTTTAAATACTTCATAAACATGGTGCATGGCAAATGTGCGGTATTTTTTGTAGTCAGTAGATGTCAGCAGTTCCTAATATGAACAAAGTTTATAGATTATCTATGTAAAGTAATGTCCTCTTACTCTCACATATATCTGGCATTTCTCTCATCTATCTATACCTCCTATGTATCACTAATTATCTATTGTTATACAGGTACATGTGTTTGTATTTATTTAACAATTTGCTTACAGGGGTATCCCATCAGCAAATAAATCTTATTGTTTGCATAACGAAAAGTTATACAATTTTCCAATATACTTTCTGTATCAATTCCTCATAGTTTTCTAGATCTCTGCTTGCCGTCATTTTATAGAAAGTTTTTATCTTTAATTCCAATGGACAGAAATCTGACCATGGTAACATGGGTGCACAGTTTGTTAGTATCACAAAGAGTAATCAAAGCTGTGTGATACAATGAGCCGTGCACCCGTGTCATACTTCTGTCCACTGGAAATGAAGATAGAAGCTCTCTATAGAATGACAGCAAGCCAACATCGAGAAACCCGTGAGGAATTGATACAGAAAGTATATTGGAAAATTGTATATAACTTTTTATTACGCAAATCATAAGATTTATTTGCTGAAATGGGACAACCCCTTTAATTTATTTTTATGTCCAGGAGGCTAAGTAGATGTGTAAGGGTTACCTTAATTTTCCTTTTATATAGCCATAATGGAAAGCTGGTAAAAAAGTTAAACTTCTATTCATCTGCATCATTTACTTAAAGGGAACCTGTCACCACTGACCCCCCTGCCCCCACACACAAACCCTACACCAGTGGTGGCTAGCCTATGGCACTGGTGCCAGAGGTGGCACTCAGAGCCCTTTCTGTGGGCACTCAGACCATCACCAGAGATGACTCCAGGTATCTTCCTGCAGTCCCAGACAGCCCAGGACTTGCTGTGCACAGAGCTATTTTAAAGTGACAACTCTATCTGGGACTACCGGAGGAGTGGGAAGGTGTGGACAGAACTGGATTATCATTGTAGCTCCGGCTCAGGCCCTGACAATTCTTCCTGTTTAGGGGACCCTGGAGGGAAGCTACAATGATCATCCAAATTTCTTCTATTTTCTGCTTTATTGGTGTCCTCAGGGTGCTGGTATCAATAAAAGCTGTTACAGAGAAATCACCAATGAAATTTGTGTGTTGGCACTTTGCGATAAATAAGTGTAGTTGTAGTTTGGGCACTCGGTCTCTAAAAGCTTCGCCATCACTGCCCTACACTGTATTTTTCAGTTATCTTTATAAGTTTATATCATGGATTCCAGCCCCAGTTCTGCTAAAAATTACTTTTTTGCTCCCCCGTGTTTCTAAAGATAAAGTCAAGGAGGTTGGAGAACTGCAGAATATAGTCAAGCTATCCCGCTTCCTCACTGTTGCTGACACTTATAACCACCTCTGCCGATGTCATTCTTTTCTTGACAACAGATCTCGCATTTGCAGTGCACCGGGGAACTTGGTGGCATCTCGACATCGGCGCTGTGTGTCCCTGGCGTCTTCACAGGCACACCGGGTGGGCGTAGCAAAAACTCATCTGCTAGTTGGCCACACTCTTGCACCAGCAGCTGTGTCCGCTTCAATGGCACATGCACGGTGCGCCTGTGAAGCTGGGGACAAATAGTGCAAAAAGTACAATGTGTATATTGTAATATTCTTATAACCCCCTCTCCAGAGACTATTGGGTATATTAAAAGAAAATGTTAAATGTATAAGAGAACAGATCCTCACCATGTTTAGAGTGGACTTGAAGTCCTTTCCATACGCTTTCAACAGTGAACAAATAATGTCAAATGTAAATCCAGTGATGTGTTGCACACTTTATACAGTTTCCAGACAAACCATACGTGTTTCATGCTAGTGTAGAGAAATAGGTTTTTAAATTTATACTTTTTTTGTTAAACATATTTTACACAGTTGACCACATTCTATACCAATCTAAAGTAAAACATACAAGCAACAAATTGAAAAACAACACAAAAACAAACGCAAAAATTATTAATACTTTTTATTTACATAAAAAATTAAAAAAAGGGGAATTTTTTCTTGTGTTTCTGTTTTTAATTCCCCTCCAAGCCATATCTTTTTTATTTTTCCATGTAATGAGCTATGTGGAGGCTTATTATTTGAGAGACACATTGAACTTTCTGGTAGCACCATTTATTATTCTGTACAATGTACTAGAAAAAATTTCCATATTTGCTGGAATTGGCAAAAAACACAGTTGCGCTATATTCTTATAGGCTTTACTTTTATGGCTATAAATATATGGTCCACATGACACCTCTCCTTTATTCTTTGGGTCAGAATGATTTCAGAGATGCCAAATTTATATACAGTGTGGGTCATTTATATGGATACACCTAAATTAGAAACATGTAAAGAAATAAAGTTTTACTTGTGATATTCTCAATAAGGTTGATGTATTACACGAACCTTTTCCCATTGGAAAAAAAAGTTGGATCCAAAATTGCAGACTTCAATATTGCCATATATATATATACACCCCCCTCTTGAAAAGCCCCCCCCCCCCCTCTTATATACTAATGTGCCTCAAATAGGAAGTTGATATTACCATCCAAACCCATTTTATTTAGGTGTATCCATATAAATGGCCCACCCTGTAGTTTGGTTTTATCTTAATACTTTTTAAAAAAAACCCTTCAATTAAGCTTGTGTTGCTATATTCTGATACTGTTCTGACATGCTGAAATCTGCACCTTTCTGAAAGCCAAAATTGCGCAAAAGTGTAGATTCTGACATTTGTATGCTATTTTCTGTTCTGTTCTGTTACGGACTATTTCATCAGAACTCAGCATGGCCAACCAAAGTGATTGAGCGCTAATGCGAACTATAAACTTATTTGTTTCTGATGGTTTATATTCAGGAAGTGTGTGGCAACCAGGTGAGGAATACAAAGACAAGTGTGTCTTGGCTACAGTCAAGCATGGTAGCGGGAGTGTCATGGTTTGGTATTGCATGAGTGCTGCCAGCTGTGGGGAGCTGCAGTTCATTGAGGGAACCATGAATACTCGGATGTGACATACCGAAGAAGAGCATGTTCCCTCCTTTCAGAAACTGAATACCACTGCCCAGCTGAAGAAATTGAGGGAAGATGTGCTGAACTAGACAAGCACGTCTCCAGGCCTAAATTCTATTGAGCATCTGTAACTCTCTAACATCCTCCATGACGTCATCATGGAGGAGTGGAAGAGAATTCCAATTGCAACCTTTGAAACTTCATGCCCAAAAGGGATGGGACAGTGCAGGAACATATGGTGGGCAAGACTGGTGGCCACTATTACAATGTTATACAAGCTGTACATTGACTACTTTACATTGTATTAAAGTGTTGTATCGTTAAATTTGTCCCAAAGATATTTCCAAAATGTGAGGGTCAAGACAATCTCCTGCAGTGAGCATCAGTATGGGGAAGAAAGGTGATTTGAGTGCCTTTGAACGTGGCATGGTTGTTGGTGCCAGAAGGGCTGAGTCTGAGTATTTCAGAAACTGCTGATCTACTGGGATTTTCACGCACAACCATCTCTAGGGTTTACAGAGAATGGTCCGAAAAAGAAAAAACATCCAGTGAGCGGCAGTTCTGTGGGAGGAAATGCCTTGTTGATGCCAGAGGTCAGAGGAGAATGGGCAGACTGGTTCGAGCTGATAGAATGGCAACAGTGACTCAAATCGCCACCCGTTACAACCAAGGTAGGCAGAAGAGCATCTCTGAATGCACCGAACGTCGAACTTTGAGGCAGATGGGCTACAGCAGCAGAAGACCACACCGGGTGCCACTCCTTTCAGCTAGGAACAGGAAACTGAGGCTACAATTTGCACAAGCTCATCGAAATTGGACAGTAGAAGATTGGAAAAACGTTGCCTGGTCTGATGAGTCTCGATTTCTGCTGCGACATTCGGATGGTAGGGTCAGAATTTGGCGTCAACAAAATGAAAGCATGGATCCATCCTGCCTTGTATCAACGGTTCAGGCTGGTGGTGGTGGTGTCATGGTGTGGGGAATATTTTCTTGGCACTCTTTGGGCCCCTTGGTACCAATTGAGCATCGTTGCAACGCCACAGCCTACCTGAGTATTGTTGCTGACCATGTCCATCCCTTTATGACCACAATGTACCCAACATCTGATGGCTACTTTCAGCAGGATAATGCGCCATGTCATAAAGCTGGAATCATCTCAGACTGGTTTCTTGAACATGACAATGAGTTCACTGTACTCAAATGGCCTCCACAGTCACCAGATCTCAATCCAATAGAGCATCTTTGGGATGTGGTGGAACGGGAGATTCGCATCATGGATGTGCAGCCGACAAATCTGCGGCAACTGTGTGATGCCATCATGTCAATATGGACCAAAATCTCTGAGGAATGCTTCCAGCACCTTGTTGAATCTATGCCACGAAGAATTGAGGCAGTTCTAAAGGCAAAAGGGGGTCCAACCCGTTACTAGCATGGTGTACCTAATAAAGTGGCCGGTGAGTGTACTTGGCGGGTCATCTGTACATGTTCGGTGTATATAACTTGGGGGGCTGTATATAATATACCTAGGAGGTCATCTGTACATGGGGGTTGTATTTAACTGCGGGCTGTATATGATATACCTGGGAGGTCATCTGTACATGGGGCTGTATATGATATACCTGGGGGTCATCTGTACATGGGAGCTGTATATAACTGGGAAAATCTGTATATGTGGGCTGTATTTAAGGGTACTGGGGTTTATTTATCAGATGCCGGTGCTCATGTGCAGAAATAAATGCATCAGGCAAATTTTCACGTTTATAAAGATTTGGCAGCTGCAGCAAGGACAAGAATGCCCCGTGGTAGCTCCCTGACTGCAGCACTCACCATCCGGCCGGCCTCGCCCCCTTCAAGCCCCCATGGCATGGAGGTGGCGGAAAGGGTAAAAATAATCACAAGAGCTAGCAATAAGTTGCATTTGTGATTGTTTCAGGCCTTTATGGGGGGTGTATATATGTATATATTCATTACTGTATATAAAATTATTAGGGTTGTCTCTATACAAATTAGGAGGGTTTAAGTAAATTAATAACGGGGGGCCATAAAATAATTAAAGGACACAATGGGGCAAATTTAATTACCTGGTCCTGTTGCGATCCCCGATTCGGACGGTCCGACGAAGATGAAGTCCGGCGCGATTCACGAAGCTCGTGCGCCCAAGTTCCTGCATCCGTCGCTTCCCCGCCGAGGTCCACTGGAGTTCACCTTCTTCTTCCCGGTGCTTGTAAGCGCGTGTCTTGCTACAGAATTCTAAATGTTAAACCCTGCGCGTAGTCCGAATCCGTCAGGTTGTGCGACGGCCCGCCCCCACCTCCCCCCTTTTGTGTCACGAGCGACATAATCCCCGGTGTGATGCGCTGCAAAATGGCAATCATCGAAAATGCGCTCCGTGGAGCCTTAGTAAATGAGCCCAGCATATTGTTAAGGCTGCCCTCGTACAATGCGTTATGTAAATAATAACTTGTGTTTTACACATTTTAATTATTATTTAAGTGTTTGGTGATGAGTTTTGCTGGATGCGTTTACACTGGGTTATAAATGAACACAGAAGGAATACAGTAAAGGGTTTTGAGGGACACCCCCTTTCAAAACATTACAAAAGCAACCATCAGGAAATCTTTAAAGGTTCCAAATTCTTTGGTATAGAGAAGGTACAACGCAACTGGAGAGGGGGAAATTATATATCCCAAATGTCCAGAGCAGAAAGCAAATGGATCTTCTCTCTGAATACTCTAGCCCCTATGGGGTAAAATAATGAAATAGAATTATTTGCTTTTACATAGATGTACTCCGCTCAGAAGTACTCACCATTAGTCTCTTTCTAAATTCCCATCTTAGTCCCTTTTGATTATTATGTGGAAGCACATGTATGTATGTGTATTTTAATTACTAATAATCTTTTTAAACTATCCTTTATATACAATGTTTTCATATTTTATTGATATTAACATTAAAGATTCATTTTAAACTTAGTACACGCTCTCATAATCAACAAACACTCACATATTTTAACATACAGCAGCTCTCACTAATATAGGCAGGGTACGTTTATAAATGGTACGATGCATGTCCAGAAGTGCAATTCCCTGACGAAGGAGACACTGACAGTCTCCGAAACGCGTAGGAAAGTTTGTCCTTCTGGATTCCCCATAGTGTGGTGACGTCACCCATCGGATCGTACCAGAACTGTGAACGGAGCAGAAGCCACCGGCCGGGGCTCTGCTACCTTGTACAGGAACATCACTACGAACCTGCCTATGTTGGATACAAGTAAGATTTCTTGCGGAGAACGACTTGTAACATCACTCCTGGGATATCGAAACCTACATAAGGAGCCATCACCCACTGAACGCTTGGACTTACAGCTGTATCCACGAACAGTAAGCTGGACATGATCGTTCACCTACAGGTACCTACACACATCTATTGGTTGCCGTGAATTATTTACATTCTCTTCTCAAACAACCATACTAGTTTGGTTTTGAGTTAGTGGTATCAACATACATGTGCTAGTACCCGTGTGGAAATTGAATAGTCTAGTACTGTCTTGCTACAGTGTGTTATGTACATATAGGTTGGCGCAGGTATACATTTTTGTTTTTATATAATGTACTGTTTAACTACAAGTGGTTCTGTTGTGTGGAGTAATATATTATACATTGTATACATAATTAGTTATTATAGGATGACATTGGTTCCCAGTGAGCAATACCTTAACGCATGAAAAAAAAGTTTGTGTTTGAGTCACACAAACTAAACAAAACTTTAACACAATAAAAATTTTAAAATGATATACCCTGTTTTGGCTCACTGCTCCATACATATATTCTCCAAATATTTCAGGTTTTGGGACTGTCACTGGGCAACATTGAGTTTTATCTCCCTCCAAAGATTTTGAATTGGGTGTTTCTGTATGGAGACTGGGTGGACCCCTACAGGAGCTTGAAATGGTTCTTTCAGAGTCATTCTTAGTTGACTTGGTTGTGCGTTTCAGGCCATTGTCATACTGGAAGACCCAGCCACAAACTAACTTCAACGCTCCAACTGAGAGAAGGAGGTCATTAGCCAAAATCTTCTGCCAAAACTTCAAACGGGCATGTACATGTGCTAATATGAGGAGGGGAACCTTTTTTCCCTGCAGGTTTTTAATCCATGATGGCGTAGTCTGTTACTAAAAGTGAGCTTTGAGCGATTTATTGTTCTGGGCTGATTTATGACCTTTCTACAAATCATACTTGCCCCATGAGGCGAAATCTTGGTTCGGTTCCAATTTCTATTAATTGTGCCAACAGTTGTTGCCTTCTCACTCGTGATAAGCACCCACAAACCCAGAAACAGAACAAGTGCTGCTGTTCAGAATGTTTGGGGAAAAGTGTCAATCAAGCAGCTTTCAAGCCCTTAGAAACCACAGGTAGTAATAATAATAATAATAATAATGATCTTTATATAGTGCCATCAAATTCTGTTGTGCTTTACAAATCGTAGGGGAAATATACAAATATAATATCACATTAACCCTTTCAGGACCTGGCCCTTTTTTGTTTTTTCATTTTCATTTTTCACTCCCCATGATCAAAAATCCATAACTTTTTTATATTTCCATGTACAGAGCTGTGTGATGGCTTATTTTCTGTGTAACAAATTGCACTTCATAGAGATAGTATTGAATATTCCATGCCGTGTACTAAGAAGCGGGAAAAAAATTCCAAATGCAGTGAAATTGGTAAAAAAACACATTTGTGCCGTATTCTTGTGGGCTTGGATCTTACGGATTTCACTGTGCGCCCCAAATGACATGTCTACTTTATTCTTTGGGTCGGTGCAATTATGGGGATATCAAATTTATATAGGTTTTATATTGTTTTCATACATTTAAAAAAGTTAAAACCTCCTGTACAAAAATTTTGGGGGGATTTTGCCATCTTCTGGCGCTAATAACTATTTTATACTTTGGTGTACAGCAGGGGCGTCACTAGGTCAAAAGATCCGGGGCCCGTGCCCCGGATCTTTTGGTCTGTGCCCCGGATGTCTCAGTGCAGTATCAGTTTCTGCAGTGTTCCCTGCCTCCTGTCACTTCAGTGCCACTTTACAAGGAACCTGAACAGAGATAAACTCTTTCCTCTGCCCAGGACACAGGCCACGCCCCCAGCTCGTCCACCTTCTTCAACAATACTTTTTAACCCCTTACAGTCTGTGGAGTAGTGTAACATCGTGCAGGATCTTAGTCCTGCAGAAAGTTGATAGATGAGCTCTCCACATATCAGCCTTTCCATGACAAGCAGTGTGATTACAGCAGTCCACATGGAGGAGGAGGGAGGATTCCTGCAGCTATTATGTCAGCTCTGCCTGCTTGCCACCTTCTACAACAGAGAGCCTGACACTTCCAATTATCCTCCATTAGACATAGTAAGTTATGTGAGGATGTCCATACTGTAGTTGTTGTACACACAGAATGTATATTTCTATTTATGCGTTTCTGGTTATCTACATTAATAGCTGAGTGTGCATGAGGAGAGCTCCAAGCAAAAGAACTTATTCCCCTGCTTACAGTCCGTCTGACATCAGCGAGTGAAGCCAATGCGAATAGCCAGAGATGGGCACCACCTCATATCCTCTAAAACCTTGGTCACATGGAGGTGTACTGTGCCTCGCACACAATACAAGTCTGGGGCACATTTTTATATGATCATAGGCACTCGCTGGCTCCAGCCTCCAGAAAAATCACAACAGGCACCTGCGATGTGCTGCGACAGTGGGGCACTTGTACAACAGGTCTGACCTGGCGTACAATCGCGCCCTGGACTGTGCCTGAATAGGTGCAGGTGCAGGACAGTAACACCATGCGTGGGCCCACTGCATTGCCTCCTTGACCAACCCTCCCTGCCCAACCAGCATAGTTGCCATAGTTGTTCTGTGCCGGGAATTTCAATTAAATCACATCTTTTATATGTTTGTCGGACTAACACACAGCACGCATGTACAGTTGTGTGTGTGAATCCTAAGGGTGGTGGCACACATGGCATTTTGAACCAGTTTTTAGGCCGTTTTTAGTCATGTGTTTTCAGATCCTGATAAGGATGCGTCTTTATCCAGTTTTCCAAAAATTGATCCGTTTCTTACGATCTGAAAACGCATGACTAATAACGGGTTTAAAATGCCACATGTGCCACCACCCTACGAATGTATAATTTAAAGGACATCTTCCATCAGATTAATTTCTTATATCTTTGCTTGGCCGCATTTCTGTAAAAAATAACTTTATAAGATATGCAAGTTAGCCTGTGGTGCTCTGCAGAGCACCATCAGGATACACCGCAATATATTTTATGCCAGCCGTGCTCTGAGAGCCGGTGAAATTTGAAAAGAGAGCCAATGACATCACCGTCTCTCAGAACGCGGCTGGCATAAAATATATTGCGGTGGATCCTGATGGTGCTCTGCAGAGCACCACAGGCTAACTTGCATATCTTATAAAGTTATTTTTTACAGATATGCGGCCATGCAAAGATATAAGAAATAAAGGTAGGGGAGGGGGTGGTACGTAATAGTCATCTACCACCACGTAATCTGTTGGTAGATGTCCTTTAAAGATATACATATTCTTTAAAACTGCGTTTAAAACATGTTCCTCTGAGATATCAACTCAGATAGCCCCAGATAGAGTTTTGTACTGTATAGAGCAGGAGGAGTGATATAGTGATATCATAACACCTCATCCTTCACAGCAAGAAGACAGAGAATGAATTGGGAATAGAGGCAAGTATTAATATTTTTTTATTAAATTATAAAATTTGGGGGAGTCTTTAGTATAGGAACATTGACACATAATTACTAAGGGCCGTGCGCCAGTTTTCTTTCAGACTTTGCAAGTTCTTTTCAGTACAAACTGCTTGCACAGGTATTTAAAAAGTGTCTGACACACATCTGTGGCGTACGTGTGGCGCACACTGCAGTATACCCAATGCGACACATTTCTGCACTGATATGGCTGTTCCAGTGCTCAGTCGGACCTTGCACCATATTTATCATGCAAAGTCCGACAGATATGCATCTATGCATAGACATGCATGAAGTCTGACAGAGAAAAAAATGCATATAGTGCCCATTGCACTGTTATTAGTAATTGTGCCCCATTATTTACTCTGAGCATTAGTGAATGTGAGGGTATTATTCAGTGTGGATGGGAAGGGGGCACATTGAGGGGACTTTAGTGTGCCAGCATTTTTTAGTGTGAGCATTATTTAGTATGGGTATAACTATGTGGTTGGTTTCTTACAGTCTGCTTTATTAGGAAGTGGGCCACATTTAGGTGGCAAGTGTAGATGTTTCATTGAGGGACATTATAAGGTGGAGAGCATATCCACAGGATATGTCATAAATACATGACAGGTGCAGATGCCTCAGGACCATCTCTAAAACAGGGGTCTGATGACGTCCTGTGAGCGGCCAGGCCAAATGAAAAGTCAAAGAAAATGTACATCTCTGTATTCTGCCCGTCTGCGTGAATGGAGTCAGCTGCCCCCCATTTTTGAGATAGAAGCAGAACCCAAACCTGTTGTATCTTTTACATATTCTATGGATATGTAATATGTGCTATTATTCATAATACTCGTTTTAGTGTGATGGCCACAATGACCCCAATATCACTAGATGTAATAGATACATCTGTACTTATCTCCCGTGTTTTCTGTAGCTGTAAATGATATGCACTGTTGTTTGTACCTCAAGCACATGTGGGCGGAGGGTATGTAGAGGAGTTGACACTACTGAGAATTCAATGTATATGCATTGGGGCCCATGCCCCGAATCTTTAACAACCCTAACAACGCCCCTGGTGTACAGAGCTGTGGGTGGTGTCATTTTTTGCGGATTTTGATGACGTTTACAATGTTATCAATTTTAGGACTGTTTGACCTTGTGATCACTTTTTATAGAATTTTTTAATTCTATAAAAGTAGCCTCAATATGCAGCAAAGACTTACCGGCTATGGAGAGGGCTCAGCGCATGAGCCCTCTCCATGCACCCGCGGCCGACCCGTGACGAGGGCTCGCAAGAGTTTAAAGTCTATGAGGATGAGGGAGTGACACAAGAGGTAAAAGAGATTTTATAATAGTCCAGTCATTCTTTATAAGGGATTGTTCACTGTGTAAAGATATACTGTTGGATGTAGAGAGTATATATAAAATTTAACCTTTATTAGATATGTCTTAAAATAGGTAAGAGAAGTGTCAACCCTACACCAACAAAACTTGTGTTCTAAAAACTGTCCGACCCCAGACTCAGCACGTATTCAGCTGACGTAGGCTGAGGTCAGGAAAATGACAAACATGCGGAGGTTTGTGGTTCGGTATATAGTACATGGAGCTCACTGTCTAACGGATGGGAAGCACACACAAACATGCACACACGCACCACCGTCTTCTGACTACATGGTAGACTCTAATTCCAATCTTTCCTCCTCAACATAATAAGATAAACATAGATAAAAAAAAACTTATCCATCTCAGGCGTAGCATGGTTAACTTAAACCTAGACTGAGATGGTGAAATAATGTGTAGGCTAAATGCTGATAAATGGATGGATAGAGGTCAGCTGTCTAGCAAAAATGGATTCTACACTGAATGCTCCCATATGCTAGCTCCTTACAGCTATTTGATACACTCTATCTGCAGCTAGCCCTCCTAAGAGTAAAGTGATCCGACACGTTTCCTTATAACTGGAAGACCGTTAGGATTTGATACTGAAAGTACGGGCAGGTTTGTACTTTGTATGTAAGATTTTTGTAAGCTGGGACTGTATATATATAAAAATTGTACCAGTGATAATTGGATTTTCAAAATTTTTTGCTGTAATGGGACCAAGGATTATCAATAAAGCTTTATAACAGACACCTTACAGCTGACCATTGCAGTCTGGGAGTAAAATAAAGCATCCAGAGAGCTTCACCAGAGGTCACAGTGGGGGGTTTGTAACTAGGGGAAGTCTATAAGTCGGGTGCCCTTAAGTAAGGGACCGCCTGTATATGGGAAAATTGGCAGGCCAACCTTTCATTTCCTCTTTTAATTTAAATTCAATTTCTCATCTAACTTATCCAATATTTGAATTACAATATTGCAATATGTGATAATGATGTGACTGTAAGAATTAGTTTTTTAAATTGGGTGTTAAAGACTATCTTAGGCTATTGACAAAAATTGTATATATTATAGTACTTCAGGGATGTCAAGAATTTAAACAACTTATAAGTAAACTAAATTCTTGGTGTAAATAAATTGACTGGAAGATCCATATGGAACCTGTTTACCTCTGCGGTGCCGCTTCAAAATTCTCTTAGTGTTAACTGTGCATAGTCATACCCTATGTTCATGCTTTAGTGTGGGGTTGCCCAACAACAATTTAACTATGGGGATTGGATTTTCTTAGTTGTTCCCATGTGGATAGCTAAGGATTTATGACAGTGAAATATAGTTTGCCAGGTCTAGATGATATACATTTAATGGCTGACCATAACCCAATGAAAAGATCATACCTGCAATGCACATTGTTGAAATCAAATTGGGTGTTAAGATAAAGAAGCAGCTGGTTAGAGGAGCAGTTACTTAGCGACATATTGTTTTTATTGTCACCAACCTCAATTAGGCAAGGTGTGACGTATAACAGCTCCATTACACACTATGCAGAGCACTTTTACATGTGATCCTGTTTATTCTTTGTTTTTGATGATTACAATACAATCTGCTACTGTCTTTTCTCCCCTATCTCCTAACAGATGTTCTTCTCTCTGTCCTCTTTACTTTTGGAAAGCATCGAAACTTACTTACTATAGATTTGAATGCATCTACTTGAAACTTGGAAGATTAAAGTAAGCATTGTAGCAGATGTTAATTGGTCTCAGTGGACAATTACTTAACCCCATGCTGGGGGTTGAAAATGAACTTTGAAGGAGGTTCTCTGTGTGAGAGAGTTGTTCAGTACACACTCATATTCTCAAACTGTTACAGGATTCTTACAAGAACATGCAAAATGTTTTCACAGAAAAAGGTACATTTGCCAATTAAAAATTATCTATAAATTATCTATAAAAGCAATCCAATTGTGAATAAGGACAACAGTAATCATTTATGATTGTACTGAATTTTAGGTTTGCAAATGTTTTTCTATAAAATATTTTTCTTTTTGTTGAATAAATAAAATGAAATTGAATAGATTTCAATTACATTAGAAATAATTTGCCCCAAATGACTACGTTTTAATACAAATAAATGGTATGTTACAGAGGTAATCTAAGCAGACTGATGACAAGGCCCACTAGGCCACAAAAACACAGGTGGTATAATGACTTAAAGGGGTTGTCCTAGTTAAACATATTACTCCCATATTTACAGATAACATTGTAGAATAACTACATATATATATATATATATATACCCTGTTTCCCCTAAAATAAGACATCCCCCGAAAATAAGACCTAGTACAATTTTGTTCAGGGTAAGAAATATAAGGCCTCCCCTGAAAATAAGACCTAGCGGCAGTCATTGCAGCAGTTCCGCCCAAGCCGTTACATTACTATTAGGAAATCCTTATAAATGCTACCAGGATAAGAAGGGTTCATTTATGGAAAGTGAAAGTGAGACGGGGGCCAATGATTCTAATAGAAATGGAGTCACACGAAATACAGCATGAAATTTAGAGTTTGGAGAGTCATAAGGAGGTTAGAGAAGTTGATTTTTTGTTCAATAATAAATGTAAATTCTTGATCATGGAAAAATAAGACATCCCCTGAAAATAAGACCTAGTGCCTCTTTAGGAGCAAAAATTAATATAAGACACTGTCTTATTTTCGGGGAAACAGGGTAGTACTAATAATTGAATTTTCAACTGCTGCTTGAAAGGAGATATTTAATAAACATGTAGGGCCCTTTAATGTTAATCACAAGCAAATGTTTTTCTATAAAATATTTTTCTTTTGTTGAATAAATAAATAATTGAATAGATTTCAATTACATTAGAAATATTTGCCCCAAATGACTACGTTTTAATACAAATAAATGGTATGTTACAGAGTATCTAAGCAGACTGATGACAAGGCCCACTAGGCCACAAAAACACAGGTGGTATAATGACTTAAAGGGGTTGTCCTAGAAACATATTCTCCCATATTTACAGATAACACGTTATACGAATAACTACGTTTTAAGACAAGGATCTACGTGGTGCATGGAAGCCTGTATTATTTTACAAGCTATACATATACAAGTGTGTTCCACTGGTCACATCTATTGTAGTTACTCTTAACTCTACGGATTAGAAAAAGTCTGAAGAAAAACAATGCTCAGCACATCTTTTGTTCATATAAAAACTCAACATGACAACTGAATTATTTTTTCAGCTGAGCTTTACATGCATCTATCAATATCAATACAAGAGTTTTACAGCATTAAGTTCTTTATTTTTCCTGCTGTGAAAAATTATTTCCACTAATTTGTCATACAGGTGTCCTGAGACAAAGTGCCAAAAAGTACAGAAGTAAGAAAGATATAACACCCACAGACAACAAAATATGTCTGCAGTTATTAAAAGCATATCCCGCTCAATCACTGTTCTTCTGTTACAGCCAGGCCAGGATTAGGAAATAGCTCCTTTTATACAATTAGACGGCATGTCAACTTGACTTGTTTCTTTTGACTTGACAGCTTATCACACCAGTTTGCTTTATCGTGCCAAAACCTTCCAAGAGGAGATTAGACACGCTTCACAAATTACAGTTTATAGTTTAGTGAACACCTTGAAAGATACAATGAAGAACTTCTTTCTGTTAATGTCACCCACAGAAAGCAAGTTTATGCCAGAGAAACCATTGGATATTAAGAGCAATTGCTCAATTTTTTTTAGTTTGTTTTTTTTTAAGACTGTTTAAATCAGATGATAGAATATAAATTTAAAATTTTTATATTTATTGTTATCATTTGTAACAAATCCATACAAGGGTATAAAAATGTATTTGTATATGCCCCAGTGGGGTTAATAGGTGCTGAATAGATTGATCACCTGCTTTGGAGCCAAAGTAAAGAGTCACTACAAAGAAGCACTCCTATTCATTAATGTAAAGAAAACCATGCATTACTACATTTTCTATACAGTTGCAATGTGGTGAATGACTTTATGCACAAGGAAAATCAGAAAACACCTTTAAAGTCTAACACTGATGTCATAATGATTTTTACCAAATGCTTATAAGTGATAAGTGATACCCCTTTAAAAACACACAGAACAACTCCTATATTGAATTCCTAGCCCCTTTTTTTCCAGAGGTATGGCATTTTGTGTTCTGATGCTGCTTATCAAAAATGTTCCTCAGCAGCAGTGCAGTGGGCGAACACTAAATTGGGGTTCGTTATTCGAGACGAGCACTCGAGCATCGGGAAAAGTTCGTCTCGAATAACGAGTACCCGAGCATTTTAGTGCTCGCTCATCTCTACCTAACACTGATGTCATAATGATTTTTACCAAATGCTTATAAGTGATAAGTGATACCCCTTTAAAAACACACAGGACAACTCCTATATTGAATTCCTGGCCCCTTTTTTTCCAGAGGTATGGCATTTTGTGTTTTGATGCTCCTTATCAAAAATGTTCCTCAGCAGCAGTGCAGTGGGCGAACACTAAACTTATCAAAAATGTTCCTCAGCAGCAGTGCAGTGGGCGAACACTAAAATCTTCCTGTATCTGACCTGAAACTGATGTCTATGAAATAGCTTGTGGTGCAGAGAGACAGAGAAAGTTTTGTAGAATCACAGACTGGGGTGGATGGACTGATAGGGAACATAGGAGCTTTTCTAGCTCACTTTTGTGTGTGAGAGACTTTGGCAGCCATAGAGCAGCGCACACTCAGATACACATCGAGAGCACTGTCACATGACCTCCCCCTTCACCCTCCAGAATGAACAACAGCTCTCCCCCTCTATGAGTCCATAGAGATGTTTGCAAGATTTTCATAAGGTTTATCATCACTGCCAGGGGAAGCGTCGACTTATGGAATAACTTAATCTGAAGAGTATTGTAAAGGAGTTGTCTAAGAGTTCCAAAAAATTAGGAGCCGGCTGGGGTAGGCTTTTAAGCTGCTTGTGGTGCTGCCATCTTGGATGGCCAATCAGTGCAAACCTTCCCCGACCCAGTGACATCATTGGAGGGTTTCAATTGGTTGCCATGGCAGCCTACAATCTTATAGAGACTTGTAGACATGTAATTTATACTGATCTTTAATAGCTTGTGGATGGCAAGCTATTAGATATCAGCAGTAAAATGATTATATACTGCAATACAGTAGTATTGCAGTATATTGTATGAGCAATCTGACCCTTGCAGGGTTAAAATACCCTAGAGAGCCTGAAATAAAAGTAAAAAAAAAATGTTAAATATAAAAGTTTACATCACCCCCCCTTTCACTAGAACACAAATTAAAACAAATAAACAGTAAAAAACATAAGCATGTAAGGTATCGCTATGTCCCAAAATGCCTAAAAAATCGAAAAATATCACTTCCAGACCGGGAAAACAGGAAGACAGAAACTCAGGAAGACGGGAACACAGGAACTCAGGAACAGGAACACAGGAACTGG
This sequence comes from Engystomops pustulosus, assembly GCA_019512145.1. Taxonomy (NCBI): domain Eukaryota; kingdom Metazoa; phylum Chordata; class Amphibia; order Anura; family Leptodactylidae; genus Engystomops; species Engystomops pustulosus. Next base: position 194,287,562 of record CM033641.1, read on the forward strand.
AGTCTAAGAGTTCCAAAAAATTAGGAGCCGGCTGGGGTAGGCTTTTAAGAAAAAAATGTGTACAGCTCAGAAGCACAGAAGCTGTGCTCAGGGAGCTTCCAATTGGATGAGCTGGCCGGCTCAATCCAGGATGGATTGCAACGTGGAACATTAGGAACGACGGTAGAGGTGAGTACACCTTTATTTTTTTAAAAAGCCCACCCCAGCCTGGCTGAAAACAAAATGCAAAGTTGTTCTACATTACAAGAGCTATTGATTTGTGAAAATATCAGAGTTGCACTTTAATAGGGTTTTGCATGCAAATTAATTTTACACGCACCACAATGTACTATGAAGTTGTGGTGCTGCAAATGAGAAATGAGGTATGGAGAGAGCTCACATGTTGAGCACTCTCCATACACATTGGGTGTCAGCAGACACCTTCCTATAACTGCCATGCATGAAACCTAACAACGCTGCTTGTGGTGCTGCCATCTTGGATGGCCAATCAGTGCAAACCTTCCCCGCCCCAGTGACATCATTGGAGGGTTTCAATTGGTTGCCATGGCAGCCTACAATCTTATAGAGACTTGTAGACATGTCATTTATACTGATCTTTAATAGCTTGTGGATGGCAAGCTATTAGAAGTAAAAGTAAAAAAAAAATGTTAAATATAAAAGTTTACATCACCCCCCTTTCACTAGAACACAAATTAAAATAAATAAACAGTAAAAATCATAAGCATGTGAGGTATCGCCATGTCCCAAAATGCCTAAAAAATCTAAAAATATCACTTCCAGACCGGGAAAACAGGAACATGGGAACTCAGGAAGACGGGAACACAGGAACTCAGGAACAGGAACACAGGAACTGGACCACAGGTAAGGACTGGAACATGGGAACAAGCTGGAAAACAGGAACAGGCTGGAACACGGGAACAGGCTGGAACACAGGAACGGAACACAGGAACTGGAATGCCGGAACTGGAAAGGAGGAACTCACAGGGGGCTTTCACTTCACACATTAAGGCTTGAAAATCCGGCATGGAGTGATGGGATCCGAGGCATGGATCACAGGGACACCTGTGACAACATTTTTCCATCCTTAAATTTTTTAATAAAATATTATTAAACAGACATATATGTCCCAAATTGATATAAATGAAAACGTTAGAGTGTCCCACAAAAATGACACCTTACATGGGTTTGTACACCAAATTATAAAAAAGTTATTGGCCTCATAATTTTGGCAAAATGTCAATTTAATTTTTTTCTTGTACAAAGATTATTTTTTTTTAGATTTACTAAAACAAGCATGTCAGGTACTTGTGTAGCTGCTGTCTGTGTCTCTCATATGTTTGTAGGAGTAGGACACAGCATGTCAGGTACTTGTGTAGCTGATGTCTGTGTCTCTCATATGTTTGTAGGAGGAGGACACAGCGTGTCAGATACTTGTGTAGCTGATGTCTGTGTCTCTCACATGTTTATAGGACGAGGAAACAGCATGTCAGGTACTTGTGTAGCTGATGTCTGTGTCTCTGTGTGGTGGCAGAATTAGTTACAGAGACCTGATGACAGGTGTCCTTAAAGCTTACACTTTTTAAATGTAGAAATTATGCTCTGTTCAACCATAGGATCCATTCTATAGTAAATCACATGTAAATTGATTTTTGAATGCAACTGTAGGTTGTCATACAGAGGCTTTACTGTAAGGACTGTAACATATGTTGTATGACATGAATTCTGCTTTGCATATTTTGCTGCATACATCATATACATATCAGTCTGTGGAGAAGTCATGACACTAGACATGGAAAACCTGAGAATTCCTCAAGCTGAGGGTGGTATCCTGCTAATAACCTGATGTAGCGCTTGCTTTCAGCTTTTAATCTGTGGTCTCCAAGGCCCAAGCAGCTGCTTATTCTGTCTACCCATCTTCCTAGTGTCATCAGTCACTCGGTGCACTCTTTAGAAGCCCCCATGACAAAGAAACTTTATATAAGCTTGTTATACAGTACATTGCGCTTTAATTCCGGCTGATCTCGATGTACTTCAAAAGCCATCATTATTCATCTCAGGAACAGTGGTATACACAGGCAGTCCCCGGGTTACCTACAAGATAGGTTCCGTATGTTTGTTCTTAAGTTGAATTTGTATGCAAGTCAAAACTGTATATTTTATAATTGTAATCCCAGACAATTTTTTTTTTGGTCTCTGTGACAGTTGGATTTTAAAACTGTTGGATTGTCATAAGAACCAGAATTAACAATAAAGCAAACAATAATTGCAGACACCTTTTATAACTCCTACAGCTGATTAATATGGGGCTAAAGTACAGTAAATTACCAACATCCAAAGGTCCGTTTGTAACAGACTTACAGACTTACAGGGGTCGTCTGTAAGTCAGGTGTTCTTAAGTAGGGGGACTGCCTGTATTTGTTTTCTTACATGAGTTGAACAGACATCTACAATTTGCCTACATACCTTTAGTAAAATGTTTATTTCAACTGTATTGTAAAACACAGTGATGGCAAACCTTTTAGCGACCGAGTGCCCAAACTGCAACCCAAACCGCCCTTATTTAATGAAAGCAGTAACTTATTGCTCCCTGTTCTTCAACAACTTTCAATCAGATTGGCCTCCTGAGGACAGTAAAACAGTAGAAAGATGGAAAATTTGCATCACTTTAGCTTCTTTCCAGTGTCCCTCTGTACACAGAGAATCGTGAGGCCAGCAGGAAGTCCTCCAAAGATAATTTGGCCCTGTCTACTCATTCTCCCTCTTCCTACAGTTCTAAGTAGCAAAGTAAGTTAGTTCTGTCTGGTGTGCTGGGGCGATGGCCCGGGTGCCCACAGAAAGGGCTCTGAGTGCCACCTCTGGCACCCGTGCCATAGGTTCGCCACCACTAGTATAACATCTAAAACATTTGGTAAATATGGGGAACTAATTTATCCCTCTTCTCTTGTAAACAATGGAAGTAATTACATCCAGCAGATGACAAGATGGCAATAGATGACAAAAGTTCTTTAGGTCCTCAATTATGCCGCATCGGATTTGTCTCCTTGAGATGCTGTATTGTAACTCACTACGATACACCATAGTCTCCCTAAGAAACCATGCTTTTAGTAAGGAATAGAGATGAGCGAACATACTCGTCCGGCTTGAAATGCTACGTTCGAAACATTAGCGTACTCGAAACTGCTCGTTGTGCTTGGACTAAATACTTCGCCCGCTCGAGAACTGGCATGCTCCCGCGTTTTGGCTTTTTGCGGCCAGAAACAAGCCAATCACAACAAGCCAGGAGACTCTGCCCTCCCCAGCATGACGTGACCCTTACACGCGATAGCATGGTTGTGCGGGCCGAGATCATGTGACCCTATGATAGACTAGCCCCTTCCAGGCTGCTCGGCATCATTCTGTGTCTGTCTTGCCTCAGTATATAGCTGCTGCTGTTCAGTTAACGCGTAGCTGTTCATATTAGAATCTGTTTAGGCAGGAGTGATTCTACAAAGAACCCCACAGCCCTTCTTATAAGGGCTACAAAACGTTATACATTTTTTTTTATTTCTTGTTGCTGGGCTTCTGGGCCTAGTAGTGCAGCTAGTACCATATTGTGAGCGATTTTGCAGGGGACCTTTTCTACCTACCCCGGTTGTGTTTAGCTCTATGAACACAGTATCCACCTCAACAACCAAAGTGGACATTTATTAGGGGTTTGATTCGAATTAGGCAGAGTCGTGGCTTAATTATTATTTTTATTTACCTTTTATTTCATATTTATAGCTCAACTCATCTTCAAAGTAGTGTTGTCTTCCTGTGCGCTACAAATAGCCATAGGAGAACCCCACGGCTTACTTGAGACCTACAATAGCATATATTTTATCCTTTTTGGTTTTGTCTTTGTGGCTGGCTTGCTGGCATTAGTTTAGTGGTCAGCTAGTAACCAATTGTGAGGAATTTTGCCTGTGAGACTTCGACGTTGTGTTTAGCTCTTAGTTACACTCATATCCACCTCAACAAACCGAAGTGGGAACAAATTTTATTGGGGTTTGATTAGAATTAAGCGAAGTCTGCTGATTTTTTTTTTTTTTTTTTTACCCTTATTCTTTTTATAGCTCAAACTTCACTTGCAAAGTAGTGTCTTTCAGTGTCGCTACAACAATTGCCATAGGAGAACCCATACGGCTTACTAGACCTACATAAGCTTTATATTTTCCTTTTTTTGGTTTGCTTTGTGGCTGGCTTTTGCTGAGCATTCGTAGTGCAGCTAGTAACATATTGTGAGGAATTTGCTGGTGAGCTGCGACTCTGTTGTGTTTAGCTCTTATGACACGCAATATCCACCTCACAGAAACCGAAGCGGGACATTATAGGGGTTTGATTAGAATTGGCAGAGTCTGCTGATTTATTATTTTTTTTTTTTTTACCTGTATTTCTTTATAATAGCTCAAAAACTCATCAGTCACAAGGCAACAAAACCCAGTTGTGTGCTGTCGTGTAGTTAGAAACTACCATAGCAATAGGAATAGCAACATAGTTTTGTTAAAAAAAAAATAAAAAAATAACCACAAAAAAAAAAATTAAAAGTTTACACTTTATATTTGGAAAATGTTTAAAACCCGAGGGCCTAGTGGTAGAGGACGAGGGCCGTGGACGTGGGCGTCCAACTCTGCAGTCAAGGGGTAGGGGCAGTGGTACCTGGCGGGGTGTACACACACTGCTGATAGGGAGCAGGGGAACTCGCCGCAGAGCTACACCCCTAGTTCATCATGTACTTAATCTTACATCGGACTCGGGTAGTAAGCACTGTGATCGCCAGTAACAGTGTCGAAGACAGGTTTGATGTACGTTGGATGCGGTGACAATGCTTCAGGCATTTGGCCCCATCAGTTCGTCTTCACAGCAGTCCCCTTCACCGAATCAGCACTCCTCCTCTCCTCACCCCTCCACCCCCCTCCTTCCCCCCCGCTGTGCTGCCCCCTCCCGCAAAATTTGGCCATTTGATGAACCGGCAGTACTCTGAGGACTGTTTTCTGGACCTTCCCACAGTCCAATCCAACCACTTGTCCTGTTTGCTGCTGGAGCAATTTTTCCGATGCCCAGGTTTTTCCAACCAGTCACAGTCTGTGGGTGATTATGACACTTTGACGTAATGAGAAGTGTGAAAGAGGTGTTGACATGAGGAACCGGATTGAGACCGTTGTAGAATTGAGTGTTTGTCAGGGCAGAAGTCCGAGGGGAGGAGCAGACTGAGGGATCGATGATTGATGAGTGTGACATGACCCAGCTGGGTTAGAAGGCTCCGGGGAACCAGTCCTCTGAGACGGAGGTAGCCATTCCTATCGACGAACAGTTGGAAGAGGCGTGGTGGGGCCACCGACGGAGAGGCATGGCCCGGCTGGTGCATCGCGCCAAATGTGCCACGTAAGTTCAACTCCCGTGGGGTGAGGGCTCATAGGCGGCATTTTCAGAATTGGAGGTTCTTAAAGAAACACCGGTGGAACCCGACGGTACTGTGGTGTGCAACCTTTGCCAAACCAGATCAGCGGGGTTCCACCACTACTAGCTTAACTACCACAGTATGCGCAGCATATGATGCTAAACCCCCACTCAATGGCACAAGCCCGTTCACCTCTGGCCGTGCACACCACTGCTCCTTCCCCGTGTGTCATCTGCTAGTCAGCCCCTCCCATGACCGCCCAACACCTCCCTGCGAAACCCCATCTTCGCCTCCACGATCCTCCACAGCATCACCAGCGTTCAGCTCTCATACCCCAGACGTGGAGCAAAAGGAAGATAAGGCGCAACCACCACACCCCAAGCCCCAACGTTCGCACATCTCCAAGTGTTGCTTAGCCTGGAGATGCTGCCCTATAGGCTGGTAGAGAACGAGGCCTTTCGAACCTCATGTCGGCGGCCGCCCCTCGGATATTCGGTTCCCCCAGCCGCACTACACTTTTCCCGTTGTGCCGTCCCAGCCCCACAAGCACGTGTCAGAGAACATCATCCGTGCCCGACCAACACCGTTTCGACAAGGTCCACCTGACCACGGGACACGTGACGAGTGCTGCCGGCAGGGCCACTATATATCGCTGACGGCAACATTGGGTTAAAGTGTGGAGGCTGGGACCGAGTCACGCCTGGGCTGGTCCATATACTGCCGACGCCGAGGATTGCGGGGCCTCACCTCGGTCCAGTCTACAAGCCTACTATGCCTCCTCCTCCTCCACCCTCCCCCCTCCTCCACCCTCCTCCTCCTAATTACCATCCTGGTCCATGGCGCATCAGTCCTAGCTTAGGCAGCAGCATGCGTCGCTAAGCGACAGCATGGCGGTGCTCAACTGCTGAGCCTAGCGATAAAGCACCCCCCCCCCCCCAAGAGACTATTACAGGGCTCACGGCGCAGACTGATCTGTTCTTGTCACCGCGTGTAACCTGAAGCCAGGCATGGTTGTGTGTGACAATGGCCGTAACCTGGTGGCGGCTCTGCAACTCTGCAGACTGACACAGGGTATGCCATGCCTGGCCCATGTTTAAATCTCAGTTCATACAGCGTTTCTCAAGACGTACACCCAATCGGTCTGATTTGCTCACAAAGGTGCGCCGCATCTGTCGCATTTCAGGAAGTCCAGCACAGATCTGCCACTCTCATGGCACGCAATCGCCGCCTCCAACGTGCCCCGCCGTCACGACTTGTTGTGCGACGTGCCCACGAGTTGGATGTATTCAACATATACCATGTTATCCAAGGTTTACCAGCAGCGCAACGATTGTAGACGGCCAGATGTCAACTTCCATCCACCGAACTGTGTCAGGTCGTCAGCTTCCTCAAGTCTACAATAGGCAGTGGACGTGGATGTCTGATACTTCAGGTGCGATAACTTTGAGGAGTCACAAAGTGGGTCAGTGGCAGTGCCCCATCTCAGCCTCACCATCCCCTGCTTGGCCTGTTGAAAAACTCTCTGTGTCAGCAGAAGTCGGAAGCTTTGCGCTCTTCACAAGAAGCGGGAAGAAGTGTTCCCTTTTGATAGCCAAAGCACCCTTAGGTCTGTTCTTCTCAGCGCATATCTGAGAGGTTAGGTGAGGAGGATAGATGTTCGGACAGAGAAATTGGACACACGAAAGAGAGAAGATGATGAGGAGAGCAGAAAAGGCAGGACCATGACGTATTCTCAGTCACCTGTTATTCAGGTCTGTATAGCAGAAGAAGAGGATTGGAGGCGTCAGGAGGAGGAAATGCGGCATCGTGCCCGTGAGGGCGAGTGAATTTTTGCGCGTGGACTTGGCGCAATGGCAGATCTTCTGTAGCTGCCTATCTTCCCGTGACCTCCGGTTCAAAAGAATTTATTCCATCACAGCCGAATTAGAGCGGTATTCACTCTCCGTGGACCCACGTACAAGCAACTTTCCACTCTTCATCCCTGGAGTAGAAAGGCGAGTTCTGAAGACTGCGAATACCAGCAGATCCCTGTGACAAGCTGAACAGCGTATTACCTTTGACAGACGCTCACGGAAGGGCGTATTCTTGACGGAACCAAGTAGCGAGGTGATAGTAGGTCGAGCAGTCAGTCTGTCGCAGCACTGGCAGGGGTCAGCTTTAAACAACGCTTTGCAGTTTTAGGTTTCACCACCCCCCCGCAGACACTGTTCACCGCCTTCCCAGTCTCGGCAGAGAAGGGCTATTCTTTACGGAAGATGGTCGATGGGAGTAACGTAATGACATACCCATCGTCTACATGATCAACACACTCCCTAACTACTGGTTATCAAAGCTGGACCATGGGACGAACAGGCGCTTGTACCTACTTTGGAGGTTCTTTGCCTGCCCTGCCGCTAGGTCCGTTTGTCCACCGGGTTTTCTCGTGAACAGTAGGTTGGCCATCATCCACCGATAACGGTCACACGGGGGGGGGGGCCCTTGTCACTGGACAGCGCTGACGGCTGTACGCGTATCATAGATGAATAAAGCCCTGGATTTCTCGGATTTTCATTCTCCCAACCAGGTGAAAGAAGCTCAAACCGATAATGTATGCACTCCTCCTCCCTATTGTCCTCCTTCTCCTCTCTTCGTACCCAAAGCATAGGAAACTGCTATTTTTTCCAGGGCAACTCTAGCTTAGTACTCTATTATTTTTAATTTTTCTGGAGGGCCACCTACCGGTCCTCTGTTTAAGCAATTTTTTGGGAGTGCCCACATACAGGCACTAAATCTATTTAATTTTTCTGAGGACCACACTACCTGCTCCTTGTTTGAATTTTTTGGGAACTGCACATACAGGGCCCTCAATTTATTTAATTTTTCTGGAGGACCACCTACCCTTGCTCCTCTGGTTTGAAAAACTTTTTGGCACTGCCACATTACAGGACATCCTAATTTATTTAATTTCTGGAGGACCACCTACCTGCCTCTGTTTTTGAAAACTTTTTTGGACTGGCCACATACAGCACCTAGGCAAATCAATTGTCCTCATAGCAGGCCTCCACATGTCCGTCTTTAGCTGTCCGCACACGTTGTCTCCATTGTACCCAAATCCACACGTCATCACGCCATAGCTGCCATCCCCTCCAAAAGTTGTCCCATAGCTGCCTCATACATGGTTCCTTATCAAACGAGCTGGGTCCGGACAGAATTTTGGTTGTTTTCATGGCTTCCCAGTCACATCAAACTTGTAACTGTTGGTCGCCACCCTGCTGTGTAATCCACAAAATTATATCTGGCAAACTTTGTTCATTTACAACAATATTATTTCAGCGCTTTAGCGCATGCTGGGTTTTACATTCCCCTCACCGCTATTCTAAAACTTATAAGAACGCTATTACACTTGATCTATACAAAAGGTTCTTAGAGTGCCTGTGTGGGGTAGCTCAGCCTAGAGCCCAGGGGCCTGGACATGGCGAAAGCTAGCCGGCTGTCGGAGGCCAGCAAAACACCATCTCGAGATACCAACTAACATAGTTTAAACTGCAGCACCTTTAATTATCCACTATCCTGCTCGCACATCGCCCCTATCAAAACGAGCTTGTGTCGGGGCACGAATTTTGTTTGGACGGATTTTGTTGTTTCAATTGGCTTCCACCTGAACTTTGTAACTTTGTCGCCACTGCTGGCCGTTAATCCAACAAATATACTGGCACAACTTTTATCATGCTTACCAAATATTTACATATCACGCGCTTCTTGCGCATTCTGTTTTTTACAATGCCCTCACCCCACCTATTCCCTAAACTTTAAGAACAGCATTAACACTTGACTTATACACAAAAGGTTCTTAGAAGTGCTGTTTTGGGAGTTTCGCTCTAGAGACAGGGTGCTTGGAGACTTGGCGAAGCTGCCTGGCTGCGGAGCGCCAGTCCATCTCAAGATCCAACTACATAGTCGTTTAACCTGCAGCACCTTAATACTACTACTAGTATCACGCCCATACTCGTCCCCCTTCACAACGAGCTGGGTTCGGACAGAATTTGGGGTTGTTTCAGGCTTCAACACTCAAAAACTTGTTAACTTGACACTCTGTCACACCCTGCCTGTGTACATCACACAACACATGATATGCAAAACTTTATCATTACCATTATTATTTCAGCGCTTCGTTGCGCATGCTGTTTACATCCCCTCACCCCCGCCAATCCTACCAATTTAAGAACGCTATAGCACTTGATCTTTACAACAAGGTTCTTACAGTGCTGTTGGGGCACCAGTAGCCTGAGAGACAGGGGGCTTGGATGTGGCGAATAGAGCTCGCCTGCGCTGCGGAGCGTACCATCGCCATCTCAGATCCAACTACAATAAGTTTTATACTGCAAGCACTTTAATCTATTACTAGTCAACTGCCTCACTACTCGTACCCCTATCTCTAAAGTCTAATGGCAGGGCAGAATTTTGGGTTGTTTACATGGCTTCCTCCATGCAAAATTGTTAACTTTCGCCACACCTGTGGTGTAACCACCAAAAATCTCCTGGCTTTATCATTTTACCATATATTCCTTCAGCGCTTCTCTGCTGCACTGTTTAAATTCCTCCTCCCCGCATATCCTAAACCTATAAGAACGCTAATTACCTTGATCTTATACAAAAGGTTCTTAGTAAGTGGTTTGCGGAGTAGCCGCTAAGACAGGGGCGTTGGATTGGCGAAAAGCTCGCCTGAGCTGCGGAGCGGCCAGCTCCATTCAAGATCCACACTAACATAGTTTAACTGGCAGCACCTTTATCCTACTACTAGTTCAACTGCCTCAACTACACCGTCCCGTACAACAGAGCTGTCCTCGACGAATTTGGGTTGTTTTTTCATGGCTTCAACGTCAAACTTGTCTAACCTTGTCGCCCCCCCCGCGTGTAAATCCACAAAATATATGGCAACTTTATCATTACCAATATTATTATACAAGCGCTTCTTGCGCATTGTCTGTTTATCCCCCTCACCGCCCCTCATTCCTAAGCTTATACGAACGCTATTTACACTTGATCTTATACAAAAGGTCTTAGAAGGTTCGTTTGTGGAGTTAGACCTAGAGACAGGCTTGGATTGGCGTAAGCTCGCCTGGCGTGCGGAGCGCCAGCTCCATCTCAAGATCCACTAACATAGTTTTTAACTGCAGCACCTTATATTACTACTGCTAGTTCACTTGCTCCACATCGGTCCCCTTATCAAACGTAGCTGTGTCGGCAGAATTTTGGGTTTTTTCATGGCTTCCCACAAAACTTGTTACTTGTCGCCACCATCGCGTGCTATCCAAAAATACGGCAAAATTTTAATATCTTTACAATAGTTATTTCAGCGCTTGCTGCGCATAGTGTTAACGTTCCCCTCACCCCCGCCATATCCTAAACTTATAGAACGCTATACAACTCTTCTTACTTACAAAAGGTTCTTAGAATGCTGTTTTGGGGAATTGCTCAGAGACAGGTGCTTGGATTGGCGAAGCTCGCCTGGCTGCGGATGCAAGCTAATCTCAAGATCAACTAACATAGTGTTTAACTGCAGCGCACGTTTAATTCTAGACTAGTTTCAGATGCCTCCATACAGTCGTCCTCATTATCAAAGGCTGTGGGCGGCAGAATGTTTCAGCGTTGTTTCACCAGATACATCAGTGGAGAAACGCGGGCCCATCTGTCGCCGCCATGTCGGAGACCTGAAGTATGCCTCTAGCAGCGCAATATATGCCCCATACGGCGCCTCTAATCATGGAACCATTTCCGTAAAACAATTAAAATAAACCACTATTTGCTATTCCATTATTCCTAGGTGAAATATCAACGCACCCGGCATGCCTGTGAAATTAAATTTTTTCAAAGTAAACCGCTTCTGGCCCCCAGGCCCATTTGGAGTGGGAAGGAGCCGCTAGACGGGGGCTTGGACGGCGAAAGCTCGCCTGGCAGTGGCCGCCAGCTCCATCCCTAGATTAGTGCAAGCCTCAGAGGATCCCATGCATGCGTGCCCCTTCTGTTCCTGTCATTTTGCTCCCCGATCCTCGCCACGCGTTCCACCAACTGTCCTCATTCAACTTCTATAACCCAGACGCTGAGCACAGATGAGAGCAATGCAGACAATCATTAATCCCCTTAATCAAACGAGCTGTGTCAGTCCAGAAATTTTCAGGTGTTTCATCCATACACATAGTGGAAACTAGGCCCCATCTGTTGCCGCCATGCCTGGGACCTGAATGCAATCATAGCAGCGCAATAGAATCACCCATACTGTCACCATCTAATCATGTAAGATCGTCTCATGGCTAGCTCCACATAGGTCGTCCCTTATAAAGAGCTGTGTCAGGTCATGTTTTCGGGTGTTCCACGAGCTACGTTATGGAACTTGTCCTACATGTCGCAACCATCTTGTTAATCGACACAATATACCGTCAAACCTATTTGTTCACATAGGAAATCATTTCACCCTCCATGGGAACCTGAGTCCTATTTAGGGTAGTCGCAAGAGACTCTCTAGCCTGCCACTGGCTAACGCGCTCGCACTTGCATGCCGTCCCTTATAGTGTATGGTATTATTGGATTTTGTTAGGCATGATAATCTAGCCTCATTCGGTCAACTGTCATGCCATGCTGATCGCCCATAATTTTGGCATAATGGTTCGAGTAACAGCCTCAAGGCATCCGCATGCGTGGCCCGCTGTTCCTGTCCATTACGCGTGTTGTCCAACCTTTTCTGAGTTCCACAGGTGTTTGGCCAAGCTTCCCTTGCAGAGCCTTGTCCCCCTTGAAAAATGCTCGAGTCTCCCATTGACTTCAATGGGGCTCGTTATTCGAGACGAGTACTCGAGCATCGGGAAAAGTTCGTCTCGAATAACGAGTACCCGAGCATTTTAGTGCTCGCTCATCTCTAGTAAGGAATCCTTTGCAACATTCAAGCAAACATAAAACAACTTTACTATAAAATAAATCTGTAAGGCAAAAAAAGCTATTGGAGCCACAATGTGGGTTCATGCACCAATGATCTGTGATACATCAATGTGAATGAGTGTTAAAATGACCAGATGATGTCATAACTCCTTGATGGTCACTATTAAAATAATGGGGGAGTTTTATCAATAGGCAGGCTCTTTGCGATAGTTCTATGACTGCCTTTTGAGCTTCACTGCTTTTCATATTTTTTAAAGTAGCATTGGCCCTTTTAAAATAATCGTAAGTAGAGTAAAATAATCGCAGCACATACGCCTCGAGGGGAGTGAAGTGTCCTCTTTTGTGATTATTTTAAAAAATCGCAAATCATGAATCCGGTTTTGCACTTGCAGTGCTTCTACTATGTTTAAGCCACTATTTCTAACTGGCAGTGATAAAAAGAAGAAAAAACACCTATTTTTGGCCACTTTTTTTCTGCCAAAAAGTCATTGATAAACCGATAAACCCCCAATGAGTTCATTTGCATGTGATATAGTTTGTGACAGTCAATATTTTCAATGAGTATTTCCAGGCTGTATAAAAACTTGTAATCCAGTAATAGGACAATTAAAACATATTAATGTCATTATCTAACATAATATAATGGTTGTTGTATAATGAATATTCAGTATGTTTTTTGTCAAACAAATTAGTCCTGAAACTCACAAGAATTTGCAGGCAAGTCCTACCAGAGTGGAGTCTTTTCTGGAAGCGATCCAGCAGTTCTTTATTTAAACACTTGACTGTCTACAAAGAATCATTACACAGTAAAAAAGACACATCTAGCACATACATCATATAAACCCTGTACAATCCATGTATATACAAACTAACAGCAACAGGGCTTTGAGGATTTTGACTTTGTTCTTAAACATCTTAATTTTACAGATAAAGAAATAAAACATTCAGTAACATAAGATCTAGATTTGGAAGCAAGATATAGGAATAAAACTGTAACAAGACTGATATATAACAATTATAGATATAGGTTATAGACATGCATTTAGGTCAGGAAATGTCTGTTGCCACATCCTGCCACGGGAGATAAAAACAAGGTAGGCAGTCCTCCCGAATGCAGTAAAAGAGCGGCCCGGCAGTACTTCATGATTATCACCGTGGACCTGGTAGCCTCCGGTGGACAGGTTCAGTTAGTGCCCTAGTAGGGAAGCCACAGTTGACAACCATTATATACGTATCAGACAATGTGACCAATGGCCATAATGTCCCCACAGCAGCACAACACTGACCTTACATCAGAGGCAATCTACTGCAGAGTTCCTAGAGATTAACATCAAGGAATAAGAGCACAGAGGCAGAAACTATCCCAAGCCGAAAAGGCGATTGTCACATATGCCAGATAAATACTAAGGCACACGACCTGCCAGGCCTATATAAAAAAGTTTGAGCACTGAGCAACTGAGAGAATAAGTACTAGCACAAGAGACCGTCTGTTGTGCCCACCAAAAATTACACACAGTAATCAAACAAAGGAGAGCTACTGTGACATTGATTCATGATGCCGCCCCCACAACACTCCCCAAATGAAGTCGACCAATCAGAGAAAACCTTCCATTTAACACGGATGGAAGATAATACAGTTGAACCCTATTAATGTCATAAGCCACGGTGGATAGGGGATCAATTACAATACTTGAAACACCAATAGTCTCCCGGTTTACGACCAATAATACCCTTTTTTCCCACCAGGGCCCAAGTATTATATAAAAAATAACTTTTATTAAATTTATTAAAGAACAACGATAATGGGATATGTTTAAAATATACAAGTAGGCAGTATCTGGGAATGCTGAGAAATCAAGATTTGGAGGTTCTATGCCTACACAATTAGGGGAATTGATCAGTTCCCTCTGTATGTCTAAAGATTGCTAAGGTATGTGTCTACAGATAATAACATATTGCTCATAGAATCCTCCTGACTCTTCCTTTTATATGGATGGCCTCTCCATTCTCATCTCTTAGAGGCAATCTAATATAGGTTAATCTTGTACTTCATTGGTTTACAACATTTCCCTATGCACTGTCTACTGCTGATTAAAAATCAAACAAGCTGCTCAACCAGGCCCACCCGATATATTTCGCCGATACTGGCGTCATAGGGAGTTTGGGGATAACTGCAACGTGGTGAGCATCTGCTGGAGGTTTATTTAAACTATCAATTGAGACTCATCACATTGCGCCAGTCGTCATAGGGAATAAGCACCTATGGAAGTGGCTTTTAGCAATAGCATGGCTCGGAAAAACGCTTTGACCACTTGGATAGGTTAATAATCCCCACCACGTCATACCTTAGACTGGATGTTTACATATGTTTTAAGCTTTCTGGAGAGGGTCGCCCATCTTACTTGTCATACTTGTCAATTGCTGTACTGAAACAGCAGCATCTGCTCAATGGAGACTTCTCTCCCGTCAGAACAACAGAATCTGCGCAATGGAGTCCTCTCTCCCATAGTCCTCTCTCCCTGTGTATTGTTGCAGGGTAGGTGAGTGTGCACTAAGCTCATATTCGCGTCAGCGAAAACAAAGACCTGGCTCATACGCATTGAAGGTTCGTTTGTACATAAAGGGGTCTCCGTAGAGCCTAAATAAGCTGTACCATCCAATAGAAGATCGAGAAGATGGGTAAGTATTAAATCAGTTCAAGGATTTTTAATTTTTGGGTTTTTTAATGTACTTTTTTTTAGTTAATGTTATCTTATTTTTTTCAGACCCCCTAGGGTACTTTAACCCTAGCTTGTCTGATTGATCTTACCATATACTGCCATACAACAGTATATGGGGATTTTACACATCATTTATTACAATGTGCAAAGCGAACTACAAGCAGACACCCAGAAAAGATATTAAGCCATATTGGAGAGGCACGAACACTTTAGATACACATACCTTAAATCAGATCTCTTAGGATTTGGCAATATATCGGCATGAATCATTGCAAATCTAGCAAGAGGCGATTTGATATGACACCACGATTACAGAAGAGCAAAAAACTACACTGAATGCAGACGTCACACCGGAGGATGTAGAGGCAAATATCGCCAATTTGGGTATGGGCAGGGCCTATATGGGTCAGAAGAATTAGGTTTACCGCACATTAGCAAGGTATTACAATACCTTACTCAGTGGAAGGTACATGCCATCGTCCAACATAGCCTACATGGGACCCTATATCACCCAATTCCTATCCTCCCATCTTTAATAAATTTGGACACAAAAATAATAGTGAAAATAATGGCAGACCGCCTCTCAGTGTTTTTGCCCAACTTAATAGGTAGGCCCCAAAAATGGTCTTGTCAAAGCTAGAGCGGCGGTAACTAATAACAGATGTGTGCTGATCATACTAGATACAGTTAAACTCCTGGTTGTGTAGATTTGTACAGTTAAACTCCAGCAGCCAACAACAGGCAAAAGAGCACTATTAACTTTAGATGATTTGTAAAGCGTTACAGAATTTGATGGTTTTATCTTAATAAAGATTATTATTATGCCAAAGAAGCGTTTGAAAATGTCCGCTGGCGGTGGATGGACCAGGTACTTGATGGATTTGGGATATAAGAAGATTTTAAAACATTCCTTACCACCCTATACACAGACCCACAAGAGGTAATTTATACTTTGTGATACATATCTGACCGCTCCACTCCAAAGGAGTACTAGGCAGGGGTACCCTTTATCCCCACCGCTGTTTGATCTGGCCCTGGAACCCCTAGCACACATGTTATGACATCCAGCTGTAAATTATGGTAATCATATTGGCACAGAACCTGTTACAAATGCAATTTTTGCCGAAAACATACTCTTGTTCGTTTCAGATCCAATCACATATATTTCAAGAATTCTAGCACATATAGCCAGTATGAGTGAATTCTCAGACCTCAAAATAAATATGAATTGCTGCTTGACCCTAAAGAACAAAACTTAATTAGGCAAATGGGACTGCATATAGCCACAGCCAGCATAAAATACCTGGGGATCAACATAGAGAAGACACCAACCACATTATATAAAGTGAACCATCCCCCTTGTATTTTATCTCCTTGGGGATTACTAGCTTCCTCTTACTATTTATTGTTTGTCATTTTTCATTCAAATTTTGTCATATACTTTGCCTTTTTCTCTATAAACTTGTATTTTGTAGTTTTTGACAAAGGCCCATGTGGGGTCAAAACGTCACCATTGTTTGAGTCGTGTGGATAATAATAAGATTTAATTTGGCATCATGAAAAAGAGTACTTGGATTACAAACTAAGTGAACTATCCCCCTGTTTAAATTAAAATTGAGTTAGCAAGATGAAAATCTTTACTGATAAATATTTTTGGAAAAGGTGCATCTAATCAAAATGATTACGGTAGCTTTGCAAGACTCCTCTATCCATTGCAAACCTGAATAAGGCCCTTGCAAGTCTTATATGGCAGGGCAAGAAATCCCGCATCTCATTGCAATGGCACAGAAAAACAAGGGGAGCCTCAATTTCCCAGACATGTGGCAATATAACTTGGCATGTCTCACCCAACACATAATAGACTCGTTTAAAAAAACTGGCTATTATTCTAACTTTAAGCTAGACTACATACATACTACTACATCACATACTGGATGCGTGGTTGGTGCATTTAAATCCTGGCAGTGTGTGGGCAATCGATTGCCATGACAGCCTCGGGTCTTCAGAAGACCCAAGGCTGTCTGTTTTGAAGTTATTCATTACAATGTGCGATTTGCACATCGTAATGAATGAGGAGGAAAATCCCCATTTACTGCCATACTGTACGCGGGTGAAAGACAAGTTAAGAAAATGTTTCGGAAATTGGGGAAATTCATTACAACACATTTATCAGACTTACTGACAAAAATCCAACATTCTACAGGGTATCACACAGAGAATCTGGGAAGGCTTCAAGTGTGAGACCCCCAGATGCACAAACCAACCATCATTGTTCAGAGCTGCCTTTTCTCACTGCTATATTCTGAAAATAGATAACCACATGAGACTCTTTCGATAACCGAAGAGACTTCCCCTATTATGGTTTGGTATTATGTTTTAATGTCGTTATCTAAATTGGTGCTTGTTGCACTAAATATTTCACTGTTTAGAAGGAAAATATGAAAATGTTGGAGATGGGTGAGGACATTCATAAAGACATAATACTCTTCTTGGGAAAAGTGTTAAATGCAACAATTTGATTGTAGTGTCTGAATAGTGATACTTTTCTTTCCTGTACAAACTATGAACCACCCAATGAAAAATGTTAAAAAAAAAAAAGAAGAGCCCATGCGATTGCTGACGGAAGACCGACTGTGTTTAACAGCCAGGTTTCCCGCACTAACTGGGATTGCGATACTAGAAATGCAGCTTCTGTGGACTATTTCTATACCTTTCCAAACAAATGTGGACACATACATACTTATTGTAAGATTCCTGAAAATGCTTAAATGCTGCTGAGACTTTTTTCAGGAAGCTCACAATAAGAATGTGTCCACATTTGTTTGGAAAGGTATAGAAAAAGTCCATACATCACCGTAAGGATGCAATCATACCAAGAAATTATTAAATATGGAGGCCTATTGGATATTCCTTCTTAAAAGCAGGCAACAGACAGGGCTTAATCTGAGGAGGGATCTTATATTGTTTTATTAAATAAGGTGTATCAATTGTATTTATGTGTTATGTTAATGGAGAATAATATTATGTAATATGTATGAGGTAGCCGTAGTGATTGAATACATGTTCCAAAGTAGATTCTCTGGGCTGTTCATATTCATTCACAGGAGGTATAAATAGAAAAAAAGGCTTTTACCTATGTCTCATAGTTATTCTTGCCTATGTATAAAATGTTCCTTGTGTCAAGTTTTTTAATATTGGTACGTCTGAGATAGACGCTAAGCTTTGATCCATATGTGGGTGGGCGGTTCGATTAAATAAGAATAAACCAAGAATTTTAACCGGATTCCCATGGACTTGCTGGAGTTGTTGCTGAGTTGTATAACTTTCGACAACTCCTCAGTGCACGCAGGGAACCACTGACTGAATGGGTGAGCAGGACAACTCTTTTGGTGCAATGTTTATTTATAGCTGAAGCCAACTGGAAGAGAAGCAGAACTTGTGAAAAAAAGTACTGGGGCTCATTTACCAAGACTCATGCGCCAGTTTTTGTCGGCCTTTGCATATTTTTTCTAGTGCAGACTGCTTGCACAGGTATTTAAGTAGGGGGCATTGCAGTGCTCAATCGGACCAAGTGCCAGATTTAACATGCAAAGTACTTTCTTTAGATAAGACTCTTAATAAAATAATTTATTATTAAAATTAATCTTCAGATTATAAGGTTTGATTAAAACATGAAGTTGTAAATTTATTCACACATTTTTTATTTGTAACCAGAAAGTCTACAAACTCCCAAATCCCTTCACCAGTCCAATCTTCCTGTTCCCCAGCTGTTACGTGCGCACACCTACTTCTTCTTCTGTCTTCTTTCCAAGGGTGAACACAATAATTGTTCAAATTGGTTGTTCAGTGCTCCATTGTATGTGGATCCCTACACTATACCATACCATAATCGATCACAAGATCGTGATCAATGACAAGAACAGGATTCTGATATCTACCATTTGTATGAAGCCACTACAGTAGACCTTGAAAGGATTGACACTATTCCTGCAAAACTGCTGCTTTATTCAAATGGAGGGCAGAAATTTGAGCCTTTGTCAGGTGTATCACATACAACTAAAAGAAATAGAATGCATACGTGGTGGTTATTTATATTGTGGCCTGCAAAAACTTAAATGGGAAATAGGTGGAAACACCATTTACCAGTAAAAACGATTGGTTTTACTAAATTAATTAATTAATGAAAACCAAGATCTTATGTATGATGATCTTATATATGATGGTTCAACTTGTAAAAATATGCTATTTCAAAGTTACTTTCAAACTTTTTATGGCACTTTCTAACCTGACATATACACCTGAGGATATACTGTAACACAGGAAGCCCACCCACCAAACAAACAGCATCCATGCATCCCTTAGCAATGTTCTGTCAAACAGGATTAAAAATCAAAAAAGCAAAAAGCTAATTAGCAGCATCCCATTATATAACTTTGTTTAAATAAACAGAAAACTTAAAAATAATACATATTAACCCTGAATTACACTGATTTTAAAGTTCAATGCAGGAGATTTATCAATCTGTCTACACCAGAAAACTGGAGTAATTAGCACCTGAATTTCCCTGTGCCTCATCAATAGAAGGCTTTAGGCTTTAGAATTTTAGGCTGTTTTCTGACTCCTAAGAAAAAGGAGTGTCCTTGGTAAAAGTGGCTGTATCTGCGCCAGAAATAAAGGCGTGCCAGAAATTTCAGTCTGTGCGCCAGAAAATTCAATATTTGGAGGTGTAAAGTAGGACTCTCCATTCTAATACTGCACTAGATTAATCACCCAGCATCAAACACAATGATAAGTCTGGTGCAGCAGAGAATTGTCTTGTCCTACTTTGCACTGGTCTAAAGACCGACACTTTAATACATCTCCCTCAATGTCTTTGGTTAACCCACAAACTGTATGCCACAGCTACAATTGAGTACACAGATCGTAAAAAAGCAGGTAGAGCAGGATCTTCCTTTGCTTTTTAACAGAAAAACATGAATCTTCTTATTCTCTTCTTTTCTGACCATAAGCAAATACTTTCATAGATTGGGACCTTAACAAAAATGTAAAATGGCGCCTCTGACAGTTTTTTGTATTTCCTTTACATAGATACATATTGTCTGCATCTAGGCCTTTAACAATATTTTTTTCTTATTTTGTGAAACTGGATAAATTGAATATTATAGGTCATAGCTGTTAGAACCCAGTTGTTTAAAATAGTTGCGAGTTCTATATTTTTCAGTGGGATATAAATTTGTAGCACAAGGGATTAATAACTGAATGGCCTAGAACTCCTTAGACCAGCATTTAGCTGGGCTATTTTTGTGCCACAAAAGGAGCAAAAAACATTTCGGAAAAATAGAAGCACCAGAAAACTAGTGGATTAATAAGAGGCGCCAAAATTTTGCGCCCAAAAATAGAACAAGTCGGGAGTGTCAGAATACACCAATATTATGGTGCCAACACTTCATAAATTTATGTGCAGAGGCGCAGAGAGGAAAAAAAAGAAACACCAACAGTTTTCAGTTTGAAAGGCCATAATAAATTACCCCCTATGTGTCTAAGAAAATTCTTTTGTTGCAGGTAAATTTTTGTGGCAGAATAGAAAATTAATCTTATCCATTCAAAACCAAGCATATATTAATAATAGAATAAAGTGGTCCAACAACCATTGTTAAGAACTAAACAATCCATCTTTCACCCAATCTTCTTATCCAAAATGCATAACCTGCAAAAACAAGTCTATTTAGTGCGTCATTTTTGGGATTCAATCTTCAATCTAGCCAAAATGTGCAAATGTTGTGTCTTCACGATAGCTGTCAATAACTAGTATTTTTTGAGTAACTTCCTTCTTCTGTTTGTTCTTTGCCCCAATAACACAAGCTTCATGGTCCTGAATAATGATACCTCCTGCTGATTTTATTAATTTATTGGTTTGTTTTTGTAAAGCATTTCATGGACTTTTTGTTCATATAAAGCAAATCTAATACAAGACATAATATGCCACACATCCCAAACAAAACTGATAAAGAAATACTAGCAGGTAGGATGTGTATATTGAAGGCAATTCATATCCAAAAACGGTATCTTAGAAAATCTTTATTCAATATATTGCACAAACCTATTAAAAGCATTTAAAAACACATATAATTCTTGTGTAAAGCTCTATTCAAGAAGGGAATTACAGTCTTGCATGCACTGCCTTCTACCTGTAGTCTGGATATGACCTAAATCTGATGTGTTGAATGTTACCAGGAAAAGAGTATATATCTAAATCAGTAACCAGTTCACTTTTTCTTTTTTTTTTTCAATATACACAAACACACATGAAAAACGAAACTATAGAAGATTTCAAAATAATGTCCTTAATGATGTGTTGGACAGAACTCTGATTGTGTCCTTACATTCTGATATAAATATAATCCTGAGATTGTGTAGATGTTGATTACTAGAGATGAGCAAGCACTAAAATGCTCGGGTACTCGTTATTCGAGACGAACTTTTCCCGATGCTCGAGTGCTCGTCTCGAATAACGAGCCCCATTGAAGTCAATGGGAGACTCGAGCATTTTTCAGGGGACCAAGGCTCTGCACAGGGAAGCTTGGCCAAACACCTGGAACCTCAGAAAGGATGGAAACCACCACGGAAATGGACAGGAAACAGCAGGGGCAGCTGCATGGATGCCTCTGAGGCTGCTAAACGCACCATTATGCCCATTATGGGCAACAGCATGGCCATGACAGAGTGACAGAATGAGCTAGATAGCATCTAAAACATCCAATAATTGACCCTGACACTATAGGGGACGGCATGCAGAGGCAGCGGTCAGCAGCGGCAGGCTAGAGAGTGTCTTGGAAACATACCCAAATGGACTCAGGCTTAAAACCAATGGGTGGCAGAGAGGAACCAAAGGAGGTGAGCAAGAAGCGCTCAAATAATATCGGTTAAATGATAAAAGTTTGCCAGTATATTTTGTGGATTAACACAGGGTGGCGACAAAGTTAACAAGTTGATGTGGAAGCCATGAAAACAAACCAAAATTGCTGACACAGCTCGTTTGATAAGGGGACCATGTATGGAGGCAGTGAACTAGTAGTAGATTAAAGGTGCTGCAGTTAAAACTTGTTAGTTGGATCTTGGCATGGAGCTGGCGCTCCGCTGCAGGCGAGCTTCGCAATCCAAGCCCCTGTCTCTAGGCTACTCCCCAAAAAGCACTTCTAAGAACCTTTTGTATAAGACAAGTGTAGTAGCGTTCTTATAAGTTAGGATTATGGCGGGGGGTGGTGAGGGGAATGTAAACATATGCGCAAGAAGCGCTTGAAATAATATTGGTAAATGATTAAAAGTTTGCCAGTATATTTTGTGGATTACACAGCAGGGCGGTGGCGACAAAGTTAACAAATGTTGTGGGAAGCCATGAAAAACACCCAAAATTCTGCCTGACACAGCTTGTTTGAATAGAGACCATGTATGCCTACAGTTCATGCCAGTCGCTGCATGGCTGCCAGTCTCCTTTCGAATACAGTTAAAATAATAACCCTCATCCAAAAGCTCTGTATAAGAGCACCCCCTACCTCCCTCTCTTATCTCAGCTATCGCCCAACCGTGCTCTTAGATCCGCCAGTGAATCTTAGAATTAACCTCTACTCTGTCGGACCTCCCACTCGCATCTCCAAGACTTCTTAGAGCTGCACCAATTCTATGGAATGCTGCCCGGACTATCAGACTAATACCTAACCTTCAAAGTTTCAAACGTGCTCTCTTAAAACCCATTTCTTTAGACAAGCCCATAAAACCATTAACTGCATGAAAGTTTTTAACTTTCCCCTACACAACCCGTCCTGTGTCGTCCTCCCATCTCGGTTATCCAGCAACCAACAAGACCCAGACTTCTCTGCAGTCCCTTCACCCTGGACCTGGTAAATAGATGACGGCTGATGTGGTCAAGCGACAGCAATTCCATTATTATATTTTGTTCTATTCCCTAGAAGAATGGCTTGACACATTAAATTTCTTTTACTTACCCGGTGTTACCCCATCATCTTCATAAAACCGCAAGCTCTGGCGAGCAGGGACCTCACTCCTGTGTTCCATACAAATGTTGTGCTCTGTTACATTACATTGTTTGTTCCTATGTTTTATATGTAAGCGCTTACGGAATATGATGGCGCTCTATAAATAAAGATATTATATTATTATTATGGAGGCAGTGAACTGTAGATGATTAAAGGTGCTGCAGTTAAAACTAGTTAGTTGGCTCTGGGATGGAGCTGGCGCTCCGCTTCAGGGGAGCTTTCGCCAATCCAAGCCCTGTCTCTAGGCTAATCCCAAACAGCACTTCTAAGAACCTTTTGTATAAGATCAAGGTAGTAGCGTTCTTTATAAGTTTGGGATATGGAGGGTGAGGGGAATGTAAACATATGCGCAAGAAGCGCTGAAATAATATGGTAAATGATTAAAAGTTTGCCAGTTTATTTTGTGGATTACCACGCAGTGTATCAACAGATGCGCAAGAAGCGCTAAAATATAACGGTTAATCATTAAAGTTTGCCCAGTATAATTTTGTGGAATAACACAGCAGGGTGGCGACAAAGTTAACATTTGAGGGAATCCATGAACAACCCAAATTTTGGCCTGACACACCTCGTTTGATAAGGGAGATTTAGGAGGCAGCTATAGGATGACTTTTGGAGTAGCAATGGAGACAACGTGTGGAGGCCTGTATGGAGACAATTTAATTTGGATTAGTGCCTGCTGTATGTGGCCAGCCAAAAAAGTTTTCAAACACAGAGGAGCAGGTAGGTGGCCCTCCAGAAAAATGAAATAGATTGAGTGCCTGTATGTGGCAGTCCAGAAAAGTTTTCAAAACCAGGAGCAGGTAGGTGGCCCTCCAGAAAATGAAATAGTTTAGTGCCTGTATGTGGTAGTCCAAAAAAGTTTTCAAACCAGAGGAGCAGGTAGGTGGCCCTCCAGAAAATGAATAGATTGAGTGCCTGTATGTGGCAGTCCAAAAAAGTTTTCAAACCAGAGGACAGGTAGGGGCCCCTCCAGAAAAATGAAATAGATGAGTGCCCTGCAGTGGCAATCCAAAAAAGTTTTCAAACCAGAGGAGCAGGTAGGTGGCCCTCCAGAAAAATGAAATAGATTGAGTGCCTGTAGTGGCAGTCCAAAAAAGTTTCAAACCAGAGGAGCAGGTAGGTGGCCCTCCAGAAAAATGAAATAGATTGAGTGCCTGTATGTGGCAGTCCAAAAAAGTTTTCAACCAGAGGAGCAGGTAGGTGGCCCTCCAGAAAAATGAATAGATTGGTGCCTGTATGTGGCAGTCCAAAAAGTTTTCAAACCAGAGGAGACAGGTAGGTGGCCCTCCAAAAATGAATAGATGAGTGACTGTATGTTGGCAGTCCCAAAAATTGTTTAAAACAGAGGATACTGGGTAGGTGTGCCTTCCAGAAAAATTAATGCATAAAGTACTTAGCTAGAGCCAGTGGGCCCTGTCAAAAAATAGCCAGTTTCCTCTGCTTTAGGTACAAAGAGGAGGAGAAGGAGGAAAATAGGAGGAGGAGTGCATAAATTATTCAGGTTGAGCTTTTACCTGGTGGAGATTGGAAATTATGAGAAATCCAGGCTTTATTCATCTTAATAAGGTCAGCCTGTCACGCTGTCAGTCGACAGGGTGTCACGTTATCGGTGATGATGCCACCAGCTGCACTGAAAAACCGCTCGGACAACACGCTAGCGGCAGGGCAGGCAAGAACCTCCAAGGCGTATCACAGCGCCAGTTCGTGCCACATGTCCAGCTTTGAAACCCAGTAGTTGTAGGGAGCTGTGTGATCATTTAGGACGATGGTATGGTCAGCTACGTACTCCCTCACCATCTTTCTGTAAAGATCAGCCCTACGTGCCGAGACTGGGGACAGGTGACAGTGTCTTGCTGGGGTGACATAAAGGGCAAAAGCCTGTTAAAGCGTACCCTGCCAGTGCTGGACCAGCTGCCAGCTCGCCTACTCTCCCTCGCTACTTGTCCGCCAGAACTACGCACTCTGCCGCTAGCGCTTGTCAGAAGGGAAATCACTGTTTCAGCTTGTGCACCAGGGCCTGCTGGTATTTCATGCATTCTCACACTCCTTTCCTCTCCAGGAGAGTGGAAAGATTTTGCTTGTACCGTGGGTCCAGGAGAGTGAATACCCAGTAATCAGTGCTGGAATAATTCTTTGAACGCGAGGGTCACGGGATAGGCAGCCTAGCATGAAATCTGCCATATGCGCCAGAGTCCCAACTCTCAAGAATTCACTCCCCTCACTGGCCTGACTGTCCATCTCCTCCTCCTCCAACTCCTCCAACTCCTCTTCTTCTGCCCATACAGCTGAACAGTGAGAGTCTGAGCAATGCTCCCCTCTTGTGTCTCGCCAACATTCTCCTCCTTCTCCTCATCCTCCTCACCTCCACCTCCTCCGATATGCGCTGAGAAACAGACCTAGAGTGCTATGGCTATCAACAAGGGAATCTTCTTCCCCGTCTCTTGTGACGAGCGCCAAGCTTCCGACTTCATGCTGATCAGAGAGTTTTTCAACAGGCCAAGCAGCGGGATGGTGAGGCTGATGATGGCGGCATCGCACTGACCATCTGTGTTGACTCCTCGAAGTTACTCAGCACCTGACAGATATCAGACATCCAGTCCACTCCTCATTGTAGAATTGAGGAAGCTACTGACCTGACTACCAGTTCTGGTGGAAGTTGACATCTGGCAGTCTACAATCGCTCTGCGCTGCTGGTAAACTCTGGATAACATGGTTAATGTTGAATTCCACCTCGTGGGCACGTCGCACAACAGTCGGGGAGCGGGCAATTGGAGGCGGCGCTGCGCTGCCATGAGAGTGGCAGCATCTGTGCTGACTTCCTGAAACTGCGCACAGATGCAGCGCACCTTCGTGAGCAAATCAGACAGATTGGGGTATGTCTTGAGGAAACGCTGAACTATGAGATTTAACACATGGGCCAGGATGGCACATGTGTCGTCTGCGAGTTGCAGAGCCGCCACCAGGTTACGGCCGTTGTCACACAAAACCATGCCTGGCTTCAGGTTCAGCGGTGCCAGCCACAGATCAGTCTGCGCCGTGATGCCCTGTAATAGTTCTTGGGCGGTGTGCCTTTTATCGCCTAGGCTCAGCGTTTGAGCACCACCTGCTGTCGCTTAGCGACTGGCACTGCTGCTGTGTGCCAGAGCTAGCGACTGATGGCGCCATGCCCACGGATGGTATTGGAGGAGGATGGTGGAGGAGGGTGGAGGAGGAGGAGGCATAGTAGGCCTGAAGACCTGGACCGAGGTAGGCCCCGCAATCCTCGGCGTCGGCAGTATATGACCAGCCGCAGGGTCAGACTCGGTCCAGCCTCCACCAAGTTAACCCAATGTGCCGTCAGCGATATATAGGGCCCTGCCCGGCAGCACTCGTCACCGTGTCCGTGGTCAGGTGGACCTTGTCGAAACGCGTGCGTTGGTCAGGCACGGATGATGTTGTCTGACACGTGCTGGTGCAGGGCTGGGACGGCACATCGGGAAAAGTAGTGGGGTGCGGGACCGAATACCGAGGGGGGCCGCCGCCATGAGGTTGCGAAAGGCCTCGTTCTCTACTAGCCTATAGGGCAGCATCTCCAGGCTAAGCAATGGAGATGTGGACATTAAGGGCTTGGGCGTGCGGGTGGGTTGCACTATATTTCCGTTTCCGCTCGCGTCTGGGGTATGGAGAGCTGAGCGCTGGTGGATGCTGTGGAGGATCATGGAGGCGACGATGGGGTTTTTGTGCCAGGTCCTGGGCAGGGGTGCTGACTATCAGCTGACACAGGGGAAGGAGCAGTGGTGTGCACGGCCGGAGGTGAACGGGCTTGGTGCCACTGAGTGGGGTGTTTAGCATTCATATGCCTACGCATACTGGTGGTAGTAAGCTAGTAGTGGTGGAACCCCTGCTGATCCTGGTTTGGCAAGGTTGTACCCACCCAGTCCGTTGGTCATCCGGTGTTTCCTTAAAGAACCCATGCCAACTTCTGAAAATCTAGCCCTTCGCGCGGGAGCCCCTCGCCACGGGAGCTTCACTACGTGACAAATTTGCGCTGATGCACCTGCTCGGCCCTGCCTCTCCGTCTGGCCCCACCACTGCCTCTTCCAACCTGTTTCTGGTCGAGGACTCTCCTCCGTCTCCAGAAGCACTGTGTTCACACGCCCCTCCACACCCAGCTTGGGTCTGTACCCTCATCCTACTCCCCGTCCCTCAGTCGCTCCCCCCTCGACTTCCTGCCCTGACAACAACTTCACCACTGTCTGACAACCGTGTCTCCTCATCGTCGGACACCTCTTTACACACTTCTTCCACTAACGTCAAGAAGGTCATCATCACCCACAGACTGCGACTGGTGGAAAATGCCTGGCATCGGAAAATTGCTCAGCAGCAACCGGACAAGTGGTTTGTGACTGTGGGAAGGGTCCAGAAAACAGTTCTCAGAGTATGCCGTTCAATGCCAATTTTCCTGGGAGGGGCAGACTGGGGGGAGGATAGGAGGCTGAGGTGCAGGAGCTGGAGGAGGTGCCGATTTCGGTGACATGGTGGACTGCGTAGTGGACGCCACGTCCCCGCCCCTCGTCCTCTACCCCCGGCCCTCGGGTTAAACATTTTGAAAATGAAAGTTATAACTTTAATTTTTTTTAACTTTTTTTGTGTTTTTTTGCGTCGTTTTTTTTTTTTTGTGTTTTTAGTTTAAACCAAACGATGCTATCTCTATTGCTTTGGCTCTTTCTAGCAAGTATGAAAGCACACTGCTATGCCAGATGAGATGACGCTGAGTTATGAAAAAAAAGTAAAATAAAAGACTGTGCCATTGAATCAAACCCCTATAAATTTTCCCATTCGGTCTTTGCGATGGATATGTGCGTCACTAAGCGCTAAACACACGGTCGCAAGTCTCACTACAATTCCTCACAATATGGTAGTAGTATGCACTGCAGCAAGGACAGACACCAGCAGATCAATCAGAAGAAAAAAATATATTATACGCTATTTGTAGGCCTAAGTAAGCCGCTTAGGATTCTCCTATGGCTATTTTCTAGCCAAGTATGAAAGCCACTGCTATGCCAGATGAAGATGACGCTGAGTTATTAAAAATAAACGTAAAATAAAAGAAACTGGCAGACTGTTCTTAATTGAAATCAAACCCCTAATAAATTTTCCCACTTCGGTCTTTGCGATGGATATGTGCGTCACTAAGCGCTAAACACAACGGTCGCAAGTCTCACTACAAATTCCTCACATATTGGTAGTAGATGACTCGCACAGACAAGGACAGCCACCAGCAGATCAACCAGAAATAAAATATATATAACGCTATTGTAGGCCTAAGTAAGCCGTTTGGATTCTCCTATGGCTATTTTCTAGCCTAGTATGAAAGCACAACTGCTATGCTGCAGATGAGTATGACGCTGAGTTAAAAAAATAAACGTAAAATAAAAGAAACTGGCAGACTGTGCCTAATTGAAATCAAACCCCTAATAAATTTTCCCACTTCGTCTTTGCGATGGATATGTGCGTCATCTAAGCGCTAAACAACGTCGCAAGTCTCACTACAAATTCCTCACAATATGGTAGTAGATGCACTGCAGCAAGGACAGCCACCAGCAATCAACCAGAAATAAAATATATATAACGCTATTGTAGGCCTAAGTAAGCCGTTGGATTTCTCCTATGGCTATTTTCTAGCCAAGTATGAAAGCACACTGCTATGCCAGATGAGATGACGCGCTGAGTTACGAAAAAATAAAGTAAAATAAAAAGTAAATGGCAACTGTGCTAATTGAAATCAAACCCCTAATAATTTTCCCACTTCGGTCTTTGCGATGGATATGGCGTCACTAAGCGCTAAAACACAACGGTCGCAAGTCTCACTACAAATTCCTCACAATATGGTAGTAGATGCACTGCAGCAAGGACAGCCACCAGCCAAAGATCAACCAGAATAAATATATATATAACGCTATTGTAGGCCTAAGTAAGCGTTTGGATTCTCCTATGGCTATTTTCTAGCCAAGTATGAAAGCACACTGCTATGCCAGATGATGATGACTGAGTTATGACAAAAATAAACGTAAAATAAAAAGTAATGGCAGACTGTGCCTAATTGAAATCAAACCCCTAATAATTGTCCCACTTCGTCTTTGCGATGGATTATGTGCGTCACTAAGCGCTAAACACACACGGTTGCAAGTCTCACTACAAATTCCTCACAATATGGTAGTAGATGCACTGCAGCAAGGACAGCCACCAGCAGATCAACCAGAAATAAAATATATATAAACGCTATTGTAGGCCTAAGTAAGCCGTTTGGATTCTCCTATGGCTATTTTCTAGCCAATTATGAAAGCACACTGCTAGCGAGATGAGATGACGCTTGAGTTATTAAAAATAAACGTTAAAATAAAAGAAACTGCAGACTGTGCTTAATTGAATCAAACCCCTATAAATTTTCCCACTTCGGTCTTTGCGATGGATATGTGCGTCACTAAGCGCTAAACACAACGGTCGAAGTCTCTCACTACAAATTCCTCACAATATGGTAGTAGATGCACTGCAGCAAGGCAAGACAGCCACCAGCAGATCAACCAGAAATAAATATATATAACGCTATTGTAGGCCTAGTAAGCCGTTTGGATTCTCCTATGGCGATTTTCTAGCCAAGTATGAAAGCACATGCTATGCCAGATGAGATGACCGTGAGTTATAAAAAAAATAAGCGTAAAATAAAAAGTAAATGGAGACTGTGCCTAATTGAAATCAAACCCCTAATAAATTTTCCCACTTCGGTCTTTGCGATGGATATGTGCGTCACTAAGCGCTAACACAAACGGTCGCAAGTCTCACTACAAATTCCTCACAATGTGGTAGTAGATGCACTGCAGCAAGGACAGCCACCAGCAGATCAACCAGAAATAAAAATATATATAACGCTATGCAGGCCTAAGTAAGCCGTTTGGATTCTCTCCTATGCTATTTTCTAGCCAAGTATGAAGCACACTGCTATGCCAGATGAGATGACGCTGAGTTATAAAAAAAATAAGCGTAAAATAAAAAGTAAATGGCAGATGTGCCTAATTGAAATCAAACCCCTAATAAATTTTCCCACTTCGGTCTTTGCGATGGATATGTGCGTCACTAAGCGCTAAACACAACGGTCGCAAGTCTCACTACAAATTCCTCACAATATGGTAGTAGATGCACTGCAGCAAGGACAGACACCAGCAGATCAACCAGAAATAAAATATATATAACGCTATTGTAGGCCTAAGTAAGCCGTTAGGATTCTCCTATGGCTATTTTCTAGCCAAGTATGAAAGCACACTGCTATGCCAGATGAGATGACGCTTGAGTTATTAAAAAATAAACGTAAAATAAAAAGAAACTGGCAGACTGTGCTTAATTGAAATCAAACCCCTAATAAATTTTCCCACTTCGGTCTTTGCGATGGATATGTGCGTCACTAAGCGCTAAACACAACGGTCGCAAGTCTCACTACAAATTCCTCACCAATATGGTAGTAGATGCACTGCAGCACTACAGGAAGCCCACCAGCAGATCAACCAGAAATAAAATATATATAACGCTATTGTAGGCCTAAGTAAGCCGTTTGGTTCTCCTATGGCTATTTTCTAGCCTAGTATGAAAGTCACACTGCTATGCCAGATGAATGACGCGAGTATTAAAAAATAAACGTAAAATAAAAGAAACTGGCAGACTGTGCCTAATTGAAATCAACCCTAATAATAAATTTCCCACTTCGGTCTTGCGATGGATATGTGCGTCACTAAGCGCTAACACAACGGTCGCAAGTCTCACTACAAATTCCTCATCAATATGGTAGTAGATGCACGCAGCAAGGACAGCCACCAGCGATCAACCAGAATAAATATATAAACGCTATTGTAGGCCTAAGTATCCGTTTGGATTCTCCTATGGCTATTTTCTAGCCAAGTATGAAAGCACACTGCTATGCCAGATGAGATGACGCTGAGTTACGAAAAATAAACGTAAAATAAAAAGTAATGGCAGACTGTGCCTAATTGAAATCAAACCCCTAATAAATTTTCCCACTTCGGTCTTTGCGATGGATATGGCGTCACTAAGCGCTAAACCAACGGTCGCAAGTCTCACTACAAATTCCTCACAATATGGTAGTAGATGCACTGCAGCAAGGACAGCCACCAGCAGATCAACCAGAAATAAATATATATAACGCTATGTAGGCCTATAGCCGTTTGGATTCTCCTATGGCTATTTTCTAGCCAAGTATGAAAGCACACTGCTATGCCAGATGATGATGACGCTGAGTTATGAAAAAAAGAAACGTAAAATAAAAGTAAATGGCAGACTGTGCCTAATTGAATCAACCCCTAATAAATTTTCCCACTTCGTCTTTGTCGATGGTATGTGCGTCACTAACGCTAAACACAACGCGTTGCAAGTCTCACTACAAATTCCTCACAATATGGTAGTAGATGCCTGCAGCAAGGACAGCCACCAGCAGATCAACCAGAAATAAAATAATATATAACGACCCTATTGTAGGCCTAAGTAAGCCGTTTGGATTCTCCTATGGCTATTTTCTAGCCAATTATGAAGCACACTGTATGCGATGAGATGAGCTGAGCGAGTTATTAAAAAATAAACGTAAAATAAAAAGAAACTGGCAGACTGTGCTTAATTGAA
Organism: Engystomops pustulosus; assembly: GCA_019512145.1. Classification (NCBI taxonomy): domain Eukaryota; kingdom Metazoa; phylum Chordata; class Amphibia; order Anura; family Leptodactylidae; genus Engystomops; species Engystomops pustulosus. The sequence continues at coordinate 194,319,334 of CM033641.1, forward strand.
ATCAAACCCCTAATAAATTTTCCCACTTCGGTCTTTGCGATGGATATGTCGTCATAAGCGCTAAACACAACGGTCGCAAGTCTCACATACAAATTCCTCACAATATGTAGTAGATGCACTGGCAGAAGGCAGCCACCAGCAGATCAACCAGAATAAAAAATATATATAACGCTATTGTAGGCCTAAGTAAGCCGTTGGATCTCCTATGGCTATTTTCTAGCCAAGTATTGAAAGCACACTGCTATGCCAGATGAGATGACGCTGAGTATAAAAAAAAAAAACGTAAAATAAAAGTAAATGGCAGCGTGCCTAATTGAAATCAAACCCCTAATAATTTTCCCACCTTCGGTCTTTGCGATGGATATGTGCGTCACTAAGCGCTAACACAACGGTCGAAGTCTCACTACAAATTCCTACAATATGGTAGTAGAGTGCACTGCAGCAAGGACAGCCACAGCAGATCAACCAGAAATAAAATATATAATAACGCTATTGTAGGCCTAAGTAAGCCGTTTGGATTCTCCTATGGCTATTTTCTAGCAAGTATGAAAGCACAGCACGCTTGCCAGATGAGATGACGCTGAGTTATGAAAAATAACGTACAATAAAAAGTAAATGGCAGACACAAGGTAGCAGTATAACGTTTGTGCCCTAGGAAGGCTGTTGGGTTCTTGTAGAATCACTCCTGCCTAACACTATTCTAATTGAACAGCCTAACGCTTCCCTGACCAGCAGCAGCTCTCTCCCTAGCGGCATCCAGACACAGAGATCAACCACGCAGCAATTTCGCAGGGCCTCGCCCGGCCAGTATCTTTAAGTTATCTGGGTAACACACCCAAAATCTCACCTGACTCGTCTCAGGGGGCGTTATTCGTACTGATCGGCAGCCACCATGCTATCGATCTTGTAGTGTCCACTCATGCTGGGTGGAGTGAGAGTCTCCTGCCTTTGTGATTAGCTCTGTTCTGGCTGCCAAAAGCAAAACGCCGGAGCTGCCATTTTCTCGAGCGGCCGAAGTATTCGTCGGCACGAGCAGTTCGATACGCTAATGCTCGAACGAGCATCAAGCTCGGACGAGTATGTTCGCTCATCTCTATTGATTACCCTTTAGATTTCAATAGGGTAAAATGTCTGTGAAGTCTTGACAATTATTCTGCCTTCATTGTTTTCCTTATTTGAGACCATTTGTCAGACTAGACTACACTAGATATATACATATATTTTTATCGGTCTTTTTCAAAAGAAAAAGTCAACTTTCTGGCTTATACCTAGCCCTGCATAGAAGAAGGTTTCCACAATTGGGGTGGAAAAACTAGTAAATAGCACTGAGCCGGAACCGTGGACGTTTTACAAGAATAGCTGTTTAGAAATTGAAAGAAAACAATTACAGCAACATTGGTTTGTCTAACTGCTGAAAGGCTGGTGTATTACAGAATGTAACTAAGGTTTGTCATGCATGATGTGTTTATGATGAGTTACCCAGCATATGTGAATAGTTTCCTTATGAAGTCTAATGATGAAGCAAACATTTTCTAAACTTGACAGCAAATGAAAAGAAGAGGGACATTTTCTGTCATTGTGCACACTAAGTCATGTTAATACCCTAAAAGAAAAGTGCAGGCGTTTCATTCATATCTACTGCACCCACCATGGAGTCTGCCATGGGCCATTTATAGTAGAGCCCACTGAGCATGGTACTATAGTAGGATGCCATTGTGAATAGTATTAAACAGTGGAAGCGTTCAGGCAAAGTTGAAGATTGAAGTTGCGCAGTCACCAATGCACTGATTACTGCTATGCTGGAATGACAATGGGGAAAATTTCTAGCTATACTTAAAGAGGACCTGTCAGGTGAATAACACTTTAGCTGCTTATACTAAAGCAAGCAGTTTCCTAGCCCTCCCGCTGTTATTGCATTGTTAAATCTCCAAGGAACTCCCTCTATTCAGATTCTCTTGGGGGCACCACTCCAACACCATATGCCGGCGCTGACTGACAGGCTCGATGCTGCAGTCACCGCCTCCTCGTACCACCCCCTCATCCTGTAAGTTAGGTCTGACGATCGGACCGCTACGTAGTGGCTTGTTTCCTAGCTTATCAGTATTTAACAATGCTCTAACTGTGGGAGGGATAGAGAGCTGCTTAATTTAGTATAAGCATCTAAAGTGTTTTATTCACCTGACAGGTCCTCTTTAAAGACTGGACTTCTTTTGCAAAGCAAAATAAATTTTAGACACCTCAATCTTCAATCTTCAGGTCCGGATTAAGGGTGGTGGGGGCGCCTGGGTGGTAAACTTGTGGTGGCCTCATATGAATTCCTTTTAATTAAAAAAAAGTAAATACTTAATAAAGTAAAAATAATAGTTCTACAGAACCTCTTCATGCACACCTCAGCTGCCATGGAACTTCTTCATACAGGACTCGGCTGCCCCAGAACCTCATAATACATACCTCAGCTGCCACAAAACCTCTTTATATATCTCAGCTGCTACAGAACCTCTTCATACATACATTGGCTTGCTCAGAAGCTCATAATACACATCTCGGCTGCCGCAGAATCTCATAATACACATGTCAGCTGCTGCAGAGTCTCTTCATACACACCTTACCTGCACTGGAACCTTCTCATACATAACTCAGCTGCTACAGAGCCTCTTCATACACATCAAAGCTGCTGCAGAACCTCTTTGTACACACCCCAGCTGCTGTAGAATCTCCCTATACACAAATCTACTGTTGCAAAGCCTCATAAAACCCACCTCAGTGGCTTCACAACCTCATAATACACATCCAAGCTACTGGACCTCATAATACACAAGTGAGCAAATGCAGGACATCTTAGCTGCCACACAACTTAATAATATACACCTCATCTGCTGCAGAACCTCTTAGTACACACCTCAGTTTCCACAATAGCTCATAATACACATCTTGGCTGATGCAGAACCTCTGCACCCCAGCTGCTACAGAATTTCATTATACATACCTCAGCTGCTGCACATCCTCATAACACACACATTAGCTGCTATATAACCTCATAATAAACACGTAAACTGCAGCAGAACATCATAATACACACTCAGCTGCCGCACAACTTAGTAATACAAACCTGAGCTGCTGCCGAACCTGACAATGCACACCTCCGCTGCCAATTCTGGAGCTCAATAAGCTCATAGCCTAACATGACCAAGTGTGCAAACAGGATGCCGGCAGGAGAAGTTTGTAGCCCGATTCACCTGGGTGGACATGAGGAGGTAAACGCTTTATACAAAACACCAATTTCTGTCAAATCTTGGTAAAAAAAATATTTGAAAAGTTGCTGGTCGTGCTTATTTCTAGGTGGGATCTGGCATAGAAATGGCCCCTGTGCAGAAACACGATATCCTGCACAGTAGTGGGGCATGAGCGCCGGCATATGATTAATATCGCCCATTTTTGGTTTAAACTAAGTTAACAAACAGTTGGAATAAATTCAGAAAACACTTAAAATACATCAGACAGTTTGAGGATTATTTGCTCAAACTGGATTATGGATGCCTTAACAGAACCAACTCTACTAAATAGATACAATACTAGAACCAAGCTTACTACATAGACACAGAAAAATAAAAAATATATTAAGAAAACAACACTTAACACATATATCCCACAAAAGTACCAAGCTTGCTGTACAGATATAGTGAAAAAAACAAGATTACTCTATTGAACCATTAACAGGACCAAGATTACTACATAGAAATAGTAACAGTGCCAAGCTTACTACATAGATGCAGTACCAGTACCAAGTTTACAACGTCAAGTAAAAAAACTGTAAACAAATAACAAGTAAATAAATGTGTGTCCCCACAATGGTGATAGCAATACCCAATTTGTTTTCACCATAGATGGAACACTTTGCAGTAGGAACTGTATAAGGGGAGCGAGGAGTAGCGTTATTTCCAGAAGAGAGCATGTTGACTTTTTTTGCCACTTTGATAAATCATGCAGTATCTTAAAGTAATAACTTTATGTATCTGGTTCACTATGTATATAAAGTAACATATTTGTGTTGCTTACAGCCTGAAAGCACATGCAAGTACTGCTTAAAAGAAATTATAAGGAAACGTACAGGCAAGCGTCTCCTGAACAGAGCAATATAAATGTAAAAAAAAGGCTTACTGGAAAATGTGAGTCTACTACTTGCTTTGGGCATGAAGACAGCATGAAATCTAGTGAAGTATTAAGTAATCTTCCGGTTAAAGTTTATTAAATTGATACATTTCTTTACCATGTTGTTATTGTAAGTGCATTTCTTGTTGCTAAGTAGCACTACTCTGTTAGCCAAATACATCATGTAGTTAAGCTTAACTTTCTTAGAGACCTTTTACATGTTTACAGGGAAGGCGAACTTAGTAGTCAGAAGCCAAGGACTGATTCATACTACAATGCTTCTTTTACAGTGTAACGGACTGCAGTCAAGGATAATACATTATTCTTGGAGGGAGCCAAATTACTTTGCTACATACATATCTGTTTCTTTATATATTTTCACATCATTTCATGATATCTTTTTCATTTATAGCACTAAATATACATCACAAAATCAACAGTTAATCTAGGAATTAAAGGGGTTGTCCAGTTTCAGCAAATGAATGTCATTGTTTGCATATTAAAAAGTTATACAATTTTCCAATATACTTTGTATATCAATTCTTCATAGTTTACTCTGCACAGGCTTTAATGTTTCATGCCATTGAAAAGAAATCTATCCATGATCATGTGATGTCACACAGGTTCATTGCTCAGGTAACACTTAAAGGGAACCTGTCAGCAGAAATAGACCTAAATTCCTAAAATTCACTACCTGTATGTTGTCAAGCATCTTAACACCAGTGTGAGATCTTTTCACTGAACACAGTAACCACCACATCTGCTCTAAAGAAAATATAGATTATGGGGCACATTCACTAAGGGTCGCATGCTGCACTTTTGTCAGACTGTGCACGTTCTTCATGGCTAAAATGGCTTGCACAGGTTTTTAAGAAGTGTCTGTGCTGTGACTGTGTCGCACGGGACTCTTTTGTGGCGCAGCTGTGCTGGCTTCCATGCGACACAAATTAGGGGGCATACTGTCAGACAGTCTGACTGATTCGGACTGAGCGCCTTATTTAACATTTAAATTCTGTTGCACGCACTATGTTGACCCATTAACAACGCGCGCCATAATAGTACGGGTGCGGGTACATGGAGAGGGCTCAAAATACAATAACGGTTTTTCACTGTGTTTAACCCCCATAATGGAAAATAGTGCCCAAAGTCACAAATGCCACTTTTTTGCCATTTGCCATTGCCATGAAAAATATAAAAATTTCAGTAAAAAGTAATCAAACTGTCAAACAGTTCTAAGACACCACCTACAGCTTCTTATACCAAAGCATGCAAAAGTTATTAGCGCCAGAAGATGGCAAAATAAAAAAAAAAATTGTACAGGAGTTTTTAATTTTTGTAAATGTATGAAAACATTATAAAACCTATGCAAATTTGGTATCTCCATGATTGTGCCAACCCAAAGAATAAAGTAGACATGTCATTTGTGGCGCACAGTGAAAGCTGTAAAATCCAAGCGTTTTTTCACCATTTTCACTGCATTTGGAATTTTTTGCCCGCTTCCCAGTACACAGAAAACAAGCTATCACAGAGCTCTGTATGTGTAAAAATAGAAAAGTTATAGATTTTTAAAGGTGGGGAGTGAAAAATGGAAATGAAAAAACAAAAAAGGGTCAGGTCATTAAGGGGTTAAAGGTACAACACAAAAAAGATGGTGAAATCTATCGGGCCAGTGCGGGGAAGCTACACATTCATGTTTTCTGGCGCACAATCTTAGCGAATCTCCGCACACAGCATTACAGACGGACAATGCACTTTTAGTGAACTCGAGTGACCTTGTAAGTAAATGTACCCTTCAAACCTACCAAATAAGTTACATAAATGTTCTGCTTATTTCAAAAATGTTCTAAGAGAAAGTTGTAAAAATGCCTTATATCCACCCAAGTTTTCATGATTTCAGCTTGTAGTAATTTAAAAGACCCTTTATATTTTACATCCATATTCTGGCCATAGCCTCACAGAATTTAAACTCACAAGTCAAATTACCCTTTGCAATGAGCATCTGCCTGTTTTTTTCCCATCACATGATAAGAAGGGAATGTCGGCTACTGAATATAGATATCAATGTATATATATATATATATATATATATATATATATATATATATGTTTTTGTCTTATATATATATATATATATATATATATATATATATATATATGATACATATTATGATACAATAAAATCCCTTTAACATGGCTTTTAGTTGCTTTTTTTCCTTTATTATTATGTCCATGGGCCAGAACGCAGCTGTGTTATCTATCTGCCCACAGTTTTAATATCTGAAATGATCAAGGGCATTTGATGAAAATAAATAGAATGTAACCTGATCCTAGATGACCTACTTTTTTACAACTGTAAGTCTTTTTTTGTGAATATTTATCCTAAGCACAGACAGCACATCTACAATATTTGCAAAATATTAGTTGTGTAAGGTGGGTTTTAGATTTAAGACACTCTCACAAGTGTCCAACATATCATCAATGCAACAAGAAGTCAGACTGGGCACTTTTTTTCTACCGTCTTCCAATTTACACTCTTTGTTTGACCTTCTGTGTGCTCTTGGCTTCCTTATTAATCTATTATTTTTATACATTTATGTAAGAATGACTGAGTTGTAGATCTTTACTCTTTCTCATTTTTACCATGCCTCTTTTCAATCCGTACTGAAGTCTTCAAAGATTTCCCAAACTGCCTGTATGTTTTCATTTTACAATACGCTTGAGCAGACACATGTTTCCAATTGCAGAGTCAGCGCTCAAGAACTCCTTATTCAGTCCCGCAAATAATAACTATAAATAATACAAAAAGAAAGAGCTGAGAACTACAGAAGAAAGAGTCTGGGGCATGTGGTGATTGTTTGTTAGTGTATAAGTGATTTCTGGTCAGATTGGATGAAGCAGACGTTTCCGTGGGTTTAGCTTACATCATGATCTTGGAACTTGATGCCTATTTTTTACAAGAGTCATTTATATAGATAGTTTATCATTAAAAGTAATTCTTGGTGTATTACAATCTTCACTCATAAAAGTTATATGAGAAAATATATATTCTTCTGTGAGATATTTTCTGGGCAGTCAGTTTTTTAGGACAATAAGCTTGATGGTTGGTTTCTTTCCTTTCTGTAACCAGATGGTTTGTTTTTCACATTAATATAAATCATCATTACAATGCAGTATATAGTACACAACATATAAATCTGTCATGGCAGAATGACTGGTTGACTAGTCCCTGTTATAAAGATGTGAAATTGTTACTTAAAGCCTTTAGCCATGAGCAGAAAAAGATGACCCCCTGTATGCCAAATCAGAATCACACCTGTCCACATGATTCTTTAGGTTTTTCTACTCGACCCCATTCACATCAATGTAGTTGATCTGTAGCCCCTATGCACCTATGCAGACACATTACAAAAGTCCCTACGCTGAAGTATGAAAAGCTTATTGGTTTCAGAATAGGGCAAAGAAATGTTTTCAAATCTACTAAAACCTATATTAATTGTAGATTTATATTATTTATATTTTGTTTTATGCAAAGCCCAAAAGAAAATGGTGCAAATGCATTCTTTTGTCAATTTTATCTCATTTTTTTCCGGCCTCTCAGTGCACAGCTTGGAATATAAAATGCTGCCACAAGGAAGTACAATTAGTCACACAGAAAATAAGCCCTCACACAGCTTTGTGCATAGAAAAATTTAAAAATTTAAATTTTAAATTTAAAATTTAAATTTTTTAAGTTGGGGAGCAAAAAACACAAACGTAAAATGGAAAAAGTCTTTCAGTGGCGAAGGGTTAATGCCATAGCCATTTGTCTGATTTTCTCATTTCTATTTTTCACTTGATGCTTTCTAAAAGTCATAAGATTTTAACTTTTTTCTTCATATCCATAACTTTTCAATATTTTTCAATATGGAGTTGTGTAAGGGGTAGGGCAAGTTGATGTATTCGTTGATACAATTTTTAGAAATAATAATAAAGCTTTATATCGATAACAGCATCATATTCTGTAGCGCTTTTTATAGGTTATGAATACATATACAAATATAATAAGACATACGTAGCAATAACATTGTAACATGAAAAAATAGGAATAGGGCCCTGCTCACAATATAAGTCTGTCCTGTTGATCAGTTTTTATGTAAATTTTTATGGGTGGCAAAATTATAAAAATTCTGTGATTTGAAAATTTCGACATACACCATTTGGAATTATTATCTTTATAGTTTAATAAATCATGGCAAAGGAAAACCTAAAATTATTATGCCTTTTATTTATATGCATTCTATGGAGAGAGGGGATGATTTGAAATGTTAGTTATGTTTTTTACTCCATTTTTTTCAGTGTCCAGGAATTTAGACTCTCATAAAGCCTTCCTCTGTAATTTTGAGTTAAGTGTCCATTTTGTGTTTGCTAGAGCCAGCACTCTACAGCCAAGTGGTAGGATCAGGTAGAGTTGCACTAATGACAAGTACCTAGCCACCAATCCTCTGCTCAATGGGGCAGATTTATGAAGCTGTCCAAAAGTAAGAATGTTCTTAGTTGCCCATGGCAACCAATTACAGCTCAGCTTTCATTTTACCAGTGCTCATGAATATTTTAAAGGAGAGCAGTAATTGGTTGCCAGGAGCAACTAAGAACAATTGTACTTTTAGACAGCTTGATAAATCTGCCCCAATGTCTCCTCCTTAGTCTTGATTATGATTCCAGCGCATCTTGTGATGCAGCCCAAATTGGATGGAGAGTAGTAAAGACATTCAAAGCAGAGTTAAAGAGTCAAAGAGTATCCACTACTCATGGATAGTGGACAGGGTAATTTACAGGAGTAGACACTACTGTAAATTTTGTATTTAAGGCTGTGTCCTGCATTTTTAAGCACACTAGTCATACCCCAATGAGATGATGACATATGAGGCTGCAGTCATACGTGGTGTTAAGGGTTTAGTCACACATTGTGTTTTGGCTGTGTTTTCATTGCGTTTTGAAACGGGTTACAACAGCTGAGGACAGGTGACTTGCCTAATTACTTTACATTTGTGTTTACAAAATCACCTCTCCTTTTGTCATGCATTTCAAAATGCAACCAATACACCACATTTAACCTCACCCTTAGAAGTAACCAATAAATTAAAAAAAAAAGTGTAAATGCAAAATTGTATGAATTTTTCAAAAACAGGTTAATATGCAACATTTTAAATAGTTAAAGCATGTGTAATAATTTCAATTTCCATGTTAAAACAGGGTCCATAAAAAAAAAATCCTTCCTTTGCACCTACGTTGGGGCAACGGCAGATTTGTGCCTAAAAAGTCACAAAAATAACCAAAAATGTGATACATAAGTGAAAAGTCGCACGGAACATCAAAGATACATAAGACACACTGCACATGGTGCAGCCAAGCCGTACTGGAAAAACGACAGTAAAAGTTGCAGTGAAAATTTGCAAAAATCACAAAAGTCGCAAAAATGAGACAATTTAACTGGTAGAAATAATGGTAGATGTCACCGAATAAGTTTGATAACTTTTTTTCATATTGTAATCCATTCATTCCACCAATTTAACTTGGTTGTTATACTTTTCACCCATTCTAATTCAGCTATAACATACTGTATGATTTATACAATGGTTCCTTAAATTGTATGCTTTACTCCTTGTGAGGCCTCCTTGATGCATCCCATAACTTTATTTGCCATCGCAGTAGCTTCCTGGCAATGGTGGCAAAAAGTTTATCAATTTCCCCAAGTCTTTTTTTTCTATCCAGATTATTACCATTTAATGCTTAGTTCTACTTCTTGTTTCTTAAGCCCAAGTGTGTAATCTTAAATTTATCTACATAACATTTCATTAATCATTTTTCCATCCAAACCTCTAGCTTCCCCAAATCCCTCTGTAATACTATACTTTATTATATTACAGGACTTAGTATCATCTGCAAACATTGAAATTTTACTCTGTAAACCTTCTATGAGGTCATTAATTGAAATAATTAAAGGGTGCAATACTGACTCATGTGTACACTACTGGTAAACTAAACTCATTCTGAGAATGTATTCTGAGAATTCTGACAACCCTATGTTTTTTATCACTTATGCTAATTTCACACTGGTGTTCAAACCTCCGTTCCTTACCTTCGTTAAAAAAAGTTAAAGACAAGAGGTTTAACAGAGGTTTAACATAACAGATAAAAATCCCATTGACATCAATGTAAATTTTACAATCCGTCAGTTTGGCAGGTATCCGTTATCCATGTGTTTTTTTCAAACGGAGGAAAGGTGCTGTAGGTGCTCTGTAATTTTAGGTGCTCTGTAATTATTTAAGTCCAAATACCGCATGGAGAATGAATACCTGCCTAAACGGAACATAATGGATGACATAAAATTTACATTAATTTCAATGGAATTTTTCATTAAACTTCCATTAGATCTCCGTTCTTTACTTTTTTTCATGGAGGTAAGAAAGAGAGGTTTAAAGTGTAGTGTAAAATTAGCCCAAGCCAATTGCTAACCCATAAACACAGATTTTCCCCAAGTCTCATCAGTCTAATTTTATATACCAATCTTTTATGCGGTACAGTATCAACTGCCTTGGCAAAGTCTACGTACACCACATCCAAAGGCCTACTCCAGGTCAGTTCTGGAACTAACCTCATCATAAAAGCTGATGAAATTAGTCAGGGCCTTTGGCCAACAGCAAAAGTTTCTTCTTGCAACTATATAATGATTCTTACTGGGCTGGCAGCTGCATAAAATCAATCATTCGTTAAAAATGTAAAATTGTGCACTATTCAATGCAGTCTGGATGGATTTATCGCAATATCAGTTTAAGATATTTATAAGGAGGGCTAATGTGATGCTAATATTGTGGCAGAAATACCCTTTGTCAGGACCATGGACAGAGTATGGAGCATGCACAGCAGCTTGTCTCCTCAGAGAAGAATTTACGGCACAATTATTTGTCACCCACAGCTGAGCACAGTATGTTTAAAGAGAGTCTAGCACTTGAAATATACATAGGGGCTAAAGGGGTTGGCCTCTTTAATTCATGTGTTTATAATGTGTGTGTAAGTGTGGGGGCAAGATATTAGGTAATTTATCAATATACATCTATTAAAAGTTCTCCAGTTGATGTGTAAAAGTTCTGCTCTGCTTTCTTGATGTGAATACTCCTGTCTTTAACTTCAACAGCCAGCCATTCCTGTCCATAAAATGGCCGCAGATGGAGGGTCATGTGATCTCTAACAGTCCATGAACAATCGCCAGTTAAAGATCACATGTCCCTCCATCTGCAGCCATTTTACGGACTGGAATGTCTGACTGATGAGGTAAAAGACAGGAGGCGTCACATATCAATAAAGCAGTGCAGAGTTTTTAATAGATGTATACAAGCGGTCCCCTACTTAAGGACACCCAACTTACAGACAACTCCTAGTTAAAGATGGACCCCTCTGCCCAGGTTTGCATCTGCCATGAGGCGAGTTTGTGTGTGAGTTTTCTTTATTTTTATCACATTGAAGACTTAGTAATATTCACTATCTTAAAGATGGTAACCATTACTAAGGCTGGGGCTTAGAGCTAGCAGCAACCCACAAATAATTACCCCCACACCCACCACCACCAGGGGTGTTGGGAAGGGCTGGGTACCCGCAGGAATACTGATGGTCTGGCCCTGAGGCGGCAGCAGGCTGGTTTTGATAGGCCAGAAAGGGCCAATAACAGTGGCTCAAATTGCTGCCTGTATTGGTAAATTAACTAATATCCTGCCTCCAACACTTACACCAAATTACAAAAAACATGAGGTAAATTGGCCAACCCCTTTAATGTCAAATAAAGAAGACCTAAAATGCTGACAGTAAGGGCATATTAAGCTTCATGCATAAAAAGATCTTACTAGAGAGGGTAATTTCTTTCCCCAACAGCCAATCTTATTCCAGATTCAGTTTTAAGAAACATATAATAAAGCATGATACAATCAACAATAATATGAGGTGCGCTGCAAGCCTCCAAAACCCTGGCACAGGAGTGATCAGGGGAACCATAAATTGTCTATTCCCCATACAAAGAGACCAACACAGTAAACAATATATTATAGTTGTATCCTCAATGTCCTTTAATCCATAAGTAGTATTGACCTTTTGTGGACAAAGGAGAAACATGTCGTATATTCCTGCCACAATCTGAACAGACGCAGTTTAGGACAAAGTGAATGTCGGTCAAAATTTATCCCGCAGTGGATTTTGACATGGTATTTGACCTCTTATTTTTACAGTAATTTCTAAACATGCCATCCATTAAATAAAAAGGACAGGGAGTTCCATGGCAAAATTTAAAGTGGGTGTTCCCAAGGGAATAAAAAAATACATGCTGATGAATGACTTTATTTCCAAACCATGCAAAACTGAACAGAGCAACTTAGCAAAAATATTTAATTTACCTATGAAGTTAGATAGTGGGACCTTAAGATGAATCGTCCCATGAATGCCATTTTTAACTGGTGACAGGTTCCAATTGCTAATGCTATGTTGAGTTTAACACCTTCCCTGCCCTTTTTTGATTTAGCGTTTTCATTTTTCATACTCCACATTTAAAAATCTATTACTTTTTTATTTTTCCATGTAAAGAGCAGCATGAGGGCTTTGCATAGCAAAATTGCACTTTGTAGTCATTTAATATTCCATTCTTTGTACTGGGAAGCAAGAAACAAATACCGAATGGGGTGAAATTGGTGAAAAAAAAAGAATTTGCACCATTTTGTTGTGGGCTTGGTTTTTGTGACTTTCAGTGTTCACTCCAATTTACATGTCTTCTCTATTTTTTGGGTTGGTACGTTTACGGGTATAATAAAATTATATAGGTTTTAATGTGTTTTAATAAATTTTTTTAAAATTCAAACCTGTACAAAAAAAAATCTTTGTGTACAGAGCTGTGTAACATGTAATTTTTTGCAAGATGAGATGACATTTTCATTCCTACCAATTTGAATACTGGGTGGCCTTTTGTTCATATTTTAATAAATTTTTATATGTTGCAAAATGGCACTTTTTTATATTTTACAAAACATTTGCGTGCGATTTTTTGGGACAGGGTTAAAAAGCTGAATATAACTGTTATTATATTTTGATAGATGGGACATTTTGGGATGCAGCAATACCTAACATGTTAATTATTTTTACTGTGTATTGTTATATCAGTTGCAAGCTCAATGCACATAACCGGAAGTAGGGAGGGTGGTGGGAGATGCATGAGTTTGGAGGAGAGGAGACTGACACAGGCACACACAAGCTGCAGCTGCCCCCCTCCATGACTCCCCACATGCTGCTGGCAGGGAGCCAGGTAAGGTAAATTAAACTTCTGAAATTATCCAGAATGCTGACAAAGGCATTTTTTAAATCCACATAGCATAGGATATTTGAACCTGTAACAATCTAAAAATTACATTCCTGGTGACAGGTTTGCTTTAAGACCGAAACTGGTTGACAGCCAGATGACTGGACATAAAATCTTGTTGTGGAAAGCTAGTTGTAAGACAAAGATGGACTAAAAACATACACACTTGACAAAATGAATCTGGGTGAAGTGCACAATAGTAGAGGCTCGACTACTGAGTTGCTTTTCAGTTCAGACCCAGGAAACGGTTAACTAGAACTTGGCTGATAAAGCAAGGTTTGGCTTCGAAATATAGCAAATATGCCAAACCTGAACAGACCATCAGGTTTAAATGGCACCCTACCAATAGGCTACAGGCAGCAGATGGGGTGGAGTTCCAGAACCTGGAGTGGAGTTGCAGAACAAGCTATTAAAGGTTGGTTGAAGAAAAGGGTATTAAATTTATTATTTTACTACTGGTGGTCTGTTCCTGGAGTTATGCATACTTGAATGAGGGGGGGTTGTATATAATATATCTGGATGGCTATAATATTCCTTTGGGGAGCATTTGTTTATGGGGACTAAATATAATATACTGTACCATGGGGGCTTTGTACATGGGAGTGGGTTACTATTATGGGGGGGGGGGTCTTTCTAAAATATAACTGAGGGGTTGTCTGTTTATTTGGGTTGTGCTCTAATATGGGGGAGCTGTAAATATTTAACTTGGGGGCTGTATGTGATATACACTCACCGGCCACTTTATTAGGTACACCTGTCCAACTGCTCGTTAACATTTAATTTCTAATCAGCCAATCACATGGCGGCAACTCAGTGCATTTAGGCATGTAGACATGGTCAAGACAATCTCCTGCAGTTCGCTCACTGGATGTTTTTTCTTTTTCGGACCATTCTCTGTAAACCCTAGAGATGGTTGTGCGTGAAAATCCCAGTAGATCAGCAGTTTCTGAAATACTCAGACCAGCCCTTCTGGCACCAACAACCATGCCACGTTCAAAGGCACTCAAATCACCTTTCTTCCCCATACTGATGCTCGGTTTGAACTGCAGGAGATAGTCATGACCATGTCTACATGCCTAAATGCACTGAGTTGCCGCCATGTGATTGGCTGATTAGAAGTGTTAACGATTGTGATTTTGTTGTTTGCACATTCAACCTTGTACAGAACAAAGTTATTCAATGAGAATATTTCATTCATTCAGATCTAAGATGTGTTATTTGAATGTTCCCTTTATATTTTTGAGCAGTGTATATATAGGCACAAGAAGGTATTGCTACACATATTCTGCATGTACACTCACTATGCGGTACTACAAGCCACATTCTGTGTACATGGGTATACACAAACAAACAGAAGGATTTCTTTTTGTAGTTGATAGATCTTCCTGTGTAACTTGCTTTTCATGAAGTTTTCTATTTTTTTTAAATTTTTACTTTTACTATTTTTCAGACTCCCTAGGGTACTTAAACCCTAGGATGTCCGATTTATCCTACCATATACTGCCATACCACTGTATATATAAGTATATGGGGATTTTTCTTCTCATTGATTACAATGTGCAAATTGCACATTGTAATCAATGGATTAAAACAAGTCTCTGGAAGTAACAAGTAAAACAAGTCTCTGGAAGTCCCAAGCTTTCATGGCAACGGATCGCCGCTCCCCAATGACGTCACCGGGAACGACGATCTCCAACAAGATGGCGGCGCCCATGTGCGGGTTAACATCCGTGGTTGGTGCTAGCCCCGATCGTGGGTGTTACTGGTAAGTCTTTGCTGTGATATGCAGCAAAGACTTACCGGCTAGGGCTCAGCCTATGAGCCCTCTCCACCCACCTGCAGCCGACCTATGATGGGTCGTTAAAGGGTTAAACTCAAGGTCATTTGTGGGAAACAAGACTGTTTTAACACTTTGCTTCCATTCACCAATACTGTTGTTGGCTCCAAGTAATTATCTACTTGCTAAGAACTGCAGGAGATTGTCTTGACCATGTCTACATGCCTAAATGCACTTGCCGCCATGTGATTGGCTGATTAGAAATTAAGTGTTAACGAGCAGTTGGACAGGTGTACCTAATAAAGTGGCTGGTGAGTGTATATATATATATATATATATATATATGCTTTACAAATATTATATATATATATATATATAATATTTGTAAAGCCAAGGAACCAAGGAAGACTATTTAATATAGTTTTGGGAAATTGTTATATTCAATAACAATTAACTGCTCACTGAATACTCTAGGCTACAGATGTATCCATTGTTTCAACTGTAGCTCTAGTGCTAGCACATTATCTGAAAATATTTGTGTTTGCCTTAGTATTTTTCTGTCTTCAGTCTCCACTTTTCTTCAATTTGTAAAGTTCAACAAAGTACTAAGCAAACAAACCCACAAAATGTATTAACATCTAGAGTGATTAATTTCCCATGTGTATCCTATTCAGAAAGTGCATCTCTAAGTACAGATGGTCCCATCATCACAGTCTAATAATACAATAAATAAAATTAAAGGTTGGATATTGAAATCTGAACAGTTGGCTTTCATGCACTGTAAGATTTGGATTAGCACCTTTGCATCTCTGGCCTGACATAAATGCTTGGCCAATGTTAAAAGTAAATATCTCTCTGCACTTGTGCTTATGGAGAAGAAAGGTTTGGTGTCTTACAAGGAAGGTTTTTACAAGTGACCTTCTAAGTCTTAAAAGGTATTGTCTATAAACTGTCTATGTATTCTAAAACATTTCAGAGAAAGGAACAATCTGTTAAGGTGTGTATCATTCGCCAATTTCACTGCTAGAAGCTAAACAAAAAAGTGGAATGAGCTTGTTCTTCTTCCTGTTAGCCCCATCTGTGAAATGTACATATCAGTACAATTTAACTTGGGTAGAGGCAGTTTACTTTTAACACAGGCATGACGCATTTAAAGAGTTTTCCATTGATCTTACTTCTTACTACTTTTACGGATACCATGTATCTTTTATAGAGCTTGGTAAGAATAGTGGAAAAATACCCTCTGTTTTGAGCTGTCACCTACAGCATTTTTTTGTTTTGTTCTTTTGTATTTAGCCATTACAAAGCTGACAGAGAAATAAAATTCACAGTACCAATTCACAAATTCACAATATATTACTTTTACCTGATAGCAACATTGTTTAACACATACAATTTTTTAAGCATTATTGATAGCTTAGACCCCCCCCCACTCCCACCTTCTTGGCCATGGAGAAAAAAAAACTAAATAGTATTTTTCTATGTCCATTTCCCCCAGATTTTAGTCCATCTTACAATGTTATCTTTTATTCTGCCTCTATCTTTTCATATTGCTTATTTTTCACTGTCATTTTAAAACCAATTTTTAACATTTGGGGTTATGTTATTTCCCCATTCCCTAGTGATCTTCGCTATTGTCATTAATCTTAATATCAGAAGTTGGTTTATTTCTCCAATATCCTCATTCTTGATGGTTGCCAAGTCCATTTTGGGGGTCAAGGTTGTTTGCAGAACATTTGTTCAAATATTTCTGCCCAAAATTTACAGATTGTAGGACAGGACCATAAAAGATGTACAAAATCAGCATTATCATTTACACATTTATAGCACTTAGAGGAGTCCCTAGTTTTAATTTTTTGTACTTCAACCGGGGAGTAATAAAGCATAAATAAAATCTTTATTTGAATGTATGATTTTCATTAATCGATCCTTTCCAGTCCTCTCCCGAGATTGGGCCCATCCATTTTTCCCATTTTGTCTGTGACTTAAGTTTAACCACTTCCCAGTAGCCTTTAATCAAATATTTTTATATTATTGAAAGTGTGCCCATTTTATTCATTGTGCTTTTAATATACTCTATAAATTGATGTGTATCAATTCTCAATTTTCTGTGAACTGATATCATCTTTGCTATGTGAGCTAGCTGGAAATATCGTAAAAAAATATTATTCTCTTGGTTGAAAAAAAACTAATTTTTTTATTGAATTACCTTCTATTACTTGTGAAATCCAGTGATTTCCCCTTATTTCCCAGCACCTAACATCCAGTGCACTATCCAGATTTGGGAACTCCCCTTTCCAATACTTCAAAAATTGATTTAGGAGTACCCGTAGAAAAAAGGCAGGCCCAGACCTCCCTCCTCAATGGATTTATACCAATCCATTGATTAAATCTTAACTCCTTTTCTACCCCAGATTAGCTCATTAAGGAGTGCTTCAATAGTTTTAAAAAAGAGCTATCCAGCCAGATCAGGCAAGCTGAGAGGAAAAACAATATTTGGGGAAGCAACCACTACAAATTAATGTAATGGGCATAACTGTAGTAGTAGTAGATAAAACAGACTAGGTGGACTAGGTGGTGGTCACACACATTCAATAGCTTCTCAAAAAATATATTGTTCCTAAACTATTTCATCCACCCTCACTCCATATACATGCATGCATACAAGTGTGCATGTATTTTTACTGTCTGTTACCCACGAACAAATTCGGTCTTAAAAACTTGCCCTGTGTGAAGTCAGTATTTCCCTGACTGAACCTCGAACCATCAGATGGCACTGACTTGCTGACTTCAGTTCCGTGCACAGAGCAAGTTTCTCAAATAGAACTTACTTGTTGGCATCAAGCCTTATAGAGAGAGGGTAGGAAGATACTTTCAGGTTTCCCATGGTGTTTATGTTACTTCAGAAGAAAGGGTTAAACATGTTGATGAGTCATCATTCTGAACTCCTTCTGTCCATTTTCTGGTCATCTATCCAAAGGACATTAAAAAGAGGTCTTGACACAGATGTAAGTCAGCTTGTGGTAGCACTTGTTAATGAAGGTAACATGTGGAAATTAGAGGCCACTTAGTGTTAATTATATAGTCACAAAAACATAAGTTTGTCACTAAGTTTAAGGCTTTAAGGACCGGGCCCTTTTTTGTTTTTTCATATTTATTTTTCCCTCCCCACAATCAAAAATCTATAAGTTTTTTTTACACATAAAGAGCTCTGCTACGGCTTGTTTACTGCGTAACAAATTGCACTTCATAGTGATGGCATTTATTCTTCTATGCCATGTACTAGGAAGAAGGAAAAAAAAATCAAATTGCATTTGCTGCATTTTCTTGTGGTCTTGGAATATACAACTTTCACTGTGTGCCACAAATGACATGTCTACTTTATTCTATGGGTCGGTTTGATCGCGGGGATACCACATTTGTATAGGTTTTATAATGTTTTCATACATTTACAAAAATTAAAATCTTGTGTAGAATTTTTTTTATTTTGCCATTTTCTGATGCTAATTACTTTTTTATACTTCAGTGTACAGAGCTGTGGGTCGTATCTTTTCTTGCGACTTTTAATGAAGTTTGCTATGGTACCATTTTTAGGATTGTATGACTGTATGACCTGTTTTAACACTTTGCTTCCATTCACCAATACTGTTGGCTCCAAGTAATTATCTACTTGCTAAAATCTTAGCTTTCAGTATATTCATTTTGCTCAGGTAAAAAACACTATTATACTACTATTATACTATTATACTACTCTACATTTTCACAGGCTGCATTAAAGATCTGTAGTAGCTTTGTTATGTCTTGCTTTTATCTCTGTAAGAGTTTTGACCACTAGCCCCACTTTATCCTACCTGAACACAAACTTTATTGGACTACAAAAAAAAACAGATCTATGATCCATTGTTTGCTGCCTGTTTGTTATCAGCAGAACTCATATGCCAATAATAGTTTAAAAGACTGCTTGACCCACAGACACGTATATGAATAGCTCAGGTTGTCACCTTGAAACCATGGCCCATAGAAATGCATTTGTCTATGTGCTATCCATTGAAGCACAAAAACTATGGGGCACATCTTCTAAGAACAGTGCAAACTACATTACTGTTGGACTTTGCATGATAAATGTGGCGCACAGGAACGCCTTCTTCAGTGCAGAATTTGTGTCTCATGAAGAATAGTGCAGGTGCACCAAAAAAGGGTCGCGTGCGACACAAATGTGGTGCAGACAGTTCTTAAATACCTGTGGAAGCAGTTTGCACCTAAAAGAATGTGCAGAGTTCCGAAAGTCTGACAGAAAACTGGCACACGGTCCCTAGTAAATGTGCCAGTAAAGGTGTTTGTATGCAGGGAACCTTTGAGAGCCAAAAACAAAGTTTTGGATTGTTCTTTGTGACCTAGTGGATTGTGAAAATTATAAATAAGAGGTAAATTTGCTGCTATTCCTTTTGGTAATAAGCCAGAGCATACATCTTACAGGAGAAGACAAGAAGACAAATTCTAGATTATATTGCTACATGTCAGCTGTGCATGAAGATCTGTTTTTGGTTTGGACCCCTGTCTTGATTTCCCGATCAAGTGTTATGCCTTATAGAGGTAATGGCAATCTTACAGTGTATAGATAGAAAGAACGGGATAACAATGACAAAAAGCCTTCCCTGTGTTACATCCTGACATTTCTTATTCCCAGAGAGAAAGAAAACATCTTGCTAACTGTTTTGTCAGTTACAGTATTGATTAGCACCATGTTTTGGGCTGTCATTTGGGATCAGCTTACAAGTAGAATGGGATGTGTTTTCCTCCTGCTATTTCTTTCCTTAGGTAAATGGGGTCTAAATGACATTCAGTGCCCCCTATTGCCCTTTGGAAAGGATGGCATTCCACCCTTGGTCACGCTGCCTGGGGAGCCAAACAGTAGCAGCACAGGGCAGTCAGTCATAGGGACATCAGGAGATACACTTGTTTCATGTCTCCTCTTACCATAAACACAGGGGTCAGAAAGGACAAATGATTTTCAAAGGCAGTCACTTTTGAAGTGATTGTTTTGGGTGTTGTTCTGCTGCTGTGTCCTCCTGGTGTCCTTCTGAACACTGTTTGTTGTGTAAGCAAACAGAGCAAAAAGATTAAAAATATTGCAGGGCACAATTAAGAAATATACATGCAATGCAACAATTTCTTCACTTAAGGAGGAAGAACAGGAATTGTTATGATGAATGTTAGTATCAGGACCTATATCATGGGCACAATGGAGGGCATTTATTATCCACTTTCAAATGAAAACCTTGTAGAATTTTTTTTCCCTTGATGAAACTTTTGCACCTTATTTATGAAGTGCCAGGGCCACAATATTGGTGCTTTTTACGACACTGAGAAATTGGGAGCAAAATTGTGGCGCCGCTATTGAATCCCACATTTTTCTGGTGCTTCTGTTTTACTGATATGTTTTGTGGCCCAGTTTCTGGTGCACAATTAAAGCACCTAAAAGCTGGTCTGTGGAGTTCTATTTCACCTCCATTAATGTGGAGACAGTTCTTAAACTTCTTGTTTGTGTGCCAAATCATTAAACCCTTGCGGCACAAACTTACATCCCACTGAAAAATACAGCATGTTTCCAGCGCCATCCTGAACCCAAACGCATAAAGCCCCCCAGTTTCTTACATTGATTTATTTACATCTGCTTTTCAGATATTCAAATATGCGTGGTACTGCACTTTACATCAAGTACTACTCTGTTGGGAAACAAGTTATAGGGATCCTAAAACTATCTCTCCACTATTGTTAGACTGTGCTCATACACTGTGATCCCTCAGAAAGATGCCAGGAGATATGGTGCCATGATGTGAACAGAACGTTGTAGAATATCCCTTTCTTCCAAACATTTTTTACTCTCTATGCTTTTTGGTTTACTCTCTACAGTAGTGGTAATTGCATAGTGGAACTTTGGTGTACTTTTTTGATCATTACAACTTACTTACCCTTTAAGATAGTAATAAAGGTGAGATAACTGTTGGCTCCCAAAACAGGCCCAACTAGATTAGCTGAACAGTTAAGCTGATTCTGAGATTAAGATGGGTTTGTGTACTCCAAACATATCTAAGGTCACTAAACTTGTTCAAAACAATAGGGAACCAATACAAATCGATTTGAAATTACTAAAAGATCACTGTTAATGGGTGTAGGAGGTACTGGAAAAATTAAATGCCAAGTAATAGATCCATGTTTTCTCCCCCTGATATTGGAGGTTGCACATATTTGACAATGATCTGGTAGTCTTCAAAGATATTAAATTATTATTGAGTACAACTTAAAATAGGTCTCTAGAGACCCCCGAGGTTTGAGTTGATGCTGAAGTGCAGATTGTTTAGGGTCATCCACAAACTGCTGGGCTACTGATAACATATTTTCTGTAAGGCTTCTTTTGCACTACATTTTGTTGGATCAGTGAAACAATGTGTATGGCCTCAAGTTGATGCGTTAAACTAATCTAATTTGTTTATATATTTGTATGTAAGGTTATTTTATTGACTATTAATAAATAAAAATATTATTCAAAGATCTACATTAACATCTTAACCATCAGCACTATGGTTTTCCTTGCTACCATAAGAAAATCATTCTTGAGAAATGGATTGAAATTGCAGTCAACATTTTATAATTTAACTTTATGCAGGGGATTTGTTTCTCTGTAGCCCGAAATGGTGTTTTGACCCTGAGAACCTAAATAAGGAAATTAATCAGAAAATAATTTTTGATCTGCTGAAAATTCTAAACAATACAGTCATATTGAATACCTGCATTAACATAGAGAAAATTATGTATCATTACATAACTGGCCCTTTGCGTGTTTTTGAAGGAGATTTCAAGGAAAGAAAAATTTTTCCACACCCACTAAAATGGTAGATTGGGATCATTGCTCGTTCTCAAGGGCCTGTCTACTGAGTTACATACCAAACCCAGCTGTGGTGGATCCCCCACCATTTTTTTCTTCCTATTACAGTCGAGTGGTGGAATCCCAACAAGGGAATACTTTTTGATCAATTGATGGTCAAGGATCCTACTGTTGAAATCCATCATCAAAACAAAGGTGTATTTTTCTGCCATGCTTATATAGCACTGATGTATTCTAGAACAATGTACACAGATTATAATGATACAACTCAGTCTATTCCTATTAGGGCTCACCTCACAGTTCTCTGTGTAAGGTGCACATACATACACTGCACTCTCCCTTCACAGCCTATGAAAAATGTAAATGCTGATGTGCATGTATACTACATCTCATCTGTACTTATTGTCTCACAGATATTTAGCAGTGATTATCTGCAAGTAAGTATTGGGGTAGCTATATTTAAATAAGGCCTAGGGTAGGTTGCATTTATTGGCTCAATGCAAGTATAGTTTTCATTTCTTTTCAGACAGATATAAATGCACTGTATTTATCCCGCTCTTATGCTCCATCATAGACACAATACAAAAGGAAGACTGTTTAAGAAAAAACCAATTATGGACAACATAGGATCCAAAAGGATTCCCATTGA
The DNA here is from genome assembly GCA_019512145.1 of Engystomops pustulosus. Classification (NCBI taxonomy): domain Eukaryota; kingdom Metazoa; phylum Chordata; class Amphibia; order Anura; family Leptodactylidae; genus Engystomops; species Engystomops pustulosus. The sequence goes on from CM033641.1 coordinate 194,342,168, forward strand.
CTATAATAAGGTCCATCAGATGACCCATTTAGTACCCATCATTTTGACAGCCAAAACTTACATGCCATGTTTAAAATATCCACTGTAAAGTACATATACAGCTGCATGTTGCCATGCATACTAAATGGGTTTAACTTCCAATATTGTGCTGTGAAGACCTGCTTCACTGTCTTTTTAAATATCTAAGAGAACAATGGAGAGATTTGCATGAACTTTGTGCTTTTTTTGTTTTAGCTTTGCAACTTCTACTGCAAAACACCACACTCAGACATTTGCTGGGGAATATGTTGGATCTACATGAGTAAGATAAATATAAATTAACAAATGCTTTGCTTTAGAGCATTTACTTTGAGGGTTTATTCTGCCTCAGGTGGAAAGTGAAAATGTTCCTTTTCAAGAATGGAGATAGGAAAGATGAAAGGGTAACATGTGGTGTAATCAATAGTCTGATCACACCTAAGTTACTTCTGGCCAATACTAACAGTACTGCCAAGCTTTTAGGAAGCAGAGAACACATTGCCATGCTTTCTACATGCCCTTAAAGACATGTGTATAGATTGGTATGGCTGTTATGGGATAGCCATGTGGGCGAAATATGACAAAACATCTGTTTGTGAATGCCCCACTGGGTGTACTTTTACATGAGTGCATTGACATATAGTAGTTGTGTCCAACCAGTGGTTTTGTGCCAGAGAAAACTGACGACCCATACTTCAGAGTAGTAGTTTTGATGAATCTGGCGCACTCTTCACACTACACAGGCAAACTGCACATGGTGCAGTTTTCACTGATTTTGATAAATGTTTACCATTGCACCTATTCTGTCATCATTTTCTTTCTGGCATTTATCGTCCATGCTGGTGGCTAAGACTAAACACATGTAAAAGTTTCAAGCCAACTTTCTAACATGTTTGCTTTTTGCTGTTCTTTATGTCCTTTTTTAATTTATGAAATGTTGCATGGCTGTTTACATTTTGGGGAAGGGTTTATCACTGCTTGTACGTCTGAATACTGGCATACAAGGCAAGATTTAGTCTCAATTCCTGGCGCAGAGCCGGAAATTGTGACTATTCTGCCCTCTACGCCATATGTACGGGGAGGGGGCAGTACCAGGCCATGGAGTTGGCCTGTGAATTATCTATAGGCTGTTTCAGATTTCGGCGCAGACTACAACGCAGTTCTATACCAGCCAGATTGTGCATCAGGCAAGTGGACCCACTTTGCTGAAGCTATATCAAGATGCCGGAGCCTTAATATAACTGTCTTGGCCTGACAGACAGGGGCAACCTCAAGCACCATCGCATGGTACATCTACACCTTTGGGTTAGATGATTTATCAGAAGCTAACAACAAAAATAACATTGTTTCCACTGTAACAATAACCTTTCCACTATATTTACCCACATTTCCAGCCAATATACGCTTATTTTTATGTAAATATTATGAAGATGTCAAATATAGACAGTTATTGAAAAAGAAAGGAAATGTGAAATGTATACACAGATATGTTTTAGAAAGAGAGATCATAGACAAGTGATGTAAATGACACCTTTGATATAGATAGATAGATAGATAGATAGATAGTTGTATTTTAAAGGTTAAATATAAAATAGATCAAGAACCTATTGATATACAGTAGTGTATAGTGACAAAACACACATCACATAACAGAAGACTGAATAATACAGAACAGGCGGTCCTCTACTTACACCCGACTTACAGACGACCTCTAGTTAAAGACGGACCTCTCTCTGCCCTCTGTGACCTCTGGTGGAGCTCTCCGGATTCTTTACTATAGTCCCAGATTGCAATAATCAGCAGTTAGGTGTCTGTTATGAAGCTTTATTGATAATCCTTGTTCCCATTACAGCAAAAAATGTTGAAACTCCAATTGTCACTGGGGCAAAAAATGTTTTTGTCTGGAACTACAATTATAAAATATACAGTTTCGACTTAGATACAAATTCAACTTAAAAACTAACTGTATAATACTTCTGTGTGACGACCAGTATGAGGGTTTGGGGTGAAGTCAAATACCACCTACTTGTGGCATCCTCAGCTTTTGTCCTGCAGTTTGCAGACATGTGATAGATTTCACTAGAAAATACTTTGTTGATGACTCTGCTTTAAGTCTATTATTATGGTAGAGTGATAGTATAAGCTCTGTCTTATAACCTTGAATTTACTTGTTTATTTGGAATCCTCCTCTAGATTAAGTTATGTAATAGTGTCAATAAACTTACTGATAGGAATCATATAACTTATTTTAATAATCATAATATAACTACATAGCAGTACAAATCCACCCACTTCTCAAAAAATGAAGGTAGATATGCCTATGGCAGGTTCACAGTAGGATTGGAGTGAGGCTGTACTCTCACCTTGAAGTTATGTTCTCCCCTTTATACACATACTGATCATACTTGTAGTTGTCATTATACACAGAAACACAATCACTTACAGAGAGTATTTACACAAGCACGGGATACACTAGCAGGAATATAAACTATGCTACACTACATATATGACAACTCTCAAACAAAAGTGCACTGCGTGTAGTATAAGTAATACTAGTAGGAGTGGTACTGAAAGATATTTTCTGTATTCCTATTGTTTTAATGGTGTTAACGTGTAAGCAGTGTGTGCTGGGGTTTATAGTTCCACAAGCTGTAGCGATCTGAACATTATCATAATAGGTAAATAGCTTTTTAACCATTCACAACATAATGTAGCTGTATCCAGTAGATACTTACACATAATGTATGATTGTGCCAAGGGTTTTCCCTGTTTGTTCTCTTTTGTGTTTGTACCTGTTGGCACTGCCATACATTGTTGTGGGGCACATGAGAGCCGTGACCAGCTGGCTCTGCTCTGCACAGGACACAAGTACAAGGAGCAGTTAATGGAAGTTTACTGTACACAAAGCAAGATTGTGGGCTGAATGTTTTCTGTCGTTCAGATAAAGATTATCTAAAGTTATTCAAGTTTAGGGAAAGCAGATCTTATTTATGTGTTGTGACTGTATATAGAGCAATCTAGCTATGCCTTTATGGGTAAACTCTCTAGTATGATGGGGCCATAAAACCAGTACAGCAGAAGAAGTGAACAGGGAGTACATTATCATACAGAGTACACCTTCTTTGTGTGGAAAGAATACATTTATGACCCCGATATATATATGTAATTCGCAATTTGACGATATATATATATATATATATATATACTATTACAATGATTCCTAAAAGTATAGAAATCATCTAGTGTGATGTTAATATCAGTTCTGTGTAAATAGTATGTGTGTAAGGCATTTGGATTTCGTAACTGTTAACCAATTATACATTCAGTCAATGGATCAAATAATGGATGGCAACAAACAAAGAAGAGAATAAGTAGATATTTTGCTACAAAGAAGATTAATATATACATGAACAAATAATAGATACATATTAAGAAGATCGATAATGGTAGATATATATTGGCTCATAGAAGATATACACACACACATATATATATATATATATATATATATATATATATATATATATAGATGAATAGATGATAGATAGATTTTAGTATCTTTATTCTCTAATATCCCTGTAGATATATTGAGAGAAACGAAATGTAATAATGTGTACAAATTCGTACAATTATTATAATGTGTTGGTAGGGAATAGATGATGGAAATAAAAAGACAGGAAAAGATAAACCTGAACAAGTATTCCTGAGAAATGCTAGTTTCCTCCCGTTTCTCCCCGGTATTTTCAGTGATCACAAGTAATAATGGCAGGGATTGTAATAATATAGATATATGTATATAAAATATTCTCGTAATGTGGCAGAGACGTGGTTATCGTTTCCTGGGTGTTTACAACACAGTGGTGGTGCCCTGCTGTGTTTGGTGTGACGGTGCCCGGGGGTGATAGCAGGGTGCCCCATCACAAGTGCCACATCTGGAGAGAGGGCTAGTAAACAAGGCGAGGAGTGGGCGGGACAACGGCGGGCGCCCTGCCCAATCAGAGGGGGCGCAGACAGCCAGAACAGCCAATAAGGGGGAAGGCTGGCGGGACAGTGAGTCAGGGACTGTACAAGGGCTGAGCGCGCGCTATGACTGGAGAGCTATTATAAAGCCGCAGCCCAGCACTCACCTCCTGTCACAGTCATGTGTGAATGACCTGCATGGAACCGCACTGTGGACTTACCGAGGATTAGTGTTGCTCACTGGTGGATGCTACCTCACCACTCCCTTCTTCACTCTGTAAAGGTAAGTCTTACTGACCAGTCTCATGTATGGGGAGACTGGGACTATTGTTCTCTGTTATCAGCCTCTACACACCGCATCATAAGAACTGCTTTCTCCTCATATGAGAAGCTTCAGCTGCATGTTACTGTACACACATCTGGTAATGGGGTCAGCTGCTCCCCTAACCACAGTCTCTCTGCCTCCTCTGCATAACAGTCCCATGTGTATAACACCTATCTATCTATCTATCTATCTATCTATCTATCTATCTATCTATCTATCTATCTATCAATCTATCTGTCTACCTATTGATATATCTGTCTATGTATCTTGTCCTATCTATCTATTTATCATCTGTCGATCTATGCATCTCCTCCTATCTATCGATCTATGTATCCATCTATCTGTCTATATATCTATCCATCTGTATATCTATGTATTTGCCTATCTATGTATCATGTTCTAGCAATCTATCTATCTATTCATTTATCTATCTATCCATTATATCTGTCTATCTGTCTATATTTCTATCCATCTGTTTATTTATGTGTCTATCTATGTATCTTGTTTTACTCATCTATTTATCTATATATTTACTCTCACTTTACTTCATTATATCATATAGAAGATTAAAAGTAACACAGTGGAGGAAAACCCAGCTGCTGTGTGGGTACATGCCAATATACCAGGCACTAGGTCCTTCACTTTTACACAGGGAAACACTTTTATATAAATGTATATCTAATATCTCTCTCTCTATTTGTTTACCGATCTGTTAGTATAATCTAATCTAAATTATCTAACTATATATCTAAGATCTTTCACTTAGTGTTTGTATTAGCCAATAGCAAAACGCAATCAGAGTGTAGCCTAGAATACCAAAAGTTTTACAATATTTATTGGTTTAGCTACCTATATCTTTCTACTACATGTGTTTACGGATAATAATTATCATGCTAATCGATGTCTTATTTGATGTAATACATCAGAGATAGTTATGTATCTTATTTAGAACTATTTGAGTGCTACAGTAATAGTTCTGGGCTACAGATGTGCTGTTTGTACACCACCTTCTGTAATCGTTTTCAGCTATAATAAGACTAATCAATTTACAGTATGAAATAATTTTTATAGACACTCTCAATCTTTAATATGTACAGACACTTCCAATCTATAATATGCGGCCCCTATACTGCACATCCCATACCTTCACATCATGCATCAATACCATTTGTACGTAACCATTTTAATTGACAACAATTAATTTTTTAACACGAGAAGATATTTTCATAAAAGTAGAGTGTCTTCCAAACGAAATTTTTAATAATAACAATAATAACTGTAATAATTATATAGGAATAGCCCCGTTATTATGTATACAGTTGATGATGTTTTACACTTGTATGTAGGGCATAAACAACATAATTACACAATAATGTGCCATGAATTGTTTCAGTGTCTTTGTATTGAGTGTATGTAGTATAATATTATATCTCCATATTGTGTGTATAATGTAATTATCATATATTCTGAGACTTTGTGTTCTTTTTTCCTAACAGTTGAGAGGATCCTGCCGCCATGTATGAGATGCAGCCTTCTTCTTCCCCCTCATCCTCCTCCCCGCACTCCTCATACTCATCCTCCCTTGCCGGGGACTCGGAGATTGATGTGGAGAGCGTGGAGCTGGAGGGGGAGAGCCGGCACCCGGAACCCCACAGGATGCCTGAAGAAGAGGATGAGGAAGAGGAGCAAGACAACCAGCAGCAGCAGCTCCAGCTCAAGGCTGCGGACAAGGCTGGGGAGCAGAGGAAGCTGAGTAGGACCCCCAAGTGTGCCCGCTGCAGGAACCACGGGGTCGTGTCCTGCCTCAAGGGCCACAAACGCTTCTGTCGCTGGAGGGACTGTCAGTGCGCCAATTGCCTGCTGGTGGTGGAGAGGCAGAGGGTGATGGCGGCACAGGTGGCACTCAGGAGGCAGCAGGCCACAGAGGTGGGTACAATGCATACTTATACACATAGGATTATAATATCAGCATTCAGTCACTTCTCATATAGAGGACGAGCTGATGGGATTCTCTACACCCTGGGATAAATGATCATTGATGGTTGGCCCGGTATAATCTCTCATTCCAGTGTCTGAAAAAGGACACGTCTCAAAGCTGTCACAAAGTCAGTACATGGCACAGTGGCACAGTAACCAGGTGGGCACAGTAATGCCCTCTGCAGTGCTGCGCATAGTGTCACCACAGGGGGGCGTCATATTGGTGACAGTTGTGTCTATTGCAAATAATTGGGTTATGAGGAGGAGGCACTTCTAGAATAGTTCTATTACTCGCACATAATCTTACTACTAGCTGGTACCTGGTATATTCCTGTTATACGCGGAGCTGGGCAGCCCAGTGTTTTTCCTCTAAATATTTCTACAGATAGGGAGTATGTAGCGTAGAAACTCATAAATCGCCACTTGTGCCTTTTATTGTGTTTGCAAGAAATTGAGTGGCTCAGTCCTTGTTTCATGTACACTGGAGACAACAGGTTTACACCACAACACTTTCATGAGCCTATTCACATTATTGTCACAGCTGCTGTGTTTCTTCCATCCTCAGTATAAGGTGATGGTGTATGTGCTGTGTAGGTGTTATGTTTGACATTGCTCAATTATAGAGAATATGAATGATCTTTTATGTTCTTGTTTCCAGGACAAGAAAGGCTTGACAGGGAAGCCCACTGTAACAGAGAGGAAAACTGTTTATCAGAGACATATTAGGACCCCTAGCCTGCTGGCCAAAAGCATATTAGAAGGTAATTTTTTGTTCTATACTTTGCTATATTTACGGATCATTGTAACAACAAAAAATGAAAGTTTCATATGAATATATTTAATATTGCTAGCAATAGAATTATATTAAAGGTATTCTGAAAAAAAAATGAAAGAGAATTACTTAGGGTCAATATTGTCTTCTCTAGAAACTTCAGTTAAGGTTAGGAAACCAAAGAGAACTACAGTATGCAAATACAAGTATAAAATGCAATGGTATATGATGTTAAAGTAATACATTTATATATTTACATTATTCCATCATATATCTATCTCATATATCTGTCTTATTTATCTATCGACCTATTCTTTTATCTATATCTATCCATCCATATATCTATCTGAAAATCAAAATAATTAGTCTCAATTATTTATCTACCAATATTATCAATCTATATTATGTTTCTATCTGGCCATATTTCAAACAACGCCACACCAAACACATATATATATATATGATTTTGTCATTATATTTTATTAAGCTATCTATTCAATCATTATGTATCTATCTATCTATCTATTTATCTATCTACCTATCTATCTAGCTTCAGTATCTCACCATGCTTTTATATACCTGACCATCCTTAAAATCTATGTAGCTATCATTTTGTCATACTATTCATAGTATTCTATCGTAAAATAAACCATTCTTTCTCTATCTACTTACTGTGTCTATGGTTTATGTACAAGTTGTGCAGTCTAATTTATCCAACATTATTCTTAAAGGATCTCTACTACATAAACACAGTGCAGTGCAAAATAGATGACCCCCATTACTTCTATGATTTCCTAGAACAATATAAAAGCTTTTCTATACTTAGTCTATAGACAGAGCAGTTTTGCATTCCATTTTACATGCAAATATGTCTGTCCAACGCTTTGCTGTCATGCACTCTGTGGGGATTTTCAAACAAATGCAGCAGAATTTTGCATAAAAATGATAAATAGTAGAATCCCTTTATTTTCAGACTTTCATGTGTCTTAAACTAACTGCTGGATTCTGCAGGATATATGAAAGATTTCTATTATATATAGTAGCAAAATACATGGCACACTATTTGACTGACAACATTTGTAATCAATGTAACCAAATAAATAAATAGATTGTTAGAAAGTGTATTATCCCTTTATACTACTTGTGAATCAAACAAAATCAGTATATTTTCACCAAACTACAAATGCTAAACTTTACACAGGCTCCATGCCTGGGCATGTGATCAAATGTATATAAAATGTGCCATAAATTCCAACAGTATAACAACAGTATGCCAAAAGCATAAACCAGTTTTTAGGAACAATGCTTTTGATACATGATGCCAACTGTGTTTTCTCCATATACATTCATTGTCCCTTTGTGCTGCTTTTCCTCTTTTTGCTCTTGACTGTCTGTCTTTTTCCCTTCTCTCCTAGTTCGAGTTTCCTCTCTCATCTGTTACACTTTGTACATTGTGATCTGCCTCTAGGAAATGTGTGTCATCAATTCTAGGTATAGCTTTATTTCCTGGCATTAAAATGTGACAGGTGTATGCATAAAAACTCCCTGGGTGGTCTTATCATCAAGTATAGTATCAATGTAAAATTGGATTTTACATGGCAATTAAATACAATATAAAATACATCAATGAAACATAAAAAAAAATTAAGAGTGATTTGAATTTGATTTGTTTGATTTTCTACTATCATGTGACAGTTTAAATAATCTATAACTTAATAAGGTAGTAAATTATCTTAAAGCGGCTAATTTGTACAGAACTTACCCTGTATAAATAATGCACAAATGTTATGTTCCATCTACACAGTAAATTATTATTTATAACACTATCTAAAACTGTGAAAATGGAATATGCTATACTATATATAGTATATAAAATAGTATATGCTATACTATATCCTATACATTTGGGCATTAGGATTGGGGCAGAGCCCTTCACCCCTTTTTCAGATGGGGCATCTGGGTGTAGAAAAAAAGATTGCTACTCAAATAAGATCATCAGTATCATGGCTATGGCTAGGGACCAGATCACTCTGATGCCAGCTCTGTTAATATGTGGCATCATTGCCAAATTATGACTAATAATAAACTTATGTAGTACATTTCTTAAGTGGATTTTTTCTGACAGTTCTGTTGTCATAGAGTTACCATTTTAGAGTCTTGTGAAAAAATATGTAGCTATGTAGCATAGCTGTTGTAGGCTGAAAAGAGTATGGCAATTAATTTTTACAATCTGTGTTGGCCAGAGGACAGACAGAGCATTTTTGCTTTTAAAAATCTTATTGTGAACTGAAAATGAAAATCCATCTCTCTATTTTGTAAATGTTATGAAATCTGCTTTTCATTGCTTTAAAAAAGCTAAACTAAAAAATAACTTTTGATTTCAGGTTATCGGCCGCTGCCAGCAGATTCTTATATGGGGCCCAACTCCCCACTGCCAGCTCCTGTGAGTGACAGGATGAGGAAGAGACGGGCGTTTGCTGATAAAGAATTGGAGAACATTATGTTAGAGAGGGAATACAAAGAAAGGGAGATGCTTGAGGCCTCTCAGGCTTCCAACCTTTTCTTACCCAGTCGTATGCTACATGCTGCAGAATACAATTCCTACAAAGCTGCTTATGGGAGCTCACAGGTTGAAAGTCCAAACAAAGAATTTTGCAATTTATTGCCTACTTGCCTTGATCTCACTATGCAGTATTCAGGGTCAGGGAATGTTGAACTGATTTCTTCAAATGTCAGTGTGGCCACCACATACAGACAATACCCTGTCCCCTCCAGGTTCTTGGTTTGGCCCAAGAATGGCCCAATCACAGATGCTCTTCTATATCAACAGTGTCTATTAAACGCTACAGCCATGCAGGCATTAAAACCTGGGTCAAACTGGGACTCAAAATCCAGCCCAGTGATAGAATGCCAGCCTACAGAACAGGACTTGGTACCCACAAAAATGGAAACACAAATGATCCACCCTCAGCATGTTCCACAGGACAGTGGAGAAAGGTCTGCATTTTCACCTCCAAAAAGGAACTTTTCACAAATCTCTAACAAGGACCATTTATCTCCACCTGAAAGCTTAATAAACAAGATCAGCAAGGATGTCAGCAAGCAGCCTTTATCTTTAAAATATAGCCCTTTCCACTCATTGTTTCAACAAGCACATCTCGAGAAGTCATTGTCTGACCTTAAAACTTCTATTAAAGACCCCTATGAAGAACCTGCAAAGAAATTCAGAGAATGTTCATCCAAGGAAAACCAGAAATATAAATTAACTATTGACAGGTACAACAAGGACTTTTTCTTAGGGAAAGACACAGGAACAAAACTTTCTGTCAATGAGCCCCTACCATTTTCTGTTGAATCTATCCTTAAGATGCCATCAAGCACTGCACAAAGATCCAGTCAGTAGACCACAGTGACTGCTTCATGAGCTGCTGCTGCCAGCTACCAGAATTCCTTCATAAGGAAGCCTTTCCAAAAATCCATGAATTGTGCAAGGACCTTAGAGACAATGTATAGAATATACACTTGCATGATGCTATTCTTTTGTACAAATGACAATATTTAAATGTAAAAATGTGATTTGCATATGTGAATTGTAAAATATTTGAATATAAAACAAAAATTTATAGAAATAATAAAATACAACTGTTAAATATTTATTTCAGTTTTATATAACATTGATTTATTTATTGAAAACATTTTTAAAAAGTCATCTTCAAGAAAATATAATGATTTTATGTAATGGTGTCTTATTGTTTATGCAGCACCAGCATATTAAGCAGCATTTTACAGAGTTTGTCATCACGTATTCTCCAAATAGGGCACATAATCTTGAAGCCAAATGGCCTATAAGTAGCCCATGAGTGTGGAATAAGAAAGGAGAAGTTGCAGGCAAATCCATGCAGGCATGTTGAGAAGATTTTCTGCAATGCAATGTTTTATAAACAGGCTGAGCTATAGTGCTTGTAGAGGTACTAGTAGCACCCTGGCACCCTTGTTACATAGTGACCCATAGGTTCTTATGTCAAGTAAGAAGACCCAGTTATTATAAACAGCAAATGGAAGATGAAGACCCTGGTGCTGACTTTGCATTGAGGTTTAGGAGCTTTAAATACCAACATAGGAGTCATAGTCACAGAACACAGAATTGGATAAATACTGAGCTGTAGCCGGCAAACATTTCTGGAGTTATTGGTATACCCCCATCTACCCAGAAATGTGTGGTATCATCTTTTATCAATGTGACTCTATAAATATTTCCAGTAATATCCAGTGTAATGAAAAGTTCAGGGAAGCAATTTCACAGTTTTGATTCAGTACCGTTTTAACAATAAATATTTTTATTAAAGAGCAGTTTTTACTTGGCCTTTTTACATTTATTTTATACATATTTGTTAAATAAAGAAAATAAATAAATACTCTAAATCCCTTTTATGAGGCAAAAAACAATCTGTCCATACAGGTTTAACAAATGTTTCTCAGTTCAGTCTTCAAACCACAGTAGAATAACTGTATATCTTTATGTATATGTATACATATATGTATGTATATGTAGATGTCTTTGGTTTTTCATATGACTGTTTCTGCCTCCAATGTGACACTGTGCAGAAACCTATAAGGCTAGTTCCATAAAACATAAGTCCGCATTTCATATGTTTTACTATGGCATCAGCACATATGAGTTTATCACTATATACGGCTTATCATTATAAACGGCTGCACAGTTACTCTCTGAAACTGACCCTAGGTATATTGATTTTATTGTGTATTATTTTTACCTTGGGCAAGGAAACCATGGATCATGGATTGCTATGGATACAGTCTTACATCTAGTTGCATCATACAAAAAAGGGGGTGATTGCATTTGATATGATATGCAAAATCTCAAAACTTTTCAGATAAAAGCTACTACTACTGAGTTCTTGGTCACAAAGGTATTTGATCCTGGTCATACTTTTTAAAGCACAGTGTTATCACATTTACAAAGTCTTAAATATACATAGGGCCAGATGTATCACTGTCCTGTGCTCAAGTCTCGTTGTTGCGCCTTAATTCCTGCCTCTTATTAATAACTTTTCTTTAGTTGCAATATATAAGTGCAATGTTAGATCGGGGCAGTTACATGTGATCCTCCTACAAGCTCCGCTCTGCTTCTCTCCCACATCATATCATGAGAATAACACTCACAGCAGAGCCCAGGTGTGTGACACCCTGCACCCAGTGATCTCTTCAGCAGTGACTTCTCCTGGAGGGGATCCTCCGGTGCTGATCTTCTGCTGCCTCCCTGTTATTCTGGCCAGTGTTCCTCCTCAGACACCAGTGTGGTCATCCTGGTACACGGGGACACTTCTCTGTACTATCTTTAGCTTCCATTCACTTCTCTTCTATCCTGCTACACGGGGACACTTCTCTGTACTATCTTTAGCTTCCATTCACTTCTCTTCTATCCTTCTACACAGGACACTTCTCTGTACTATCTGCTAATTCCTACAAACCTCTCCTCTCTCCTGCTCTGAGCTGCTGTTTTTGCAAATTTTTTGTAAAAAGAAGGTCATGAACTGTAAACACAGGCTGTAAGTAGTGTCTGTGGTGTCTGTTGAGCTCTGCTGCTGGGGATACACCACTCTGCATGAGAGCTCAGTGTTGCTTCTCAGTCTACGCCACCTTCAAGCTAAAGTGTTTTTGCGCCTAAATTGCACCTAAATGAACAAGTTGCTAATGATGAATGATTATTAGGTGCAGCAAAACATCTGGATTGGTAGGACAAATGAAGAAAACTAGGTTATTTTTAATGACCAGCTAGTTTATTTAGTGGCAAAACTGATGCAAAAACAGTGCGACAATATGAAAAGGTGCAAAAACAACAGAAAAAACAAGTGATACATCTGGTACATCTGATACTATGGGGGATATTTTTCCATACCTTACTTTTAAATGTCACAGATTTTTGTGCAGAGATGTTTTTTTGCACACTTTTTTTTGCGACTTTTCCACATTTGCACCACAACTCATGGTGCACTGTTTTTCAATGGTTAATACAGGTCAAAGAAAAGTTAAAAAGTTCACTTTAGACAACAATGTAAAAATGCAGTACAAAAAAAAACATTTTGGATCTACAATACTAAACTATAATACTATAATTTATTTAGAATTGTGCAATTATGACAGACAAAACTGCTGATTGCAATTCTTTTTTTTTTTGGAAAGACATTTTTATTTTTAAACAAAAAACCTGCCGGTGAACTGTCTTTCGGCTGCAATATGCAGACAACATAACCAAAAGCATTATGTAAAGAAACGGGAGATTAATCTAAAAACCGTCTGGGAGGGGTTTTTTTTGCACAAATTTGTGGCTTTTAAAAAAGAAGTTGCAATGTTAGACTAACAGGTACAGGTCTATTTTAACACAAGGATAATCTAACTGAGACAAATAAGACTTAAATAAGGAATTAGGCAAATAGAAAACTAGAAACATAAAAGATAAATCTCCCCATATGTACATTAATGCTATAAGGTTGTCTAAATGTTTTGTCCCTTACCACATATTTTTTTTATATACTTTGTATGAAGATAAACACAAACATCTGTTTTATTTATTTTATGCTTTATTACAAAGAAATCTGGCGATAACATTTGACGCAGTCAACAACAACGTACCAATTTTTGTAAGATCATGTTTCTATCCACATTGGAAGTTCCATTAGTTCCCTTTGTTTCATATTCCAAGGAATCCATATAAAATAATGGCATAGTATCTTATCCAGTAAAATGTTGGGTATCTTGATGAAAAGCTAATAGAACCTGTTATAGTGCAATGGAGCTCATTGTGACTAGAGATAATCAACAGATTTTACAGCCCTACACAGAGCTTTCCAGATCTGCCACTGTCCCCATGGGGATCAGAATCTAATCAACCTACCAGTATGTTTTGGAGTGTGGGAGGAAACCGGAGAACCTGGAGGAAACCCACACAAACACAGAGAGAACATACAAAATCTTTGCAGATGTTGCCCTGGATGGGACTTGAACCCAGGACCCCAGTGCTGCTAGGCAGTAGTGCTAACCACTGAGCGGACTCGTAGGTTCAGTTTGGGTTCTACATTCCAGTTAACTGCCCTACACAAATGTATTGCTGGATTGGCAGCCAAATAGACAATTGTTGCCCCTTGCAACTAGCCAGGAGATGGACACAGCACTTCCAATACTATAGTTATTTTGCTCCTATGATGAATACAAACAATGGGAAAATAATTTGCAGATGGAAATGTGTCAAAGTCTATGTTGGGATTCTTAGCAGGTGGGAATTTTGTGGTATAAAATGATAGGTACTTATGGCAGCTCACAACTTTGTGCCAACATAAAGACAGCAATACATAGTAATATAGTTGCTGGTACTTGAAGAAACCATTGTAAATATTTGCACCGTACCAGAATATATAAGAAAACCGCACCCCAGGTTACTGGAAGGAACAGAGCATTGCTCAACACGTCCATACAACACAACAAACTCTGTAGGGTGGAATAGAAAATAATCTAAAAGTAATACTAGTAAATGCTTTCACTGTAACAACCATTCCAGAGAAGTGTTTTTCATATATAAATGTGCATCAAAAACATGGCGATACTTGTAGTCTGGAATCTTCCTTCAGAAAAGTCAAGCAACTCTCAAATGCAATGCAAAGTTCATCTCGGTGAACCTCATATTTCTACAGGACTGAGTGTGACAGCTTTTTGTTATGTTGGACACACATCAGCTCGGTTTAGATTACACTCTGGCTAATATTTACAATGCATTGAAGGCTAAAGTCAAAAGAGCTAAGTGCTGTATTAGTCTATGTAATAAATATACAACACATTCCTTGCAGATTGTCATATTCATTGTGGGCAAATAGATATTTTTCTTATGTTTTCACAAATTACAGTTTTCCTTGTTGGCAGCAAAGAACATCCCAATTACATCAAATACTACTTTGGGTAGAGAATTTAGAGTCTTAGGTAGCCACAGTAAAACTGGCTACAGTTGTTTGTAGCATTTAAAGGAAACCTACCATAAGGAATCTACTATCAGAAGTATATCTGATGGTAGATCCCTCCTGCCTGCCTCTGCCCTAATATGTAATTTAATAATCCTGGAACCTAGCCTAACTTGTTAAAAACCAAAGGTTTATCCGAGCTAAGCGTGCCTCGTCCACTGATGCCTCTTATAAAACTGAATGTTTGACTATGACTAATCGGCTCAAACACAGAGGGTACACACGCGCATGTTGTGAACGTGCAAAACGCATCGTTGATGCTCACCCCCGTTCACATTATCTTCTTGACAAACCCACTAAAATTGCATTTCCTCCAAACCTACCTTTAGCACTCAATACACACCTCAATATGCCCAAATTTCATCCATTATTAAAAAAACATCTACCCATTCTGGAAACTGATATCCTTCTAAAGAAAATCCTTTCTGATGGCATTATGTGTGTATCACGCCGTGCTCCCACTCTAGCTACTATGCTATCTCCCAATATTTTTTCTAATGTTAATACCACTCCCACTTGGTTAAGCTACAAAGGTAGTTTTTGTTGCGGGGGCAACAGATGTAACATCTGTAAATTTATGCACAAAACATCATCTTTTGTCTCCACCGCCAATGGTAAACATTTCAAAATACAGAGACATATGAATTGTGAAAGTACTTTCATTGTCTACCTGGCGGAATGCACTTTGTGTAATTTACAATATGTCGGTTGCACTTGTAGAAAGTTAAAAGACCGGCTATCAAAGCACATCACCGGTGCCAACCCACGCACAATATCTAGCACTCGCAACATCACCGGATTATCTAAACATTTCAGGGATCATCATTCTGTCCATGGAAAATGTTCAATGTATTCCAAGAGCAAAAATAGGTTTATATGAGGTTTATATGCTGAGTATAGCTTATCAGTGGGAGTGCTAGGTGTCAGACCCCTACCAAACTGATACTGGTGACCTTTTATAAACATCTGTCATTAATATGCGAAGCTGGAAAACCCCTTAAATTTCCCCTTTGGGATGCTGATACCTGTAGGACCCCTCTAGGGGAGTCTGATCAACTCACCTTTAGGGTAATGCAGTCAATTAAGGGAATTAGCAGCTTTAGATACTGCCTGTGCAGGCAAGGGGTAAGTTTTCTAAAGTTATTGTCCAATTGTATTCCTTCATGTGAACTGGAGTGTGATTGGAGAGTGAGCCACCACCTGACCAGGGTTTAACAAAACCCCTGGACAGGAAGGGGCAAGTGCTCTTAGGCTTTAGCCTTGCTTCTGAACACATGAATTCACCATGCTGTTTACCACCAGCTCTCCCTAGAGAGCACAGGTCTGTCATCAGAGAAAGAGTGACCAGAGACAGCGTCTGTGCACCTCCAGTACAGGCACTTAAACAACCCAGGACAAAGCTGCAGCTTCCAGTATTAGACACAGCTACATCCCAAACTGTATCTACTACTGGTGAATCTAATCCTGAGGATCACTCTCCATGACCACTCCAGTAATCTGGAATATCCAACAATCCGGCATCTATAACAAGACAGTTTGGCCTGTTGCCTGCAGTTAATACTAAAAAAGAGTTGTGAGTTAATTTGCACCACATTGCCTCCGTCTTTTCCCTGGATACAGCTGTCACCACCAAGTACCTCAGCATCTCCCTCCATCTTTTCTTGCACACACCACCTGCTGGAGATCTGCCAGGCTGTAAGACACCGTGACACCAGCGTGGCCTAGGCCGCAATTGACAGCCACTCCGGTATTCTGGGCCCTGGCTGCCTCCAGGCCCCAAGAAAAGTCTAGGAGGATGTTGCAGATGCTTTGTGATCAGTTTATTGTCAAAGAAACCTATTTTTAATCCATTTGCCATTAACTGAAAGCTGTCATTTTACTATAGTGAATAATCACTAACATAAAGATAGTTTCCCATAGAAACAGAACATGCCACAGATATATGAGCCCTATGTCATTATAATTTTGTAATGTGGACATGTTTTTTGGCTTTTTTTTATGGGGTGCATATTTGAAATATATCATTTTGGGGTGTCCATAGCTGAATGAGGACATTTTTTTAATGATGACTGGCGACAGGTAAATAAAGATATCAATTCTGTGACTTTTTTTTTCTTTTTGTAAAACACAAATTACAGTTTTTTTCGACTATAAAATACATTTTTTAGCAAGAAAAAGTGCTGCTAAAAAAGTGCCTGTAGTTTATAGTCCAACAGTCAGGAGTATCCAGCACTGCCAGACCCTACTGACCGCTGTTATGGAGATCAGCTGAAGCATACAGTGTGAAGCATAAAGCATTTTACCCGATCTCCATGTCTCTGCACTGCTTTCTTCCAAAAGTTATGTACCTTGCCTGACATCATCGGGTCAAGACTGATTCCATGGTGGTTGTGAGCTGATGGTATATATGTATGTGTGTGTGGTGGAGTCAAAATGAGGGGATGAGGAATTATAGGTTTGTAGGGGGTTTTGCAATTATAAAAGCTTGATAGCAAATGTGTGTGTGTGTGTGTGTGGGGTTTTAATTGAGCGGAGCTGTCTCTGTGTTAAAGGATATCGACCACCAGGATCAATGATTTTAAGCCCAGCAGACTAACATACTGGTGTGTGCCCTCTCTAGAATGGTCTTCTCTTCTTTAAGCTTCTTATGGCCTGCTTTTTAAGAAAAAAGGCTTTAAAATTATGTAAATGAGCCTGAGGGGCTCCAGGCTCCATTAATTCTATAAAGCATGGAGACTTCCAGGCTTATTTGCATAATTAACCTTTTCTTGTAAAAACCAGGGTATAAGAAGCTAAAAGAAGAGCAGATCCTGTCATAGGGGACACACACTGTTATGTCAGTGTGCTTGGTTTACGATCTTTGATTGTGGTGGTAGATGTCTTTTAATATTGCAGAGCCGCTCGTGGAGCTATTGCAGAGATGTTTGTGTGACAACCAGGGAATTTTTAATAGGCATCAAATATAATTTTTTCATTTTTTTGGTGTCAAAATCTGGGGGCGTCTTATAATCGGTAAAATATGGTGAATGATATTTTTGATCCCTAATTCAATATATTACACTGTAATACTGATGTGTTGCAGTGTAGTAGAACTCTCCATCAGTGCATATGCAATTTTTGGGGGCCATCAGAGTAAAGCCGCTAAAATGCTGTGGTAACATTAATGTACAATGTTAACCATACACTTACATTTTAAAGTTATAAAAGTGTAGACATTGGGGAATTACCTATAGTATCACTGGTCATACTAGGGCTTAGGAAATGGTTGTTGCCAATCGCAGCTGCATACCAATAGACAGACAAACCCTGGTACCAAAGCCTTGGATTTCTAACATATTTCATTCATTCCAGACCATACTTATTACCATTCATTATAGACTGTACCTGTCCAGTCTTATTTCTTTATGAAAATAAGCCTATTTTTAAACTGGTTTTACTAAAAAGTTGATATGATGAGTGATTTCCTTGAGACTTGCAAATGCATTAGGAGTTTTTCCATTCCATAGTGTCAATACACTCAACAATTAAAAGGTTCACTGCAAAGGCAAGTTTTTACAGGACGCATGTTTTTTCATTTTTATTTTCTTTTGCAAAGGAAACTAAATAGTTTCCTAAAAATACACAGGTTTGTTTAATAAGCAGTGAAGAATGAATCTCAGTGAGGAGAGGAGACTGCACATAATTCAGTGAAGAAAATTGAAGCTGTCTTGGTGTTAACATATTATTGTGGCAAATGAGAATACTCGAGAATCTGTCGTCTGGCTTCACAGTGCAGAGCCATGTTACAGCACACACATTGAATGCCCTAGACATTAGATCCTAGGTCAGAATCCAGCAGGTTCTACAACTCTATAAAGTATGACTGACAATTGTCTGTCTTGACTTTCTTTGTTTTTGTTGTGATTTACAAGTTTTGTTGTGATAGTTCAAGTGCAGATTGAAGGATACAACTTTTACCCCTGGTTTATTGACTGTATACAGCTACGTATATAACCTGTATGCTGAACCATGTGGGGAAAGTGAGTTGTCTATTGTTTTCAACACATAACCTTCAGTATAATGGGTGATGATATCCTTGTCATAGTGCTCTAACATAGAAGCCCAGTATCTATGCAGGTCTAAGGCCCCTTCTACACTTGCGTTTTTTGACGTGCAGAACTTGCATTGCACTCTGACCCATTATAATCAATGGGCTTTTTCAGACCTGCATTATTTTTCACGCGCACATGCGCATTTTTTTTAACGCGCATTTACATCTCCGCATGCTCTACTTTTGCAAGTCACGTGCGTGAAAAGCGCATTGAAAATGCGCGTGAAAAACTGAGACACTGTACAAACTCTGACTGAAAACTGATTGCACTCTGATGCAAAATGTCAGTTTTTCACTGATCAAACCATGATCGCACCCTGATCAAACTCTGACGCGATCTGCAACGCAAGTGTGGAAGGGGCCTTACTGTTTTATAATAATGATTTCAATCATTTGTATCTATACTGTGTCAACATATTCTGCAGCACTTTACAAATCTGAGGGTACCCAGGCTAAATCAGACATCAAAAGCTGAGGATCCTGCTGGCAAGAGATTACAATCGATAATAAAATAGGGGTGATATAAGATGTACAAGTCTTTGCGTGGTCTTAACCTAAGTTTTATCTATTTGGTAGGGATAACTCCCAATCACTGATAACATTACTTGGGCTCAGTTCACACCTGCATCAGACGTTTATGTTCCATTCTCCATATAAGGCTAGAATACCAGAAACTAAGTATTGCATATTCTGTTCACCTTCTATTTCCCATTGACTGCAATGTTCAGGAGGCTGCTGAAATATTTTTTCTGCAATCTGATGATGGAAGGAGGGAACGGAATTTGACGTAAGCAGGTGTGAACTGAGTCTTAGCCTTATGCACCTGTTCCCTCAGGTAATACAGCAGAGGTTTTTGAGGATAATTGCCCCAAGTATTTCTATGGGTTGAGGATTGCTTAGCCCCATGCCTCAGCCCAGGTGTGTAACTTGTAGAGGCAGACTCCTGCATGAGACCCCCTTAGCCTCAAAAAAAAATGCTTATTTGTAAAATTACTTACATTTATAGACTCCAATACACATAAATAAAGTTCTACACTCTTAAACACATGTATAAACTCATACATTTATACACTAATACATACATTACAAACAAACTCATAGGGACTAATTTATCAGGGCTTTTGCGCACTTGCAATTGATTTCCCCTTTTCCGACACCTCCACGGATGGGAAGCGAGGCGCATGAAGTGCGCGTGCTGCAGCTACACGCCAGATACATCAAGGGGATGTATGGGGATAGCCCCATAAAGTATATATACACACACAGTGTGTACACAGTCTGTACACATCTATACATTTATACACATATACAGTATATACACAAATCATATACGCACATCAGCCACAACTATGCAAGGTCGGATACTTTTGCACAAAACCTGTGAACGAAAGTTTGCAAGTTTTTGAAAAGTACGCAGACACAAGGCAAGAACGCCTCATGCCTGCCTTCTCTGCGGAAGCCCATGTCCCTCTAGTTCCACATGGCGTGGAGGTAGCGTAGTTGCAGGCAGTGCGCAAGAATTTGTGATTATTTCACTGTTTGTATTCAAGAAAACTGGCATAGAAGCAGTGATTAATTTCCCCCATAGTATATACACATTGTATACACTTATTCTGTTTAGTACATGTACATTATAAACACATAATATACAGACATACAATATATGCACACCCTATATATACGTACATACAGTATAAACACACGGGGCAGTTTGAAGTTAATAAACATTAAACAACTCTGCCTCCTCCTCTCCACCGGGTGGCGGGCACATGTATTGAAGTTGCACCTCTCCGCACAGCATGATAAGTTACAAACCGCCCGTGTGCCACGAACCACTGGACCAGCTGCTACAGGTGTAGTTGCGCCCTTGTCTTAGCCTAGAGCCCCTGAGAAAAAGCTCAGAGCAGGTCCAATTCTTGGCGTGTTTGCAGCTCTAACCTCCCATAGAAGTCTATGTGGCTGTGAAAAATACAGCTAACTTGCATCTGTGTCTCATCCATATTTGTGGTGGGTTGCTAGGTGACAACCTTTATTTTTTTTAATGGGGTCAGCATGAAATGATGACAGACATGGGCCTACTTTGCAGCCACATGGTAGAGACACAGGGGATACTGTTGAAACACAGGGAATAGTGTTGAAACACAGTACTAAAAATGGCCAACCCTTTTTTGCGAGCGTAGAAAAAAATATCATGTGTAGGGGGCCTTTGTCGGGAATTCAAGCCCTGCAATAACTGATACTCAGTGGCAGACATTTATGAAGGGCAGAGTTTTGTATACCAGTGTTTATATTACTTGTGACACCAGATTAGTTGTAAGGACACATTTATCATATGCTGGCTAATTATGATGCTGACCCAGCACTCCGGCGCTCGTCGGATCTATGAGTGCAGTGCAGCGATGCGGTTGGACCTGGTGTAGAATAGCGCCATAGTTTTCCCCTTAATGGCACACGCTTTTAGGCAGTACACAGGGAGGCGGCAACACACCTCCCACGCCACGCCCACCTGGCATACATGGGGTAGAAATCACAATTCCTGGTGTTTTCAGGCATAAAAGCTGTGATAAATCTCCCCCATAATGTGTGTAGATTACAATACTTTACTCCAGAAAATTGTGGACCTTTTTATATAGCAGTGGGGGCATCTATATAGAAGTGGGGGCAGAGAAAAGACTCCCTTGTTTTTTTTTTTAGAATAAAATAGCTAAACACAGTTATAAATGTCCCAGTTTCTTTGAGCATTTCAGCTTTATTCTATATCCATAATGTGGTGGCTCTGATATGTTGCTCAATTCATGTGCCTGTATTTTTTATATTTTAAAGCCTCTCTTTTTTATTTCCAGTCCAATTGTGAACGAAGCTTGTGACTTTTTCTCTGCTCTAGCCACCTCTGCTGATATCATATGACCTTCAGCTTTGACTTCAGCCTGTGCTTAAAGAGGAAGGATGTCTCTCCTGACCGGTCTGTTTAGTAAATACATGTGTTCCCCATGGCATGACAATACTGGAATCTGCTTCTATGAACTCTGCATTGTGTAATTCCTCTGTTATTCTTACTACAAATGTATGGATAAATTTACAAGCAATTGTTATAAATCTTCTGGTCATAAGGGGTTATTGATAATATGCCCCTCCCCCCACCTTGCCTTATATAACAGGTGGCATACAATCATCATATAATTCTACAATTCAGGTCTGAACTGGAACAGGCTAGATGGTGCGCAGGTGCAGGGCAGGAACATCTTGTACTGGCCCACTCCACCGACAGATACCACACTTGGTGTGGAGGGGATGTAAAGGAGAAATAATCGAAGATTCGTGTTAGGGCGCCAGGAATTGTGATTATTTCAGGCCTTGTATTTCAGAAAACTGGCATACATGCAATGATAAATGTCCCACATGGAGTATCAAAGCCAAACCAGTATATCTATTCCAGAAGGAACAGATTCCAAACTGTAGACAGCAGTTTGGACCTGGTGGCGGGTCTTCGGTACAGTGTAGGGAACTGGTTTGGCTGAGTGAGAGGCATTTAACTAAGGTCAGGAAATAAGAGACAGCTCAGTTCTCAATGTAAAGACCAGACGGGGTTACTGCAGACCAGGTTACTGCATTTATTTGAATTCCAAGCTGCAGAGACTCAGTTTAGCCACTACACAGATAATGGAGCTGTCTGGTTCCTGTTCCTTTTATCCGCTACTGAGAAACAACAAATCTATGGGGTGTTGGACCACCACCAAAATGATATTGATGACCTATGCTTAGGATAGGTCATCAATATTTTTAGCATGGAAAACCCCTTTTAGCTATTTGACCTATGACTGTTGAGGGAGAAATAACTATCTAGACAGAAAGGAGGATGACATTGTCATGTCTCTGCATCTCTGCTTGTCATGTCTCTGCTTTAAAGAACATGTCACCTGATAAAAGTTACTAACAGTTTAGACTGGTGCTAATATTAAGTAGAAATAAGGTGACAATGATCAAGGATCAAATTATTAAAACAATTTTGACAAGAAATTGCTCAGGAACATTATTACAATTTACTTAATAGCTTTGTACATTTTATCACAATGGAGGAGACAGTGAATATTTTCTCTAATGTTTTAATATACTGTACTTTTTTATATACGTCGGTATTGGTGGAAGTTTATAACAAGGCATATAAGAGTAAAGGATATACACAGTTAAAAGAGAGACTGAAGCACTCATGCATCTGCTCCCCTGACTTTTTAACCACTGAGTGTTAGTTTATGGCTTAGCTTAAGGATAAAAGAACCTAGAAATGAAAGTTACAAAAAAAAAAGACTTTCCTTACTCCTAAGTACATTCAGATGTCTGTCTCAAAGAGCACTTTGCACAGTTAACAATATTGATTCTTTCATATCATTGGGTTTGGCCCACCCCTTAAAAAAGAATATTATCTGCAAAACTAAGTATTTCCCTTATATGCTCCCCGATTTAATGACAGAAAGTCAATGTTAAACTTTGGATACCTTTTAACATGAACCTTTGCACTAACACAGGGCCAAGGAGGATTTCATCTGCCTGCCAACTCACCTCGGTCTCATCTTACCGTGTTCTGTGAAACACATATCTATTGGATGTGTACAGAGGATGCATAGAAACAGGTCCCTGCCAGACGTATGAGCAGAAACAGAGGAGCAGCCATAAAAACAGAGACCTTGATATTTTCCTGCATGTATTCATGGAGGAAATTCTTTTGTATTAGTAAGTGATAATAATAAATGTGAACAGTTTCACCTCTTTTCTGCATTTTTTAGAAGTGTACCCAAGGTCTTTACAGAAATTTTCCTGACCCGCATGCTTAGATGGGTAATACTGGATCATCCAATTATTTATTGTTTATAGAAGGACTCAGAAACAGCCTGGGTAAAGTTACTAAAAACAGTATGCATTGCAAAAAATATAAAACTTACAATAAATATAGTAACCATAATTCAATGTACACATATAAGTATTTGAATATGTGTGTTTCCAGCATTGGGAGAACTCAACCAATGAAACCAATTATGTTTTAGATACTTTATTGATTTACTAACTGGGGTAACAGGGAAATATGTGGTTTTCATATAAGTTGTGGGTTTTAACTTGCACCAACTTTTTGGCACAACATGTCAGGGTAAAGTAATACAACCATCAATAAACTGTTTTAGTTTATGAATTTTAATGCCTCCACATGAGTTCACTGCAAAGGGGCCCACTGAGGCTCTGTTGCCCAAGGGCCTACTGAAACCTGGAGCCGACCCTGGGTGTGATCCATGGAAGTCCACCTTGCAAATGACTAATCTCCTGTCAGATAACACAAGATATCATCAGAGGTGTTATGGCGTCTAACCCTCAATGGAACGGACAATGTTGGTGGCATAGGGAAACCTACACAATATTAGGCAGGTGATTAAATGTTATGGCTGGTTGGTGTACAAACTTTTAGTCCTGTGGCTAATGCTAACGAAAAGGGTTGCATAAATAAGGGGATCTCTTTGTACCTAGTAAGCTAAGTATAGAATACAATTCAATTTATCCTGAGATGTTTCTCAAAGTTTATAAATTCCTTCAATATAATTGGGAAACCTGGTATGTGGAATTTCCTAGACTCATTACAATGTGCACATAAGTTTATTGATTTTATGAGTCTTGTGCAATACAAGGTTTAATACTAGTCAAGTACATAACAATCCCTAGCAACAGCCTTGTGCCATATGAAAAGGATCTGACCCATAAAAATAGCACATTCCCTTTGTACCAAATACTCTTTGTTATTCCAATACGACAATGGAATCTTGAAACATGGAGCAAATAATAATCACAGTAATATCTGCATTCATGTGTGAGCTAAAGAATGTAAGAAGCATTTGTTTTAGGTTGAGAAACGTGCATGGGAACTAGAAGGATGTCTGAGAGATATGCAAGCTATAATAAAAAATGAATGAGGTATTACGACAGTGTGTGGCAGTTTAACACCTGCCATAGCATATTCAATCACTTTTGCATTGCTGATATGGAAGGAATTATTTGACTTTATGTATGTAAACCTGGTGACTTTATAGGTTACAGGCCTTAACAGAAAGCCCTTTATTGGATACCATATGTTCTATTTAAAAAGAAAGGTAGCTATGTCCTCATGTACACATATCATGCACAAAAGCAAACAAGCACAGAACTAGTAATGCATTACATATAACATTATTATGATCAATTGCATGTTATTTTTTTCTGTTAATCATTTGAGAATGACATTTCTACCTATTTTTTTAAGCCAAGTTTTTATGTTCAACTGTATTTTTAGGCATTTTTATATGTTTTTTTTCCATGTGACAATATTTATTATTGAAGAGTATTATATCCTTTAATTTTCACTTTTGCTACTTACTCTAATAATAGACTAGCCCTTACTTATTTTATAGGGCATTTTTCACAGCAGTAACCTTATTTACATCCCAAATAGGATAGACAAGTTAACAAAAGAAGATATCGTAATAGAATAGAATAGCACTTTATTTATCAGGGTAGGGAAATTATTTTGTACAATACAGCTCTTTTCATAAAAGAATCAATATCTATTACTATGCACGTCAAATATACAAATACTTTGGTTTGGGGTTGCAGAAAGAGGGAGGGGTGCTTAGTTCAGTGCTTTTTACTGGCTACAAGTTGGTTGTAAAGGTTAATAGTTTTTGTAAAGTCGGTTGTAAAGGTTAATAACTAGAGATGAGCGAGCACTAAAATGCTCGGGTGCTCGTTACTCGAGCCGAACATTTCCAGATGCTCGAGTGCTCGTTTGGAGTAACGAGCCCCATTGAAATCAATGGGAGACCCGAGCATTTTTCAGTAAAATTATAAACTTAACGAGCACAGTGAAAGAACACAGTGCAGAACAGATTGCAGATGTTCGGGAACATCTGCGATCTGTTCCGGAGACACGCGTGCAGAACGGTGTTCTCCGCAATAGTATTTGAAGAACAATATGTGTGAAGAACAACTTGCAGATGTTTCCAAACATCTGTAATGTGTTCTTCACACATATTGTTCTTCAAATACTATTGCGGAGAACACCGTTCTGCACGCGTGTCTCCGGGACATCTGCGATCTGCTCCGGAGACACGCGTGCAGACGGTGTTCTCGCAATGTATTTGAAGAACAATATGTGTAGAGAACAACTTGCAGATGTTGCCAAACATCTGTAATGTGTTCTTCACACATATTGTTCTTCAAATACTATTGCGAACACCGTTCTGCACGCGTGTCTCTGAACAGATTACAGATGTTCCCGAACATCTGCAATCTGTTCTGCACGTGTTCTTTCACTTTTTTCTTTCTTCAATTAAACAATTAAATTAAATGTTTTAATTGTATCTTTTACTGTTTCTTCACTTTTTTTTTTTATTAAATGCTCGTTATCGAGCAGGGCAAATACTCGTCCGAGCAACGAGCCGGTCCGAGTATGCTAATACTCGACCGAGCATCAAGCTCGGACGAGTATACTCGCTCATCACTATTAATAACCGATTAATGGAATCTTAGCGTCTGATAGCACATTTGTCAAAAGCTGTTGCATAATTATATTGTATAGGTGGTGTGTGTCACATTGTAATATGCTGTCAGATTTGGCCAGGTATCTGTCCTACCACACATTCTCAAATGGACGTAGCAGTTCCCCTTCTGTGCATTGGACTCTTCGAATTATCTTCTCTAGCCTATTTCTTTTCTTCTCTTTGATGGCTCCTCCCCAGAAAATGCCAGTAGAATGGATTATACTCACTATTGTTGACTTGTAAAATATTTTGAATATCTTACTACATATATGAAACGATTTCAACTTCCATAGAAGGTAGAATCTTGACTTCTTGCACACATTATCACTGTTCATTTTCCAGTCCAGCCTGGAGGCAATAGTAGAGACTGTACCATTGCAGTCAATTCTTTTTGGCATCCAGAGGACACAGATAGAGTTGACATGCAGGTTATTTCACCACCTGGAACAGAAGGATAGACCCTTGAATTTGGAACAGTCCTGCTTATTCCTTGATGATCAATGTGGGGGTAAACAAGTAGTAGTGCATTTATGCTGCACTTGCTGGGTCCCAGGAGGATATTGAGTATATAGGCATACAGGCTGAGGTTTAGAAATTTTGATGTCAGGAATGCAGATGATTTCTTATTGTAAGTGAGTGTGAGTGTAATGATATAAAACAAAATATGCATATATTTTATATAGTACAGTATATTGTAAATGGAGTTCCATGTATATATATAATGTTATCAACTGTATTTTTCAAGAAAAATTTTTGCAGGAAAATGTACAGCCATATACAAGCATAATTGGGGCCAAAGGGACACCCTTTAACCCTACAAAAACTTTCCATGTGTCTTCACCAAATGTACTGTATACTGCAAACACAGTGTGAAAGCCCCATAATAGATGCTGGAGCTGACCAGATGTTGGTTTTACAAAAACAGATGTGCAATAGCCACATAAGAACATTACATAGGTGCTTATAATAAACTGTTTACTAAGACTATAGTTTAGCAGAGCGAAGAAGTAATCCAGCTAAGACCATGCATTTTGTTTTTTAAAAATAAGACTGCGGCTTAAATATAACCAAAATATTCAAAACAGTGATGGATAAAAACTTCCGTCTCAGTGTAGCAATAAACCAAACCAAATAAACCAAATAAACCATAAAACTGGATGATACCCTGAGACCAAAGTTTTATTCGTCACTCTTTTGCATATGTATATTTTTCAATAAAGAAGAGTTTTTAAACCACAAAATGCATGGGTGGTGCTGGATTACTGTTTTGCTCGTGTCCAAGAGGAATCTGTTGCTGAGGACCATCTGAAGGAAGTAGGTGAGCTGATGTTTTTCTTTCTTTACCTATGTTATGCCTCTAGGACAGTAATGGCGAACCTTTTGGAGACAGAGTGCCCAAAACTACAACCAATACCCATTTACATGTCACAAAGTGCCAACATGACAATTTAAGTAGTAACTTATTGTTCCCTGCTGTATCACAGGTTTCAATCCTATTGGTGTCCTGATTTCACCAATACAATAGAAAGATAATGGAGAAATTTGGATTGCAGCTTCCCTCCAGGATCCACTGAAGAAATCAGGGGACCCAGAGCAGGAGCTCCAACAATAGGCCATATCTATCCACACCTTCTCGCTCCTCCTGTCGTCCTGGCAGCCAAGGATATTGCTTGGCGCCGAGCATGACACATCCTGGTCTGTCTTGGACCACAGGAGGAAGCTTTGAGTCTCTCTGTTGGCATGAAGCCCTGGGTGCCCACAGACAGGGCTCTGAGTGCCACTTCTGGCACCAGTGCCATCGGTTTACCAATACTGCTCTAGGACTATAGCACATGTCAGGCACTGATGAGCTGCCCAGTAAATAATAATATGACATATTTTACCAATGTAACCACACACCAGAAAGTCTCTGCTTGTGGACATTTTTAAATCTGTTTTTGTTACAAGATTTTATTTTGACAAACTTTTCTTACTGTAATATCTAATGTTGTTTTGACAGACATTTAGTAGAATTAGAAAAATTGTACCAGTAATTAGGCTAGGAGAAAAAAAACATAATTCAGGCTTTCACGCTTGTTGTTGACCTTTTTGTGATTGTATACTAGTCAGCTATAGTTAAAACTAGGAAAATGTCACAAAATGGCACACATATGTCAAGGTGTATTTCAGACTAGGACGGCTTCCCATATGCCATGAACCTCCATTCTACATAATGTGATTGTAGTTAATCCTGTTCAGTACTATGTGACATATTGATATAAGTAGAAGTGTCTGAATGAGGCCTAAGGGGTTTGGTACTGAATACTGTTAAAAAATAAAAGAGCACTGACCACGTGAATAGCGGTATCATATATCCCAGACTATATATGGATTAGGACAGTGAATGGGTTGGATTTTAGGCTTCTTGAATTAATGTGATATTTTTCTTGGAAGCTATATGTCACTTTTATTTCCACCCGGTTAAGTGATAAAAGACATGTTTTCTTATCTGAACACAATGACATCTTAAAAGGATTTCTTTGTTGTCTCTAAACTTGCCTGTCAAAAATTACATTCTCTATACAGTTTGCTGGGTGTTTGCTTAACATTGCCTTACAGTAGTGTTGATATGAAGTCAGACAGCACACTTTTAACTTTTAAGTACATTGTTGGACAAGAATTTTTAAATACCAGGTTAAGCTTTTTATGACAGACAGTTCTCTGCTATGGAATGACAGCTTAAATCCAAGGTGGACGATGTAAAACCATCACCTGGCATTGTGCTACATGTGTTTATACAGTCTCACACAAGACAATCAAGGCTCTGTTTCAGATGAAGTGCCTGCTGTCTCATGGCTTTTAGTTTGTCAGTAGAAGTGTATGATTTCGTACAGGTAGGTGTATGGGGATAAAGAGGACTTCATCAGGGCATCCGTTTAATGTTTAGTCAATCAAATAACCTAATTCATTATAGAATACATTGACTTATTCCATGTTCCTCCATTAAACCAACTAGACAGATGGTAAATCCGTAACCCAACACATAAAGTACCAGGGAATATAAATTCTTCAGTGCCAAGTTTCATAAAATTATCTTAAGCTTTTAACTAGTTTAGGTTTTACTGTGATGAAACCACATTGAATATGAAGCCAAAACAAGTTCTCAGAGACTTGGTTGTCACCTTCCCATGTATAACTGCTGAGAAACAAATCAGTCATGTTATGAAGCTTTGGGATTTAAATGCCAACTCGGCATACATTAAAGGATATCTACCATTGGATATGCTGATGGTAGACTCCTAACACATACCCATTCATTTTGTTCTCTTCTTTCTTAAATGTTTTTATTAAATCCTGGAATGGCAGCATTGTGGAAAAAAAGAGTTATATAAAATATGCAAATTGATAAGGCCCCCCATTTATTTGATACAAGGTCCCTTTTATCTTTCAGATTGCAGGTAGATAGCCGGTAGTCTGCAAATCTTTCAGAGACTTTTGTTGCTTGCAAAATAATAGAAGTGTGAATAAATTATCCAATGCCACCATTCTAGGATTTATTTAAAACGTTTAAGGGAGCATTCTTGGATGAAAACAAAGTTAAAAGGAGAAAACTAGAGATGAGCGAACATACTCGTCTGAGCTTGATGCTCGATCGAGCATTAGCGTACTCGTAACTGCTCGTTGCTCGGGAATCCTTAGCACGCTTTCGAGGAAAATGGCAGCTCCCGCCGTTTTGCTTTTTGGCGGCCAGAAACAGAGCCAATCACAAGCCAGGAGACTCTGCACTCCACCCAGCATGACGTGGTACCCTTACACGTCGATAGCAGTGGTTGGCTGGCCAGATCAGGTGACCCTGGGATAGACTAGCCGCTGCCCGCGCTGCTTGGATCATTCTGTGTCTGGATGCCGCTAGGGAGAGAGCTGCTGCTGGTTAGGGAAAGCGATAGGGTGTTCTATTAGAATAGTGTTAGGCAGGAGTGATTCAACAAGAACCCAGCTCGAGTCTCCCATTGACTTCAATGGGGCTCGTTATTCGAGACGAGCACTCGAGCATCGGGAAAAGTTCGTCTCGAATAACGAGTACCTGAGCATTTTAGTGCTCGCTCATCTCTAGAGAAAACATCTTATTTTAATTGAAAAAAAAGATATTTCAAAGCTTGTCAATGTCTGGACTATGTTTTCTATTCATCTTGCAATTCATTTGAAAAATAAAAGTATGAGTTTTTATTTAAAACACAAGATTGTCTGGTTGACCCCAAACTTTTGAGCTGTAGTGTATGTTGTTCCAGAATATGGAAAACCTGAACCAGTAAACAGTTTACAGCTTGCAAAACTTTGTTCCAGATCACTCACATCATAAAAGCATCAACATGTGGATCAGAGTAGTGCAATGTCTAGCCTGTTTTGAACAAATATTAATAAGTAAGGTGCTCCTCAAACTATGTATGATCTTTACCCAGTCATGAGTAGAATTGAAAACTTTTGACCAACTTTTCAACCCATGCTTCCTCATTAGCCCTTTATGGACCACCCTTTACCTAGGTCAGTGATGGCAAACCTTTTAGAGACTGAGTGCCCAAACTACAACAAAGACCCGCTTATTTATCGCAAAGTGCCAACACAGAAATGTCATTTGTGATTTATACTCCCTTCTCTGTCACAGTTTTCATTGATAGCAGCCCCTGAGGACACCAATAAAGCAGAAAATAGTCCCAGGTAGCTCTGTCACTTTAAAATAGCTCTGTGCACAGCAAGTCCTGGGCTGTCTGGGACTGCAGGAAGATACCTGGAGTCATCTCTGGTGATGGCCTGAGTGCCCACAGAAAGGGCTCCGAGTGCCACCTCTGGCACCAGTGCCATAGGTTAGCCATCACTGACCTAGGTCATGTGGTTTGGTCCTCCATAATCAGATACAACAAAATAATATACAGTTTATGCAATAAGTAATTGCAGTACATTTGAGTCAAAACCCAATTTTATAAAGATATGTTTAAAATATTGTTAAAGTGCACATTAAATAAATACTTGCCCTTGGCTACATGGAACAATAACTTTGGGATGTAACGGTGAATGTGCATCAAATTCTTCTACTATGATGTTTAATTATTAAAGGGCATTCTCATTTTGGCAAATTAATTTATTGTTTGCATGATGAAAAATTATAAATATTTTCAATATACTTTATGTCATTCTATAGGAAACTTCATTATTTATTTCCAGTGGAGAAAAAACTGACCATGGTCACACAGGTGCACGGCATGTTATATCACAGGAAGAAATCAGAGCTGTGGGTTATAATAAGGACTATGGAGGTTTAATCCATGTGATCTAGAGATAGCATGTCATTTGACAGGAAAATTTCACCCATCTGTATGACATCTTAAAGTTGATATTTTTTTTACTTGGTTAAAAGGAGAGTATATTTGTAAGTGTTGTAGTATTTTTAGGACACAGAGACAAATGGTTAAGGTAGTTTTCCTTCGTAGTGGTAGAGTTCAGGAGGCACACTAGACTAAAATAGATTTTAATTTTTTTATAATGTATATTCTGCTTGGTACAAATGTATTAATGTTTAAGGACATGTGCAAATCACGTTTGTACATGTATAAATGTGTACATGTGAGTTTATGAATTTTTGAGTTGGAAGGGTATTTTTATTTGAAATTTTAATTTTTATGCGTCATTTTTTAGTTTACTTTAGTTTTATCATCAATTTCATTATAATTATTACTAATTTTTACAATGGCGACATTACGGAACTGTGATCTAATCATAACAGATAACTAAGTCACTGTTACTTGTGATGTGGCCCATTACATATTTAGTTCTACTACCCAGGTACAAGAGATGGCTTAAGCAATAAAATCTAGTGAACTTTCTATTTTCATTCCTGTAGGAGAGAGAAGGACAACATAACATTAGCTTGGTCCTCATTGTATAGTTTTCCATATACATTTTGACATTTTGATCCAGGAGAATGAATGGTTTAATAAATACCAAATGGTTTTTATTATTAGATATGCCTTGAGTTTGAGACATAATAGTATATTTTACTAAGAGACTGGATGCCTGTTGTGATAATTGCAATGCCTGCACAACAAGGACCAGCAAGCCAGGTAGTGTTTTCTTGTTCATCTGGGTCATTGAGATGATTTAACATGTATGTCATCTACAGATTTGGGACTGTTAATGTGAAATATCCTATTTTTTACAGTTCATTTAAAGTACTTCTCAAACAACATTTATTTAGTACAACATCAGGACAATGGGACAATTAAGTTTATGGGAACAGTGAGTTAGTGGAACAAAATCTCAATGAATTTAGTGTGCACATTCAGAGGCCAGTCCACATCAGACCTCAGTTGGCTTGGTAATCCTATCCTTGAGTGAGAGAGAAATGAATCATGATTTTCACCAGGCAGTTTGCCCATCTGTATATACTTTACTGCTTGTCTTCTCCATATTGGACTAATTGCATTTTAACCCTTTGTATCATCAAAGTTTTTGTTACATTGCGCAATTGTCTGTTCTATAGGTATTTAGTCACCAGTAAAACATCTTGTTTTTGTCGTACAATTTAAAATACACTACTACTTTATCGATGTTACTGTATCAATGATGCATAAAATCTACCATGGCAAAGCATAAAGAGTGGTCATCTATTATGGTACAATCCTGAAAGCACAAGATCATAAATTAATTTGTTGCAAACACCATAGTCACTTATGTATACATTCCAAAAAATTAATAGGTAATGAGTGTGGCAAGAGCTGCTAAAATATGTATAGAAAAGCTTTGCCTATAAGGCTTTCCCAAAGGGTTTTATTTTATCTTTAAGAGAAAGTCGAATGTCAATGGACTGACTTTCATGAATTTGTATAATAATAATAATAATAATAATAATAATAATTCTTTATTTATATAGTGCACACAGATTACACAGCGCTGCACAGAGCTTGCCAGATCAGTCCCTGTCCCCAATGGGGCTCACAATTCTGGTACTTGACGGGTACACTGATTTAAGTGCAGATTTAAACAGACTGGCCGGGTTTGAAGACCAGGTTGAGATATGATTGTTTGGTCTGAGACAATCAAAATAACAAGAAGGCTTGTTTCTATTTTGCTTAAAGTGGTATCAGCAAATAAATGTTAATGTTTTTATGCTAAAAAGTTATACAATTTTGCAATATACTTTCTGTATCAATTTTTCATGGTTTTTTGCTTGCTGTCCTTCTATAGAAAGTGTTTATGTTTACTTCCAGTAGACAGAAATCTGACCATGGTCACACATGTGCACGGGTTGTTAGTGTCATAGAGAGTTAATCAGAGCTGTTTGTTATAACGAGCCATGCACCTGTGGGACCATGGTCAGATTTCTATCTACTGGAACTAAACATAGAAGATTTCTATAGAATGACGGCAAGCAGAGATCTAGAAAACCATCAGGAATTGATTCAGAATGTATAATGGAAAAATGTATACATTTTCTTCATACAAAAAATATATAAATTGTTTGCTGTAATGGAAATACCTCTTTAATTTCTATATCATACAGAAAAGCAAGTCTTTTGTCGAGTGGCCAAGCCTATTTCTTGTTAAATGTACTTGCAGTCCAATGGCTTCATTGAAGCACTGAATTGTTGCCAGCACTTTTCTGGTCTGGTGGACAATGCCCATAATCCAGGAAAGCCAGATGAAATGTATATAGATAAACTTAAGTATACCTAAGACACATCTACATAAGCATAAGAATTATGACTATATGGGTGATAAATCATTGTGGTTTCCTCTATGGCTATTGAATTGCACAAAATTTGCTACTTTTATGGAGTTAGTCAACCAACTCCACTTTTTAATCCAGGCAACTTCCCCATGTCAATCCAGATGTGGCAGACATACTAATGAAGTGTGTTTTTTTTATAAAGTTGAAAATTTAGGTGCAGTTCTACACAAGTCCCCTAGAGGCCTGGAAAAGTTTCATACAATGCTCATCACATAGACATATTAAAAAACCTAGTTTGGAAAATAAAACTACACACAATGATTACATTAATATGAACATACATTGCATTTTGCAATACAAACATAAGACCCATTATACCACTGTAATAGTAAGAACATTTACATCTTCCTATACATTGAAATGAAAGTGCTGTATTCACAGTGAAGGGAAAGGATACGTTTTCCTTTTTTTTTTAACTCATCCAAATACATCTCACATCATTAACAGTAAGCAATAAATCATACAGACATGGTCAAAGGGCTCATGTTGACAAGTAGGTATTGCAGCAGTTCCATGTAGATAAAGACCTGTGAATCCACAGCATGAAGTGGATGGTCTACAGCAGCAGAACACCACATCTGGTTCAACTTTTGTACGCAAAAAACAGGAATCAGAAGCTACAGAATAGCAGGCTAACCTAAACTGGTCTAGCAAAAACAGGAAAATAAATTGTCAGGTCTTAAGAACCTCAAAATCTATTAGAAAACACTAATACTTAAAGTTGTAATTCGATCTTAGGATATGTCATGAATACCTGATAAGTCCCCACTCTGAGATACATGGATATACAGAAGGACCACAAGCTCTACTATTCTACTGTGCAGATTTGGTTCAACATTAAATTAGGTGTGCCACTTGAATTTTAAAGGAGATCTACCATCAAAATCAAGCATGATAAACCAGGGGCACTTCCTCACAGATCCATTCATTATATTTATTATCCATGGCCTCCTTCCTAATAAAATCAACAAAAAAGTATGCTAATGAGCCAAAAGGGCCAGGCCGCGGCTTCACGGGCTGTTACACTGTTTCAAAGATCCAAAGATCTTTTTTTCACATTTTTAAAAAGATAATCTTAAGCATTCAAAGGTAAACAGTAATCTAGTTAACCCATATTTCTGAAAGTGAAATGCCCAGCATTGCACTAGAATATTAAAATTGAGTGTAGATTTTTTAAAAATAAATACTTGTTTGTATTTCTGCTTAAAGTCTGTAAAACATGCAGATAAATGATAGAGATGTGAAGTTTTTACTGTTACAATTGACATTGGCCTTGCTGGCATCTGAAAGTAAAAGATTTATCTTAAACTTCATTTTCTTTGCCCTGACTTTGAGATCATTATTATATCTCTTCCATCTTGGAGAAATGACTTAACTCAAAGGGAAAATGTATCATTTTTCTTCTCTACTGCACGAGCGTTGCCTTGACTTGTTGTAAATGTTTATTCAACAAACCTATTTAGTCTATTACTGACATGTTCTATGTACAAAACATGTCACAGGGAGCACATCAGAAATTCATGAAGTTTCTATTGGTATAGCTTTATGCTACCATAATTGTGTAAACAGCATCACTAAGGTGGCATTGACCTATGCTAAGTGAATGTTCCAGTTCCGGCACTTAGGAAGATTCACTCTGCATTTTATCCTCTTTGACAAGTCTTTGAGAGCATTTAAATAAGGTAACAAACATATTTTTCTATTTAGTTTTATTTTTCATTTCTTTGTTGGCAAAGTGTATGACAGTTTAAGACCTTGGGCTGAACTCTTTCTAAAAACATTGAGAGTGCATTTGTTACAATATACTAATTTTAGGTATTATCAGATAACTTAATGTACTCACTTCCTTAAACTTTGGAATAGTGCACCATGTATATTTTTTTAGGTGGAAAACCCATTGAATAACTGTCTAAAAGCACAGAGAATATGTCTCTCATTCATTTAAAATCTGAAACCAGAGTGATCTAGTATACTTGTACATACCCGGGCTGGACAACTGTAAGTCTTATAGTATGAGGATCAATTACAATATGTTCATCTTTTGTTGCCCAACCCCATTCCCATTGAATTCTTTTGTGATCAGCTGCTACAAAGGTAAACACTAAAGTCTTTTACTCTGAGCTTTGTATAATGGGGGTAGGATTGGTGAATCACCTAAATCGGTCCTGCCAAAGCTGGGTGAATCTCAGTTTAAGAATTTATCTGAGGTCACTGAGACTGACCTAAGAAAAGCAGAATATCTCCAAATGAGTGACTGAGTTGCCATATTTGAAGGAGTTTTTCCATTAAATACCAATAAGTCTAGCAAACAATGTGATCTGTGGAGGTTTCACTGCAAAGACCCTGAATAATTTGAAGAAGGAGGGTGTTTGGCCACTTTTCCATGCAGAGAAGGTAACACATGAAGGTACATGTGAAATAATCAACCTGCCCTGGTTATCAAACTTGAATGAGGTCTCCCTAAACAGTTCATGGCAAAGATCCCTGAAATATCACAGCATGCTCAGTTTATAAAATATATGCATGTGCTTTGGAAAAAATCTAAAGTTCTCCTGCTGTGAATTGTTCGGATTTAATTTTTTGGCAAAGGTACTGTCACGTTCACATAGCATGTTTCATATTTTCAGAAATCTGTGAATATGCCAAGCCTCTCATTTATTAAGGAGCAATGCAGGATCCCTGGTATATAGGTTCAGGTTAGACAAGACACTTAAAATAGCAGTAGTTCAGTTGGCATTCTTTATGTAATTTATCTCCTGTCTTTACAGGTTAGACACCATGTGGTAGAACATGGACTTCATCTATATAAATTTTGAAATATTCAATCCATAGTCTAACCATAGTTCCTTTATGCATTCAAGAGGTTATCTTCTTAATGATGTTAACAGATACAAAAGTAAAAACTCACAGATTTTTCTCTCTTACTGAAGTCCACTCACTGGCCATAGCGGGTTACATTTTGTACTCCATTTATGTATCAAGAAGGATAAGATAGTTCAGAGATAGGATGGGATCATCAGGTTATTGGTGTGGAGAGCATTTCTTTTTTATTCTATAGTTGTGAATTCTCATATATGTTTACGAAGGTCACACTACTGATCTGCCACTTTATGGCTCTAAAGCACGTGCAGACAACTGTGTAATGTTCCTGAATGTAGTGGTAGAAAAAATGCACTTGTCACTTGTTTTTTTTAGAAGAATAAACTGTTACACCGCTCTCACGGTCACTGCTACTTTCGTACAACAAAGTTTATTATACCCACTGTTGGTAACTAGCTTAACATGTCTACAGTGTGGGAACTGAAAAGTGCAAATAGAAGACATTAAATGCTGTCAGTTAGAGTTCCCAGGCTCTTGGATAACACTTTTTAGACTTATTATTGGGATTTACAACTATGTTGAGCTGCACAAAGATGTGTTCTTTTACAGATGCATCAAATTGCAGTATAATGTTAAAAACAGGACACATTGAAGGAAAACCCATCTAAAATATGACTGTTTGTTAAATATTTAATTTGTTAGCCTACTGGATGTCTGCATGGTTGCTCTATATTTATTACGCTATTGTATTTGCTGGTTTAGTTTACAAAAACCAAGATTATACTAGAAAATTGAGAAATATATAAAAGGGGGTTCACTAGGATTAAGACTCCTTATTTAAGAATATACTGTAAATTCGCTTACAGTCCTCTACTCTACTGACAGTCCATGGACAGTTTAAACTCCTTAGAAAGATGAAACATCAAGTTAAATATGCACTAGGTATCAATCTATAGCCTTCTTTCTCTATACTGTGTTAAGGACTTTAGAAACACTGCTCACTACAGGAGAAAGAAAGAGCAAAAAAAAAAGAAGCTGCTTTACTTAATGAAGTACTTTATATTACAAAATGTACTATTATCCCTTTCACTATTATTTATGCAATTATGAAAATTAGCTTTAAAGGTTTAATTATGCTTTGAAAGAATATTAGTGTGCCTGTAAATTTATGTTAGGCTACATTCACAACATGTGTTTGGACACATTCATCTTGTACTCCAGAACTTCTCCTGGCATACATGCTAAACGTGTTTGTAGACTTATACTTCCAGACGGAGGCATCCTTTTTCCCTCAGTCCCTCAGTATACGTCACATCCAGCAGTAAATACTGTCTGCACTTTTTCATCTTGCTGGAGAGAGCGGTTTACATTCAGTGAAGGCCATTATAGACTATGGGGATGGTTGGAACTGTATTGTAGTCATCTCTGGCCTCTGTTGAACATACTCTGTGGGTTATTCCTCAATGATATAACAGTTATAACAGTTACGTCATGCTTGTTACACCTGGAACATTAGAAGATCATCAAATCACTGCTTGCCAATGTTCACTCCTCCTCCATCTTTCAGTGAGAGATGGGAAGAACCACACAACGTATTCCACTCTGTTGCAAGGATACCTCGGGAATTCTCCAAACATGCAACATGAGTCCATGAATTAGTACACAAGTTTTATTTTGAATGACTATTGATGAATGACTTTCTTCAAAGTCAGTGGGTCCATGATAATCATTGACAGTACATAGATACCATCCATGTCAATGATGTTCAGTTTAGTTTTTTTAAGTAAAAAAACGTATGTGTTTTCCACTTTTGTGAAAAACAGTTTAACCATGAATGACACACATGCTTGAAGTGGATCATTTGCGGTTGGTGAAAGAGTGCACACATCTGTTAAAAAAGGTGCACTAATTCTTCATGTCATTCAAGATCAACCTGCAGTCATTCAATAGTATACTAGAACAATAATATGCTTTTGATTAGAAGTATATGCTTCCACAAGGCTACATGCACACTGCTGTGTGCTGTGCCGTGATCTGGCCGCACAATTTGTATGCAGATCACAGTCGCCATTGCAGTCAATAGGGACCAAATAGCATGCAGTGAACCCATTGGGGCACATTTACTAAGGGCTTTGGGCCGCTTTGTCGCACTTTGGTCTGACTGTTCACATTCTTCATGGCTAAAACGGCTTGTACAGGTATTTAAGAAGTGTGCGCGCTGCAATTGTGTTGCACGCAACGCTTTTGGTGGCTGGCTTCCATGCAATACAAATTAGGGGGCAGCCCGACTGATTCGGACCGAGCGCCGTATTTAACTTTCAAATTGTGTTGCACACCCTATGTTAAAGATGTACCACAAAAAAGATGGTGAACTCTGTCAGACCTGTGTGGGGAAGCGACACATTCATGATTTCTGGGGCACAATCTTAGTGAAT
Source organism: Engystomops pustulosus (assembly GCA_019512145.1). Classification (NCBI taxonomy): domain Eukaryota; kingdom Metazoa; phylum Chordata; class Amphibia; order Anura; family Leptodactylidae; genus Engystomops; species Engystomops pustulosus. Next base: position 194,381,910 of record CM033641.1, read on the forward strand.
CGCCGCATGCTGCATTATAGACGGACAATGCCCTTTCTGTGAACTCAAGTGACCTGGTAACTAAATGTGCCCCATTGTATCTCACTGCACTGTGACCGAGCCACAAGGCTGCACCATGAAAGGTAGGACTGGTCCTATTTCTGCCCTATTTCAGCTGCCTATGGAGAGGAGAGAAGTGGGTAGCACTCACTCTTCCCCTATCATCCTGGTTTGTGGGCAGCTCACTCAGGAACCCTCAGCTTCATCACAAACACAAGCCTTGACTTGATACAAAAACAATTGTAGCATAACAATATAAATTTTCATCATATTAGTATTATTATTGAAAGATGTATGTATCTTGCTCTAGAGCTGCTGTCCACAAGACAATAAAGGAGTACATTGCTTATATCTTAAAATATGAAATTGCATTTTAAGGCAGTTTCACTAAGAAGGTTTTCACAAATGCTTTCAATGTTTCAATGAATTTTTGAAGAATATTTGAAGATGGTAGCTGTAGGTTTAAATCAAACACAATATCATATTTTCATAGGCTGCTGAATAGGAAAACAACTTGATTGTTAGGCCTTCAATCAATAGGCAGTGTAGTTCTGCATGTGTTTTATGAGATTTTTAACATTACCTGACCTTATATCATGACAGTCCTGCCCATATTTTGTAAGGTCCCCTCAGAACATATATAACCCACATATCATTTCAAAGACTTACTGGAAGTACAAGAGTTACAGAAAAATGCATTTTAAAGTTTTCCAGTCGATTTAACTGATAAAATGTTTCTCAAACATCACTCATAATTCTTAATCCTGGGCAAAGTACATCATAAAATGACAGACTCTTTTGTGTAGCATTTTACTGGCTTGCACTGAAGCAGAACCTTGTCAGCAAATGAGTTTACATCATTTACTTTGGTATTTGGTTTTGTAAAATACTTCTTTGACCAACAATAAAAAATTAAATAAAAATGAAATAAGAAAGAAACCTGGGTTTCTCATGGTGTGTTGAACCAGCAATGCAAACAGGAAAATTGAACAGGCAAACAATATCATCTGTATGGGAGGGAGTGTGCTTTCTTTCTGATCAGACCTGCCATGAGACTGGTAACTTTTGTTCCATTTTTCCTCACTGTGTCAGCGTAACTCACTTTACAATAATGTACAAATGACAATATAATCCACTAGGATGAGTGAAGATTAACAATGTTACACATGTTTTTCGGTCATGTCAAAAATATAGCCTCCTATCAGCTGCTTGCACATTTGTGAGGTTTGTTTTTGGATCTAAAATTAATCAAAACCATTAAAAAATGGATAAAATACTGATCTCAGCTCGTATCAATTGTTTCAGTCTGTCACTCAAAGAGGATTATTTTGGATTTTTTGCCTCACTCTCAGTCGCAAAGAAACAATGTTTCAACAGTTTAAAAACACATAAACCACTATCACTTCTCCCTTGTATCAGTATTACATATGCACTAAAAATTATTTTTTGTTGTTGGGTGGCCTGCTATATACATGTACAGTATGTATGTAATATGGTGAATTATTTTCCATTCTCTTATAACTGGTGTTAAACATTTACAACTCAAAAAGTTTACACATTCGATCTAAGCTGATATGACTAAATTCTGTGATTTAACAGAATTCGTTATGCATCTCTATTAATTTTATCATACAATTTTTGGGAATCGGGTGTTTAAAACTCCATTCACATGCCTTAGATTTTAGGACTCTTTACAAATGCTGTGGAAAATTAAATTCTGCTATGTGAGCATAGCCTTAAAGTTTGTGGTTTCACACCCAGGAGAAAAGTTTTTTTTCTTTTAATAATAAGAAAAAAAAATGTATTCATTTAGTTCATTTTGATCCAACTATGGCATGATTCCCTAAAATATTGCCGATGTAAAAAGACAAAGGCCCAAATATATTAAGACTTGTGCACTGTACATTTGTTTTCTTTGCACTTGCTTTGTGCCACATTATTTAACAGTGTTGCACGCTCTTAATTTATCTGTTCAGTTTTCAAGATGTGACACAGTTGCACCTATTTTTTCTTGGTGCACTTGACTTTATGCAGTTGTGACAGAACTGTTCTGCATATCAGTTATAACTGTATCGCAAATAATAACAATTCCATTATTTATATAGCGCACACAGATTACGCAGTGCTGCACAGAGCTTGTCAGATCAGTACCTGTCACCAATAGGGCTCACAATCTAATCAACCTACTATTTTTATGTTTTGGAGTGTGGGAGGAAACCGGAGGACAGGAGGAAACACACGCAAACACGGAGAGAACAACACAAACTACAAACAGACACTGCTACCCCCATTTAAGAGCACCATATTAAAAAGTGTTGGACAAAATGCAACCGCAAAACAATTTGCACCAGCATAATAAATACATGGGAAAGACACTTTATTATATGCAAACCAGGATAAAAAACTGGCGCAGACGCAATAATATATCTGCTCAAAAGTATCTTTGATGGGCTGAATTAAAATGTATGCTAGCATACCCATCAATAATACAGAACACATTTAAGATAGAGTAGGAAACAACAAAATGAAGGAGCGAGTGCATGTTTTAGGATAGAGAGAGCAGACATGTACATAGGCTCATCTACAGCCACATTTAGGGCCGTTGCACACTTGCGAGTGTGATGCGATGAACTCGCATCACACTCGCAACGCATGCTGCTTGGAACGCACGGCCTGAAATCTGCACACCGGGACTAAGCTGACTTGCTGAGTTCACTCCCAGTGTGCAGAGTTCAGGCCGTGCGTTCCGAGCAGCATGCGTTGCGAGTGTGATGCGAGTTCATTGCATCACACTTGCAAGTGTGGAACTTCAATAAAGACTACAATGGATATACGGTTAAACTCTTAAATGAAATAATTGTTGGATTTAAACCAGAGATGCAAATTGCTAACCAACTAACATGACTTCAAATGCATATAGATGTTTTCTTAATTACTGGATAGATTTCTAAATATACATCACCAAACAGGTTGAACATGACCTTTTTTCATATTGTCTAAACTTAGACAATAAGTAATTTATTACCACGTGCTATTTTATTTTGTTTGAATTATATGTACCGCATGATCAGTGAAGCACTATGGAATATGATGGCGCTATATGAAAAAAGATCTATTATTATTTATTAACAGTTTCGAGTGACAGATCCTATAGTAATGGGAGGAAATTTAACATTGTGAACCACATGCTTTACCTGTAGCATAAGAGGTTTTTATTCCGTAGGTTATTACTAAATACCAGAATGTTACTGACATTGAAACATATTGTAAAATATTATGCAACGTTGTCACATTTCTGTTTATAGAGGAATAATAGTGAGTCAAGACAATGTAGATTTTTACAACATGCACAATGTCGACAGATGTTACAACTTAGCATTTTAAAGACACATAAAACTGAACCCTTTCTAGTTTGCACACTAGTTCTTCTGCAGTGCCATTGTCTTTCCACAATACCCCTAGCAATCATTACATTGTATAAATACAGTATGCCCCTGAAAGAAGTGAAGTTACTTATTTACTTATTTTTAGAAGAAGATAGTCGATTCTGTCACTAACATTACATACATTGAAACCACAAGTTTCTATGCTCTCACCAACTGGACATGAAATGAATAAATATAATATGGTTAGAACTGAAATATAACATTTTGTTAATCATTAGTGGCTGCTATATAATAACTTGTATACTTCTCTTTTGCTACACTTTTGGTTAATTACTTTTTTTTGGGCTACATTTACCTTACACTGGCAGAATTTCTATACCAGGTCTGACCTGGCATATAACTGCACCAAAACCTGCACCATAGCCTGCACCTTAACCCCTTATCACCGACACTAGTTTTCAGCTCAATGACCAGACTCGATTTTTCAAATCTGACATGTCTCACGATAATTGGTTATAACTTCGGAACGCTTTAACATATCCTGGTGATTTTGAGAATGTTTTCTCGTGACACATTGTACTTCATGTTAGTTATAAAATTTAAGTGATACGTTTTGCGTTTCGTTCTGAAAAAAAGTGAAAATTTGGCAAAAGTTTGTAAAAATTCTTCATTTTCCAAGTTTGAAATGTTCTGGTTTCCAGACAGGAAGTAAAACTACCCAAAAAGTTTGATAATTAACATTTACAGAATATCTGCTTTATGTTGGGATGATATTTTATGCTTCCGGTCATTTTTCTAGGATGTTATGAGGTGCAGAACTTTAGGTGCGATTTTTCTTATTTTCATGAAAATTGCCATAACTCACATTTTGAGGGACAACTCAGCTTCCAAGTGACTTTGAGAGGCCTAAATAATAGTAAAACCTCATAAATTACCCCACTATAGAAACTTCACCCCTTAACGTATGTAAAACAACTTCTATTAAGTCCATTAACCCTTTAAGTGTTTCACATGGGTTAAAAAATATGGACCAGCGGTTTAGAAACTATGGAATTTTTTTGGAAATACATTCATTTAGGCCAAAACTGACATTTACAGAATAAATTAAATGATGAAACGCACTGCAACGCTTGATGCCCAATTCCTCCCGAGTGTACTGATACCACATATGTGGTGGTAAACTGCTGTACGGGCGCACGGCCGAGCATAGAATGAATGGAGGCGCCGTCCACAGCAGATTTGTATTGTCACATTGTACGACCTATAAATTTTTATTTTTTTTGGTAATGCGATCATATGAGGGCTTATTTTTTATGGGATGAGATACAATGTATAAATAATTTATTTTGGGAGTCTAAAGCTTATTCATGAGATTTTATTAACTATTTCAAGGGGGACACAAACAAAATCATCAATTTTTATTTTGGATTGTGAGCATTTCCCCCCCCCCCCCGCTCACCGTAACGTAAAAATAATATTTTATCTTTATTCTCTGGTTCACTACGATTGCGGTGATACCTCATTTATATAGTTTTTCTTATTTTGCTCAATTTTCCTGAGCAAAACCAATATTGGAGAAAATCGCATTGTTTTTACTATTGACAACTTTTCAGGGCCATAACTTCTGTATTTTTCTGTTGTCAGATCTGGTTGAGGGCTTATTTTTTGCGAAAACAGTTGTTCTTTTCAGTCGTATCATATTAGGTACCGTAACTTTTTTTGATCACTTTTTAGAACATTTTTTGTGATGGTGTTTGATGAAAAATTGTATATTATGGGAAGTTTTTCGAGTTTTTTTTTTACGTAGTTCACCGAGCGGGTTCAATATTGATTTAGATTTATTGTACAGATTAATACGGACGCGGTGATACCAAATATGTACGTGTTTTGTGTTTTATATACTTTATTTGCATTTTATGTGTTACTGGGGAGATTATGGGACTTTTATTTTATTTATTTATTTAATTATATTATAAAAAGATTTAATTTATTTTTTTTTACTTTTTTACATTTTCTACTTCTTGGCTTGAATAAGCGATCATCCGATCGCTTATTCAAGCCTTTACACTGCAATACACTTGTATTGCAGTGTATAGTGTAAGTAACTGAGCATGCTGCGCATGCTCAGTTACTTACAGCCGGGTCCTGCCAGGAAGGCAGGACCCGGTGAGAAGAGGAGCCGACAGCCCCGGGTCACTCGTCGGAACCCGGGGCAGCGGCAGGAGGGATCGGATCCCCCGGTAAGCACACCGGGGGGTCCGATCCACGGGGGACACACTTGCACGCCGCGGTCATGCTTGACCGCGGCGTGCAAGGGGTTAAACACCCGGGATCGGAGTTTTTCCGATCCCGGGTGTTAGTGCCGGGTCTGGGCTGTGATATCACAGCCCGACACCGGCACCAGCGAGACCCGGTGTCCCGAAAACTTCTTCTGATGCGCCGCCGTAGAAAGGCGTCGCATCAGAAGAAGTACCCTTAATGACCGCCGTAAAAACCCGATAGGGCGGTCATTAAGGGGTTAATGGGTGCAAACTATGGCTTGTATGCAGGTACGGGGCATAAATGTCCTGCACCGTCCCACTTAGCCCCTAAGCGCACCCCTTTGTACACCTAGTCCACTTGCCAGGGAGGTGGTACAAGTGGGGAAATAGTCACAATTCCTGGTCATGCATTAGTAATTAACCTATTTCAGGGCTTGTACACCAGATTTTAGGCATATATGCCCTGATAAATGTGCCCCTTTATGCTTCAGTATAAAGCATACATTGTACCATAAAACTACTTAAATGGTAACTTATGAGACCTTTCATAATCACAATGTGATCTGTTGATTATGTAACTGTACTTTATGTTATCACGGTATATGGCTTTTGTGATCTACAACAATAACCTACAATATTTTAAAAAAACATGTTATTTCATAAGTGCATCATTTTCCATTTAAAAAGATCATTCTACGGTTCACTGTCTCCAATAAAAATAGATTTTTCATATATTTACTGTAAAGACTGTAATGATTGTACCAATGTTCAGTGAGAGCTGAGGTCTGCAACAAAGGGATTGAGATAAAAGAAAATATCTCATCATTTGTTGACACCTTTGTCTGGACCACACATAGACTTCAATAGTTAAGTGATTATCATTACTTGTAGTCCATAAGTAAGTACAACCAATATACATCTTATATACATGAGCAGTTTTGTAGAGGCAGGTACTGAAGCCTGTACAGGACTGCCCAGAGGTCACCTTGCTCATTATTAGCAGTGTCATATAACCTTCATGAGACTCAGTACTTACAATCCTGAATTTTCAGAGACAATTCCAGAAAATCTGTGTTACCTTGGGAATGGTTTGTTCAAATGTTACCTAAAATAATGTGTTCTAACGTAGTTTGGAAGGTATAGAAGATATATTCTCTCCTATAAGCATTGCTTATATTCTGCGTGCATGCATCTATGCCACATTTATTTATTCATATATTCAAAGAGAGTTACAATAGAGCCTACATGTACCTCTATGAAGCTCATATTATGGCTGAGTGTGTGACCCCTAAAAGCAGGAACTAAAAACTTTAAAACATAACTTACATTTTACATTTGGGTTAAATGCAGTCCTCAACATTATATGGCGAATCAGACTGAAAGTCATCATGTTCTTCTACATTTAATATTTCTGTAGTAAGAACATAAAGACATGAAATGTCATTAGCAACAAATCATATTCTAGTGTCAACTGGCGGTCTTAGTTTACCCATGCTTAGATCGCTGGATAAAAGAAATTCTATAGCAACAAAATGCTCAATATGTAATTATAGATGATAGCTACTAAAACATTGGCCTGTATGATCAGTTGTTATCATTAGGAGGTTCTAAAACTGGCATTTAATAGCCATGCTTAAAGGGGTATTCCAGAAATATAAACAAAAACCCATAATGCTATAAGTAAATAAATATAACAAAACTCAATGTCATTCGTCACAAAATGCAGCTTGAATAGTTTGATTTTTGATTTTATGATTCACAAAATGCTATGGGCTTTCTAAAGTAGGTGGAGTTATCACCAAGATGGTCGCCAGTGGAAACTACACGGCCCATGATCCCTTAATTCTCAGTAACTCCTCCTCCCTCGTATGCTCTGCTCCCAGTGATGATCTAACAGACTTTCTTGCTCTTTTAGCATAGTAATGATGTGTGTAAATGCCATCACTGCACATTACCTCTCTGAGATGACATCTCACCACAACACTGGCCATACTGGATGCACTGCAACCAACCGACTACAGCCCAACATCGTGATGATCACATGACCTGCCCAGGCAGGTGCAGGACATGCAATGTGGACATGTGACGAGCGGCCATCTTCTAATCTGTGTCTGCTCCACATAGTGAAAATCCATGGACTGATTAAAGGGCTAGTAGCATTTTAATTCTTCATTACAATATATGTCAGCAGCATTTTTCTGCTAAGGGGAGCAAAATTTACTTTTGCTATTTATGTAACTAATTACATATTAGCTTATATTTTAGGACACATTTGTTTATGTGCTTATTCCTGGAATACCCCTACAAGGTGATGTGTTTAAAGATCAAGTTGAAGTAATGATCTATAGAGAGTCATCTGCCTCTCAATGGCAAACAGAAGCAGTATGCCTCACTTGTGCCAAACCCTAAGCCACAGGGTTTGAATACCATATTATTTTACATGTGCACTTTCTGGAACTACTGCTGGCAAAGCATAGGCCAAATCTAGTCACACCTCTGAGTTACAGAGTCTGACATTTTAAAACAAATTTATCTTGCAAAAAGCTCTCTATATTCACATTTGTTCTTCACGCAGCCAGCTCCATATATCCAACCGATATTTATAGTAGAACAGTTCTCAAGTCTATGGGACAAGAATTATGAAATGTTACAGAAATAGTTTCTGTTACACTGATCATAAGCATATATCATCTGACCACGGCATATTTCGTCTGTGTGATAACAATTTCATAGGTGTCATTATTTTTGGTTCACTGGAGGCTAGTGCAGATAAGTGGAATATGCAGGCTGTTTGTTTAGACTTGCTTTAAAGCCAATGATTAATAACCACTTTTCAGACCATATGGAAATAGTGTACTTTAGAGTGACCCACAGCACCTGTGACACTTGCAGGAAACGCCATTAGAAATAGCAATTCAGCATAATTTGATCCTCTCTTGTACTTAAATGGTGTATATCATTTAACAGCTCTCTGGAAAGTATTTTAGCGTTATCAACAATTTTAGAAACTGAATCCTTCACCGAAAATATTGCTGCCAAAAAAATCAAGGAACTCATGAAAAGCGATTATATGCAAGAGAACAATTTATACCTCTGCCTGTCCCAATTCTCACCTTACTGCTGGGTTGTTTTTTTGTCCCCACATCATATCAAAGCAGCAGTCAGTTCTGCAAGGGCTATTTATCAGGGTGCAGAATTGCTAGCAAGGGTAACAGGCCAAGTATCCTGAACTTTTCCCTGTGCATGTTTCCCTCAGTAGTGCGGTAGATCATGGCTAGTCTAACTCACATACTAGACATTTCAGAGCATTGTGCTATTTACGGCGCTGGTAATGTCTAATACATGTTTTCGCAAAATGTAAAAATCCTTATTTCAGATTCCAACTGTTTAATAATGGGTTCTGCTTTTTGTCCAAAATTATTAACAGTTGGTGATGCATAGCTTATTCAGGGGTAACTAGATCATGAAACAAAATGAAAGGTATTGAAATCTATTTTTATCTATTTTATATCTACCATCAAAATCCTTCATGATAAAGCGGGGACACTTACTCATTGATCCAGACACAGTGACTGTGGTAATCTTCTTATATTTGTTATCCATGACCTCCTTCCTTTAAAAATCAACTTTTCTTTTCGACATTCCTGTTATGCAGAACACTGGCTTCTCAATGAGAATGTGATCCCACCTACCAGTGCGTCCTTGCAGTGCTCTCTCGTTGTTAAGCCGGCTCTGGCAGGCCGGATCATCTGTTTTCTTAGGTTCGGATAAACTCTTATATTAGCCACATACAGTATGAGGATGAACTCAATAGTAGGGACCTACTATCAAATTTACTATGTTAGGTATATTACTGATGGTAGGTTTTCTTTAAGTTTGCTATACCACCTTGCACACATAAGTTTAAGACTATCATGAGTCCTGCAAACTGCAGCCTAACTGTAGAAATTGTAGCCAAACAGTCTAACAGTAAATGTAAAAAGTATAAAGAATATCCAGGCACACAAAGTTTAAGTTGAAGTTAAAGGGGTTATTCGGGTATAAAAATTTACTTAGGACTGGGCTTGGGTGGGCTATTTAAAAAATAATAAATGTGCAGTTACCTAATACGGCGCCACTGATGCCCCGCGCTCCGCTTGATCTGTGCCCCTGTTCGTTTACAGGGGCACAGAAGCTACGCGCAGGGAGCTTTCGGCCGGCGAGGTGCCCGGCTCCTCCCATCCGTCACTATCTCTCAGCGTTGTAAGTGCTGGGAGATGGTGTTGGCAGGAAGCGCCCTGTGTGCCCTTGTAAATAAACCAGTGCACAGATGAGATGGACCGCGGCGCGGGACATCGGCAGTTCCGGAGGAGGTAAGTACACGTTTATTATTTTTAAATTGCCCGTCCCAGCCTGGCCCTAAGTAAATTTTTATACTCAGATAACCCCTTTAATGAACAAAGTTTTATTGCGGTAATCCAAAGTATAACGTTTTGGCTAAAATAAGCCTTTTTCAAATACCGTATATACCGGCATATAAGACTACTTTTGAAGACAGAAAAATCTTCTGTCTTCTCTGGGGTCGTCTTATACGCCGGTAATCGTCTTATACGGCGGCGGTCCCGGTGCATGGGGAGGGCTCACGGGCTGAGCCCTCTCCATAGCCGGTAAGTCTTTGCTGCATATTGCAGCAAAGGCTTACCGGTAACACCCGCGATCGGTGCTAGCACCGATCGCGGGTGTTTGCACAGCGATGGCTGCCGGCAGCCTCAAAAAGCTGCCGGCAGCCTCAAAAAGACATCGGGGCGCATACTCACCCTCCGTTGGCCCCGATGTCCGCGCTGTGCTGTCTTCAGTCTTCCGCGCCGTCTTCTTTCTTCTGCTGGGCGCCGCGATGTCTTTGCCCGGGTCGGCGCCTAGTATGACGTCAGCAAGCGGGCGGCATACTAGGGCGCTGCAGGGGAAGATCAATGGCGGCGCCCACGCAGAAGAAAGAAGACGGCGCGGACTCGGGGGAGCAGCGCCGCACATCGGGGCCACCGGAGGGTGAGTATATAAGTTTATTTATTTTTTTAATGCTGGGCAGTGCTGTATAACTACTGGGGCGTGCTGTATACTACTGGGGCTGTGCTGTATACTACTGGGGGCAGTGATGTGTACTACTGGGGGCTGTGCTGTATACTACTGGGGGCAGGGCTGTATGTATACTACTGGGGGCTGTGCTGTATACTACTGGGGGCTGTGCTGGATACTACTGGGGCAGTGCTGTATATACTGGGGGCTGTGCTGTATACTACTGGGGGCAGTGCTGTATACTAGGGGGCATGCTGTATACTACTGGGGGCTGTGCTGATAATACTGGGGGGTTGCTGTATACTACTGGGGGCAGTGCTGGATACTACTGGGGGCATGTGCTGTATACTACTGGGCCTGTGCTGTAATGGTATGGTGTTGTGTATGCCTTATGTTTAGAGCGCAGTTTTCTGCTATATACCTGCATGTCATAAGAATTTACATTAAAAAAGGACCATGTTAACAAATCTGTTTTTTTTAAAATTTTTACGGTGGTTTTGTATGCGTTGGAAAAGGGGTAGTCTATACGGCGGAATATATCTTTAAACTCTATTTTTTAAACAGGAAAGTAGGGGGGTCGTCTTATACACCAGGTCGTCTTATACGCCGGAATATACGGTACGTCTATTCTTTATACATGTAATGGGGCAGGATCCCTTCCAGAAGCACCAACTGATAATAAGGAGTGCATAACAAGGACATTTGATATATAAGTAGATGTAGATTTGTGGTTTAGTGCATAAATACAGTAATACAATAACAGTTTCTTTACATAGAAATTATATCATAACTAAACATATTACATGAGGACAGTACCAAACCCAGTCTTACTTGATAGATACAGTACCAGAACCAAGATAAGCCTTACCAGATATCTTACAAGATATCTTACCAGAACCCAGAATACACATACTTATGTTAAGAGGGCCAAGTCTACTACATAGATATGTGACCAGAAGCAAGCTTACTACATAGATACAATACCAGATTCAAGAATACTACGTAGAAACAGCTCCAGAACCAAGTTTGCTACATAGAAACAAGCTTATTCCACAGACAGAGGACCAGAACCAAGCTTCCTTTGTAAATAAAGGACCATACCCAAGCATAGTGAGACAAATACACAGGGGGGAATTCATTAATGTGTTAACCGGATCTGACAGTGCAGAGCTCGACAACACTAGTCATTGTGATGATGAATCATTTGCAGTTTAGGACTTTCAGATTTTACTTTCACAACTGCTTGTAGCTTTTCTACCCTACACAATGTGGCACACCAACCTGATATTTTGGTACACAGACTTTTTCCCACCTGGCCACATCTATTTTCCCTAAGGTCATGCCCCCTTTGATTGAAAAGGAAAAAATTCTCTAAAAGCCTTCATAAATGTGTTGGAAACCAGTTTTTGGTGCAAATTATGCCAAAATGGCTTCATGAATTCCTGCATGTTGTCTGATGACATTAGATGATGAGTCTGAAATAAGATTGTCTTCATGTAGGTCTCCCTCGTAGATAACAGTGAGCCACAGCACAGCGTAGATAATGCTGATTTGATAGGTCATGGGTAATATCAGCACAAACTGTAAATCTGTTATCTCGCAGATTACATCTTTGATTGGAGGATTTCTCTTTCATTTTCTTCTTCTATCCAGACCACCATGTGAACCTCTTCCAACCATGACTTATCTCTGCAATCACATCCTTAACACAAATGTAATAGTTTTCTCTTGTTTCCCTTAAGATTACTATTATTCCCCACAGTCACCAATATAGTAACGGTACCATCACAGTAGTCACAGTTCCCTAACTGGCACTGGCGCTATCACAAATGTGGAGATTTTCTAGCACAGCCAGCATTTTGGATGTTGCCTTTATGGCCCCTTAATAAATGTACGAATCCTGGGCTGACAGTGGATAACTAGCTCCATCTCTAAAAGAAGACCATGAGATTTGTACCTGTTAGTTCAAATGTTTTGTTCCTTTCCAGGATTTTCAGTTTTGGCCCTCTGATGAATCTTCTAGGGCTACTCCTGTCAGTTTGAGCCAGTGTACTATCCTTGTCAGGGCTGGGGCTATATTTTGGGGTTTGACAATTGTACTCTAGCACTTAATCAGGTATAAACAAATGTTCTTTATTGGAATCTTAAAAAATCCATAATGCACACAATTTGGACTCCTGTGGATTTATATTTTACGTTATAGTATGTGCCCTAGGGATGTCTAGGTACAGTGTCTTGCAAAAGTATTCAGCCCCTTGAACTTTCTACCTTTTAGGCTTCAAATGTAAATAAATGAAATTGACATTTTTTGATGAAGAATCAACAACAAGTAGGACACAATTGTGAAGTGGAATGAAATTTATTGGATATTTTAAACTTTTGTAATAATAAACTTGCAATATTATTTGGCTCCTTTACTTTCAGTCCTTTAAGTTCAGTGAATGATTCAACGTTGTTCTAGATTACTGCTGACAGCAGACAGCAATCGGTGGTTTCAATTTCAAAATAAAAGGTGAACTTTATTGAACAAGTGGCGACGTTACGGTATGTAACACCTTCATCAAGCAACTAACAAGTGATCCACATTGAATATACATAGCAAAACATAGTAAATGATTAGCATAAAGAGGCGGGTCTTAAAGTTCATGTGCAATATTGTGTAATTCATTACGTACAAACATATAAATCATCACCATTATCATCATGCACAAACATATAAACATACAAACATATAAAAAAATAAATTCATAGGGTAAATTGCATTGATTTCAAATACATGTATATAACAATATCATTATTAGCTGTACTATTATACAGTACAAAGTGTAATCATAAGGTGTACAAGTGCAAAGATAAGTGTGTAAAGAAGGGTTAAAATTATATATATATGTAATCCACCTGTGTGTATTGAAGTCTCCATATAAATACTCCTGCTCTGTGATTGTCTCAGCGCAAGGAGCATCATGTAGACCAAGGAACACACCAGGCAGGTCCATGATACTGTTGTGGAGAAGTTTAAAGCTGGATTCGAAAACAAAAAGATTTCACAAACTTTAAACATCCTAAGGAGCACTATGCAAGCGATCATATTAAAAAAGGAAGGAGTATCAGAAGGTGTTCTGGTAAGTTGAAACCAAAATCAATCTTTTTAGCCACAGCGCCAAACGGTATGTTTGGCGTATAAGCAACACAGCTCATCACCTGGAACACACCATCCCCACTGTCATACCGGATGGTGGCCGCTACATGGTTTGGGCCAGCTTTTCTTCAGCAGGGACTGGGTACATGGTTAAAATTGATGGGAAGTTGGAGGGAGCCAAAAGACCTGAGACTGTGACAACGATCCCAAAATTTACAATTGAGTGGTTCACAAATAATCACATCCAGGTGTAAGAATGGCCAAGCCAATGTACAGACCAGAATCCTATCGAGAATCTGTGGAAAGAGCTGAAAGCTGCTGTACACAAACGCTCTCCATCCAACCTCACTGGGTTCGAGCTGTTTTCCAAAAAAGAATGGGCATGAATTTAATTTCTAAATGTGCAAAACTGATACAGACATACCCCAAGCGACTTGCAGCTGTAATCATAGCAAAAGGTGGCGCTACAAAGTATTAACTGAAGGTGGCCAAATAATATTGCATGCCCCACTTTTAGTTTATTATTTTTTGAAAAAGTTTAAAATATCCAATACATTTCATTCCACTTCACAATTCCCACTCTTTGTTGATTCTTCACCAAGAATTAAAAATTTTATATCTTTATGTTTAAAGCCTGAAATGTGGCAAAAGGTAGAAAAGTTCAAGGAGGCCAAATACTTTCCCAAGGCACTGTATTTTCTCATTTTAAACATTTTTATCCCTACTTCTGGAACAAGATGTAGAGGGACATATGCAGTACACTGCAGTCTCATTGGTAAGACTATTCTGTTTATTATCATCCGGTAAAAAGGGGTTACTTTATTTATCTCCATAGCAGTGTTTTTAGGCTAGGGCCTCTTGCAATGACACACATGCAGTATTCACATGTTTCTTTTCATTATGGAAGTTAGAGCTAAGTTTTATTACATTACCTCACTCTGCTGTAATCCAAATATGGTAACAGTGGCCGACAGTAGCCAATATTGTCACAGGGTCTCCACAGTAGCCAACATAGTCACAGGGGCCCCATTGTAGCACAAATAATAATGATATAGTGACAGAACTCCAACACCAAGTAAGGTAACTGTGCAGCCACATTAGCCAATAAAGTCACTTACACTCTGGTCCCAGAGGGTCCACAGACTCTTCCCATAGAGACTTTTCTCTACACTTGTGCCCACAAGTGTGACATAAATTATGAAAGAATTTTGTGTAAAAACGAATTGATAAATCTGCAAAATTGTGTAAACATAGTCGGGTTGTCTTCCAAGTTACTTGATATTATAGTTATCGTTTCTACTGTATAATATTTCATGGCAATGAAATAAAAATTGTTTATTTTTTTATATTACATTACATATACTATTTGTTGTGCCACAAGCTGCATAAATTATAGGAAACAAGTGGTAGTCTAAAAAGGGTACTTGCAGTGTACATTATAAATGTGCCCACGGTTAAGACGTAACAGGCAAGGGAGCAAATTATTCCACAGGATGTCCTCTGGAAACCTTTTCCTTAGGACAAACATCATTACATGCTCCAACAAATTTCTGCTCATCATGTGACCAACTAGGCCACCAGTAAGATTCAGAAATCAACTGTCTAGTAGCAGCTAATCCAGAATGTCCAGCATGTCCAGTGCCATTACGTTCCCCCATTACAAGGTACAAACAACTTGTTTGCAGGGCTGTTATCAGTAGCCAAATGTTAATTGCTCCATGACAGTCAATAAAGCTGGCTCACTAGAAGAAAATAGGGAAAGACAGACAAAGCAAAATAGAGACAGATTCCAATTTTTGCATATCACACCAACACTGAGCCACTTTATATCCTTGTCAGACACCTTATTCCCAGCCAAGTAACAGACAACATGTGACCTCATCTGAGGTTCCAGAAAAACCTGGACACCTAAGGTGCTGATGCTTTTTCAATGGAGCTCTGGTAGGACAGGAAAGAATAAAAGTCCACAGTAGAAGCACAGTATGTTCCTCTTATGCAGGTCTCTGCATTGCTATGGTGGCATGGCTCCAAATTCCACTTGCAGGGCCAGATTTAGACAAAGTGGGACCCTACAATTTTTGAACAGTCACATTCAGTAAAATTGCTCCTTTTAGCCCTGCACAATAAAACACTTAGCATTTTAGGACAGGAGGTCCTTGGAAAAAAATGTGCTGTCCCTAAAGCAAGCCACATGCAGGCTTTACATGACTCTAATTTTGTCATAAGAGTAGTAGAAGGTGCAGAAGAAGAAGACAGAGGAGGCTGAGGTGGAGTCAAAAGAGAGCATTCCCTATTTAAAGATACCTTCAAAGAAGGTTCACATTGTTTCAAAGCTGCACAGTGCTTGTATTTGCCTTGCTTCAAGAACAAGTGATGAGATTCCACACGAGCAACATGATCTGGCTCAGCATAAATTAATCCCAATGATCGATAAAATTGATCCACAGATGTCCATTCCTCTACCAGGAGTAAGTTTAAGGGTCCAAGCCTGTGGCACTTCCTGCAACAGAAAGACAAATACTGCTACCATCTGTGTGGCAATCTGATTAACTCTGAATTACAGTAAACATGATTCCTGGAAAGTTTATAATTTCTTATGATCACCAGAGAGATGGTCTGGGAACAATATCTTCACATAGCAAGAGGTCCTCCAAAAGCTACTGCCTGATGATGAGAGAACATTAACATGGCGAGCTAAATCAGATACAAAGTCTGCTTTTGCCTTTATATGACTCACAGGGTATGGAATCCATATTAAACTATATCAGGAAGACCTATTGGCAATAGTTTTACAAGACTAGTTAATCTGTCACAATCTCCCACAATCAACCACAATCTCACCTTCCTAACAAGCCTCGCAAACCATGGTGGTCAGAGGAACAAACAGCAGATTATACACAGACAAGTGAGCTAAAAAAAAACAGGATCAAATCCAAGATGGTGGCGAAGCACAAAATTGAATATCAAAGAATATCAGAACTCATGAGAAGAAGACAACAAGTGTCAGAGGAATCAGAACTGGGCAGATATATGAAAGAATTCCTGGAAGCCCTCCATGACAGCTGATTAGTTTGGCTGTCCATTACTTAACCCACAGCTAAAGACAAACTGAACTCAAAATGACTCACCCAGGTTTTCCAAGGAACTCATCCTAAAAGGTAACTCTCAATCAAAGGGAATGGTTTTCAAGCACAGAAATCTAATCCCATTCAGGGGGTACGGACATGGGATTAGTACTTCAGATGAAATTCCTTGCTGTGATTGTAAGCCCAATTACTGAGAGAGAGTACTAGGGTCATATAGGTTAACCATTTACATAAAGAGGACAAATCTAAAAACTTGCAAAGTCTGGTGAAATAAATTGAAAAACGGCCCATACAAAATAACAGCACATAGGAATAAACAAGTACTTAGTTTTGGTTCAAAATATTTGGTTCAAAATATTTTGTAAATAGTAAGATACATATAGGAAATCATGTAATTACATACACTAAAAATAATGACATATCTTACCCTTAAAATGTAGGAGACATTGACTGAAAATAATTATCCTATATTCAATTTTCCATAGATGTCACAGCTAAAATAACATTTCTTTACTTTACTATTAATGTGGGAGATCGAAAAACACTAATATTTGGTCTAACAACAGCAGCATGCTGATTTCTTGTGGCAAGGAAAACACCAACAGTATTTGTCATAATTATGAAGTTAAGCCATGGGTGAAATGACTGGGAAAACTTGGTGATTTATTTTGCATGGGGTGAATGCCATCAGCACATATTAAATGCAGTGGCTGAAGATAAGTGCACTGTGAGAAGTGCTACTGAAATGTATTCCTTCATTTCCTTGACAGCAACGGAAGCAATGAATACATTAAATCACTAAAAATATTTATAATATCAATGATAAATGGAGGTCACATTTATAATATGCCGCATGTAGAATAGACTATATTTTATAAGGTCACCTGGAGTTTGTGGGAAATTACTCCATTTCTCTTCCGAAGAGCTGTAGGTTGTCTGAAATTACTACAACTGTTTTCTAAGTCAAGAATAATGGTCGTAAATTATACAATCAGGCAAGTTCTGATCTTCAGATCATATGCGAGTCAAACAAATTGATGGAGTGAAATATATGAAATGTTTAAGTGAATGGCTAGACTGTTACCTAAATATAAAACCAAATGATATGTTAAGATTATGGTATGATGTCCAGCAAAACATTTTCCCTTCAGGTATCAGAATATAAATGTAGGATACATTAAATCTGCCAGATTCTGGCAAATGAGATTAAAACATAATAAGTAGGTGGATCAGGGGTCAAAACTGAAAGGCAAACCTACAAGTAGAAGGGAAAAATCTGAAAAAGCAAGACAACATAGAATTCAGGGCTAAGGTCAGTGTTGGGATCACAATCACTATTTGCTAGTAATGATACTCTAATGTCAGAGTGGATTCATTTTTAAGAAGGGCACAAGAGCTAGATTAATTTATGTTATGACTTTTATGTCTATGTAAAGGGTCGACGTCAGGGCAGTATCAGTAATCCCCAATCAGGTGCCTGGCTCTTGAGCCGCTTTCCTTAGCATCTTGACCCCATTGCTGTAATAGTTCTTGTATAGCCAGAAGATACTCAAGTACTAATGCTCTCTTAAAATAATTAATGCTATTAGTGTGTGTAAGATGCTGAACTTATTAATTATCTTGCACCTCTCCCTGAGCCACCTGGGTCTTTGCTTTCAGGATGCAGGCTGCACAATTACATCATGTAATGGCATCAATGTACTGCAAGTGTCCTGAACAGATGGCTGCCGACAGCTGCCATGGAGAGCAGTGCAGCAGGGAAAAAAAATGTTTACTTACTTTTTCTATTCAGGCCCTGCGCTGCAGGAATTGACTTTCTGCAAAGCGCAGTACTATAGCGTCCATCTTCACAATCAGATCCGGTGCCAGTAGCTGCAGGTGTCAGCTGAATATTACAGCTAACACCCTCCTGTAACAACCATGACCGGCGACAACTCTGATTGTGCGTGTTGATCCCTTACATGCCATGATACATGATACTTTTCCTGGCAGCCCCAAGATCCCAACTGATACTTCCTTTGACTGTCCAATTATTCCTGTTGTCCAATCCCTCTTCCAGGTCTAACTGTAATTGACTGAACATGCGTCATTCAACTACACTGCTATACAATAGTATTGCAATACAATACATACATACATTGCAATACAATAGTATTGGAGTGCTATAATGGCTTGAACAAATGTTCAAAGCATCATTTGTTCAAGCCCAAGTCTAAAAAACCATTTAAACATTTAAAAAAAGTTTTACACTTTTTTAATAACTAAAAAAAGAATCAATGAAGTATAAGTCTCTGAAGCACCTCTCTTCCATCAAAATAACCAATAAAACACGAAAACATTCACGTATTTGGTTTCATTGAGTCTGTACCATTCCGCACAATAAATCTTAAAGGGGTATTTCCATTTTATCAAATAAATGTTATTGTTATAATGAAAAGTTATACAATTTTCCAATATACTTCTGCATCAATTCCTTATGGTTTTCAATATATCACTGCTTGCTGTCCTTCTATAGGACGCTTCTATGTTTATTTCCAGTGGACAGAAATCTGACCAAGGTCACACAAGTGCACGTTATATAACAGAGATTAATCAGACCTCAACCTGCAAAAAAATGAGCCCTTACATGTGCAGACTACAAAAAAATATACGTTTTATAGCCTGTACATTGTGACAAAACATATCTGCTTTGAATGGCGCTCATTCACTTCAATGCCCTGACATGTACCCATATAGCAGTTTACCACTGGGAAAATGGTAAAAATTGCACCAATATGAGAGTGGGCATAAAAAACCATGACAACATATTGCAGATATTTGGGAAATGTTCATTAATTTGGAGGTATGACCATATGTCTATAAAGCAGAACATTTTAAATTTTGAAAATAGAGACACAAAAAATACCACCAACATCTAACTTGTAAAAGATCTTAACATTACCTGGATATGTTAAAGAGTTAGTATATTAGTGAGTTATAATCACTTATAGTCAGAATCTAAAAATAGGGCCTTGTCAGGAAGGTAAAAACTGGTTTTGGTGGCAAGGAGTTAAACTACTAGCCCCCTCAGGTAGGGTATGAAACATCCTTTATACCTATAAAAATGTATATATAATACAGAGAAAACAGCACTGAATTAAACTAGATTACCCAAGTGCCAGCTCAGGGTCTAGATCTGGTCTATCCAATTAATAAAAAGAAAAAAGCACCAGCACTCCAAGGAATTAAGATGCTTTTTGCCAAATGACTTCCTGTGGTCATATGGAATAAAGCACCTTAAATTTTGGTTATTGATATCCTTGGAGTGCTGCTGCCTTTTTTCTCTCTTTTATATATATATATGTACACGTATATTTCTATTGTGCAACTGTAGGACAGAGTTTTCAATATAATAGGGCCTGTTGTAACCTGCACTTTCTCTATTCCCACATGATGAGCGATGGTTTTCCTATCTTCTTTCAAATTCCTTAGCACAGTGTCATAGCCATAATTAATCAAGTGGAGCTCCGGATGAGGTACATGCTTAGGTATACTGGCTGATCTAAGAATTTCCTGTCCTGTCACTACCTCTATAGGAAGAGTTTACAGTATTGGACAGGTGAGAGAATTGTTCATTTTTGTGACCCCTGTGGCTTTTAGGGGGCTCAAATAACTCAATTCAAAAACAAACACTTTAAATTTAAAGGGTGTAAATCCATTAATATGTATATATTGTATATATTTATATTGTGAGAAAGTAAGAGGTGTTGTGTGGGAAAACCGCTATCTGTCTTACAGGCAGATAAAATGCAGGTGGTAAAAGCCCTGGGTTTGTCTGCAGTAACCCAAAATCCTGCACTACTACAAAGTATCTATCAGAGCAATTCCCCACAATATATATATATATATATATATATATATATAAGTGCAATTTTCAGCAAAATTTGTCTGGTGCCCCTGTGGATTTAACGTTCCCTTTGCTGCATATTTTGGTGAGTATACATGTGGGGTATGTATGATCTCCTCACATCTTACTGTTTTAGGAAAATATATTTTCGTTATATAAGTATTCTGGATTTGTATATATTTTAAAGGAAATTTTAAATGTTAATTGCCAAATGCATCGCCTGGTTGTCTGCTTTCAAAATTATATAGGTTTTATGGCGCCTTTACTTTTTATTCTGTTTTATTGATATATTTTGCAGGTTGTGATTGTCTTAAAATTTCTAGCTGAACAAATCATTTATTTATTTATGTGAACATATAAATATGGGACATTTCACCTCCACACTCTGTCATTCTGCCACTCTGTGGCCTACCATGTTACCGCCACCTCCACACTGTCATTGTGCCACTCTGTGGCCTACCAGGTTGCTGCCAACTCCACACTGTTATTGTGCCACTTTCTGACCTCCTGCTGCTGCCACCTCCACACTCTGTCATTCTGCCACTCTGTGGCCTACCATCTTGCCACCACCTCCACACTCTGTCATTGTGCCACTCTGTGGCTTTCCATGTTGCTGCCACCTGTGGGCTCCTGCTGCTGCTGCAGACGCCACCTCCACACTCTATCATTGTGCCACTCTGTGGCTTTCCATGTTGCCGCTACCATATTGCTGCTACCTGTGGGCTCCTGCTGCCGCTTCTGCTGACGCCACCCCCACACTCTATCATCATGAGGATTGATAGCCAAAAGCAGGAGTGGATACAGAATGCAGAGGACATGCAAATATCCCATTTACTGGTCATCTCTGTTTTGGATCCACTCCTGTTTTTTTTTTGGCTTTAACAATACTGATGGATTATTGACCGATTGAAATTGGACACTGACGGATGAAATGAAGGGCAAAATGATCAGTGACGTCAGTGCAAAATTACTGCCGACATCCTCTCCACTCTTTTGGGGGGTTTCTACATGTAACCGCGTTTAACAGAACAGGTTCTGTCGTAATCTATGGAACCATCTGATGTCGGTGTAAAAAGATTGCACTCTTTGATGTTATAGTGGGATCTTGGCCCTCAGCTCGGTCCTTTCGAGCTGGCACAGATGTTACCTTGTCAGGCTGCATTCCCGCTTCGCTTATTTGGGGAAGTTGGCCGCTGTAAGTGCACATGGAAGTGAAGAGTGAAGCGATTCTAAGAGCGACGGCTGTCATGTGCGTGTCATACTTAAACACCACGCTCCCTATACATATTTAAGCATGCAGCCAGGAAATACCTGTTTTTTTAAAGTGATTGGCCATGATTTGATTCGGGTCGAATCTAATTTTTTTCGAAAAATTCTGCGAATAGGGTCAAAGTGAATTTCAATTAGCCCATCTCTAGTCGTGAGCCTATCAGTGCTTCTAAAATTTGCTTGTAGGTAGGCAAACCTACAAAATGAAAACACTAGATGGCGCCATATGTCAGGTTCTTTACATAACTATCCCTAATGTATTCTAACGCTGCACTGGGTGATATTAGGAGCATAGGACATTTTTACTTTCTTTAGCAATACAACTAAAATCATACTATGGCCATTTGCCAATAAACCAAGTTTAAATCAGTGACCAAAATCAGTTTTTGGTCACTGAATATCATCCAATTTTGATATAATATTGTCAATGGACTAGTAGAAAAAAATGTAAAATGTAGATATAGAGATAATAGGGCACATGTACTTACAAAGTCAGACAGTTCACTAAAAGTGCATTGTCTGTGTATAACGCTGGATGCGACCGATTCACTAAGAACGTGCACCAGAAATCATTAATCGGCTGCTTCCCTGCAATGGTCAGACAGAGTTCACCATCTTTTTTGTGGTGTATCTTTAACATAGGGCGTGCGACACAATTTACAAATTAAATACGGCGCTCGGTCCCTAATTTGTGTCGCATGGAGGCTAGCGAAGCTGCTCCACAAAAGGGTGGCGTGCGACACAATGGCAGCGCAAATACTTTTTAAATACCTTTTAGCCTAGAAGAACGCGTACAGTTGGACAAAAGTACGACGCAAAGCCTTCAGTAAATGTGTCCCAAGCTTCCAGCAACACATGTGTGATAAGTGCAGTCTTTGTTTATAACACACCTATTCGCTTTTATGGGGCAAGTGTTTTGCTTTAGAAATGGAACAAACTAGTGTGTGCGTAAAGTTTCTCTGCACCAATAGATGATTTTATTCCAACAAGAAAGATCAGAAGGAGGGGATAGGGACCAAGGAATGATCAATGATACATAATACTAGATCCCTTTAATCATGGCCAAAGTGGTCCCCCTCGTGTAGTCTACGCATGAGGCTAGAGTCCTCAGACAAGATGTGCATAAATGGTATCCCTCAAGGCAAAACCATGGGGGAAAGGAGGAGCAACTACTACAGAGAGTAAAGATATATTAAAAGTTTTTTTATTTCAACCAATGATAATCATAAAAACAAACAAACAAAAAAACACATAGACATAGTACATACGGTGCGGTAAGTCACAGGGAAAAAACGGCATACAGAGCCCAAGACAATGTAGAAACATAGAACTGTACGATGTTGTACAGAGCCTAGGTGGACCGTGTGTGGCGGGGAAACCTCTGGAGTATTAAGCTACACAAGATTAGCATATCGAATCATATAACACCAGTGTGTGGGTCTGCCCTAGAATAACACTAGTCCTTACCAATTGAAGATGGAAATAGGGTGTTCTACTGGCTGGGATGACTGCCTGCCCCGAGGCGCTGTTTTAGCTTTTGACCCCCAGACTTGAGGACGCTCTTCCCTGAGCCGAAACGCGGTCGGGGAGGCAGTCATCCCACAAGTAGAACACCTATTTTCCATCTTCAATTGGGATAGGACTAGTGTTATGTTAGGGCAGACCACACACTGGTGTAATATTCTGAATTCGATATTGCTAGCTGGTGTAGCTTAATCCTCCAGAGGTTTCCCCGCCAACAACGGTCCACCTAGGCTCTGACACACATCGTACAGTTTCTATGTTCTTGTCTACATTGTCTTGGTGCTCTGTATGCCGTTTTTTCCGCTTGTGACTTACACCACCGTATGTACTATGTCTATGTGTTTTTTTGTTTGTTTGTTTTTATGATTATCATTGGTTGAAATAAAAAAACTTTTAACGTATCTTTACTCTCTGTAGTAGTTGCTCCTCCTTTCCCCCATGGTTTTGCCTTGAGGGATACCATTTATGCACACCAATAGATGATGTAGAAAACCTGAAGCGCTTTGGAAAATTGGGGACATGTATCAAGGCTTGTACACTAGTTTTCTGGTGCAGAGGCATACTTATTATGATAAATCTCCCCCATAGACCTTTATATACGTAACAACAGCCGGGGCCCCGCACTAAATAGGGACACAAGATGGACAGTGGTAAAAAAATGTATTATGCTGTTCTCCTGGCAACTCCGCAGATGCACGTCATCTTTTTGCTGCTGCTAGCCCATAAGAGCACCTCATCTTTGGCCGTCGGTGCACCTCATCTTCCACCCACCAGCCCGCTCTCCAACACACATCATGTTCGGACTGCCAGCCCCGCCTGTGAACTCATCTTTGAGCCTCCAACGCACCTCATCTTTGAAAATGCATGTATCTGCCTTTATATGTATGTTTAGATGTGTATATACATATATATATATATATATATATATATATATATATATATATACTGTATATGTGTGTGTGTATGTGTGTGTGCAGATCCATAGAGATTTTAGATTGATTCTAAAAATTCTAGAGATTTTAGAAACAATGGTATTCTTAGTTTTAGATTTTTTATAAATTCCTACCTAGTGGTTACTAAACCAATTCCAATATTGGTCCAGGACAAACCAAAAAATACTGCTGCCATACTATTACCAAATAATGATACCACATTACCTTTACTGAATAATGATACCACAATGCTGTTACCAATTAAACTACCATGAGACCAATATTCCAAACAATAGCGCTACAATTTCCAAATGATCCCTACAAACTGCAATACACAGAATTATCACAACATAAAGAAAATACCAAGATCCTTAAAATGAACACAAGACTTTATATACAGAACGGTATTACCAATAATTCACCAAATATAAACACCACTAGTAGGTAGGGTTAATATTTTTTAGATGGACCTCTTGCCCAAACTCCTCTATCTGTATTGTGCCACTCCATCGTTGTTGTCTAAGTCCCATTGCCTCTCCATTGATAAACTCCTGACCCCATTTTTATGGGGGAATGGTACACCAACAATTGCAAGAGAAACTCTGAAGGCCCCCACTGACAGAGGAGGGCTAGCTTTACCCCATATGCAGAACTACTACCAGGCAGTACAGTTGACATATGCAATGTGGTGGATAAAGGCAGACTTCACCAATCCAGCTGTAGTCCTAGAGGCAGCACATATGGGCTCATATGAAGCGTTGACCAACTTTGTTTACAGGGGAGGGAAGGCTCAAGGGCTTTATTACTCATCTAACATGGTTGCAACCGTAACATGGAACAGAATGGTGGTCAACTGGGGGGATTGACTCTAGGGCCTGGTCTCTTACCTTGTGGTGGAACCCCTTCCTACCTGAGTTGAAACCCATGCCATACTTTGAGTTCTGGGCATGCAGGGGGATTAAATACCTAGTTCAGTTGTACCAGAATGGGACTCTTAAGACATTTGCATCCCTTAGTCAAGAGTTTAATCTACCTCCTACAGCTTTCTACAGGTACCAGCAATTGCGCCACTTGCTGAGGATTAAGTTTGGGAGTGAGGAACTAAAGAGCATAGATTAAAGCCATTGCCAGAACCAACGACCTTGGGAAACCTTTTTATAAGCAATTGATACACCCCCAGCCCTCATCTGCTGCGAGAAGCTTTTATATATAGCAAAGAGATATCCCTGAACCATCATCTTAAGGAAATCACACATAACTGGCGCTCAACAGTTATCAGTGCCTGGGACGAGTTGATAGAGGCAGTGGCGTAACAACAGCCGTAGCAGCCGTAGCAGTTGCTACGGGGCCCGGGCGCCACAGGGGCCCGGGATGAACAGCTGAGACAAAATGTATAACCTCATCTGCGGCCGCCGGACTCTGCCTCTTCATTTGCGGCACGTAGCCCGCCCAACTTCATTTGGCACCCACCTCCCAGACGGCTCCAACAGCGGCTGCATGACCTGTCCATTTCATCTGTGGCCGGCACTACCTTTTTTATCCGCCCACCACTTTATGCCAAACTTCTGCGGACTCGCGACCAGCACTCTCTGTCCCCGGTCTCCAGGCCGCCACACTGCTTCCGCGGGCGCCCAGCCGACACCCTCTGTCGGTGACCTCCCGGCCAGTACACTTAGTCGGCACACTGCTTCGGCTGACGGCATTCTCTATCCGTGGCTTCCCGGCCAGCACCCTCCGTCTGCGGCCGCCTAGTCATCCTGTCAGTCAGCCAGCAGACTCCTTCAGCAGTGTGCTGGGCCGCCTGGCCGGCACACTGTTTCCGCGAGCGCCCGGCCGACAGTCAGTCGGAGGGCTCCCGGCCGGCACACTCCTTCAGTGCACTGCTTCTCCGGCCGCCCGGCCAGCACAGCCAGATTGTGGCCTTATGGCCAGCACACTCCGTCGGCCGGCCGCCCGGCACACTCTGTCCGCGGCCGCCCGCCCGGCACACTGCTTCTGCGGGCATACGCCCGCACGATGCGACTGACACCTACCAGCCGAAGATACAGCCACCCGCTGGCATGATGACCCAACCAGCCTCCTAACCGACCCACCCCACCGCACAGAAGCAGGTCTGCAAGACCTGTAAGTCCCTATATATGTATGTATCGTTTTGTGTGTATGTACTGTATGTATGTGTGTATATGCTGTATGTGTGTATGCTGTACAGTATATGATGTGTGTGGCCCCCCCTTCCCCTTAAAAAGATATATTCATATAACTACCACACACACACGTTATACAATCACACACAGTTCTCACACTAAGAAAAACCCTAACACATTCTACACTACTTTTATATACTCGTACCACACACATATTTACACTCATATGGACACACATTATGTACTCATATGTACTTTATACCTCATACATACAGTATAAACTCATACTGTATAGTACATCTAGTATATATGCACATTGCCATAACATAGTGTTTATTACTCACATGAGCATACCATACACATACAAGTATATCAAATGGTGTATACCACATAAATGCGTATTAATAACCCTGTTATACACACTAACCAATCTAATATACACCTCATACAGTAATAAACACATAATGCATGACATACAGCAACACATGAAAACAGTAGTATACACACAAACATACAGTATATACAGCAGATACACATGTACACCAATTGCATGTAAATATACATATATTATATGCATGTGTTCATCAAACGCATATACTGTATGAAGAAATCTGCTATGGGGCCCTGCCACTCCTAGTTACGCCACTGGATAGAGGTAAAGTTGCTGCACCGAGTGTTTGCGCCAGATGCGTAGACTCCCCTCAGATTTGTGTTCTAGATGCGGGGTGGTACGGCTACCTTCTTTCACATGGTTTGATTATGCCCATCCATTCAGGATCATTGGTTGGACATTCATTCCTACATCAACGAGCGTCTAGGTCTCCTAGGTGTCTGCTCTACTCGGGTGTGTCTTCTGGGCCTGGAAGGGGACATTCTTCAGGCTAAATTCAAGAGAGCTCTTATTTTGCTGAATTGGAAGCCTCCTATGTGCCCTACATTAGCCAAAACTATTGCGCTGATTAATGCGGAATTTTTG
This sequence comes from Engystomops pustulosus, assembly GCA_019512145.1. Taxonomy (NCBI): domain Eukaryota; kingdom Metazoa; phylum Chordata; class Amphibia; order Anura; family Leptodactylidae; genus Engystomops; species Engystomops pustulosus. The sequence goes on from CM033641.1 coordinate 194,409,604, forward strand.
CTTTATAAACACACTGCTAGAGGTACTCTGGATCATTTCTCTTCGATCTGGGATATATGGGTGATAGCCCAGACTGCTTCTGGTGTGGAGGAGAAATAGCTCCATATGATTGATGTGTGAATGTGCAACATCCCCCACCGGGGCCTAGCCTTTTCTTGGGGCCTGGAGGCAGCGGGGGCCCAGAATACCGTGGTGCCTGCCGAATGCGACCTAGCACACTGATGTCACGCTCAGTGGCGTAACGACCACCGTAGCAGCCGTAGCGGTTGCTACGGGCCTGTGAGGTCCATGGGCCCGTGCTCCCGGGCCCAGACTGTGGTGCATCTTCACTTCAAAGATCCACCAGAAGAAGGAGTGCAGATTCGGGTCTCCGCGCCGCTGCATAAACTGTACCTCAGGGAGCAGCAGAGGAGGCACAGGTCCGCAGGGCGGTCCAGACGCTGGAGTTCATGCTCGTCGTACCCAGGGTACGGGCCCGCTCGATACCCACTGTGTTCCCCCATTATTTGCACAGCAGCAGCGCGGCCCGGGCTGCTCCCTGCCGTAGCGTCTAATTATAGCACTGCTGAGCCGACAGGGCCCCGAGGAACGACAGCCACACAGCGCGCAGCACAGGCCGACCAGGCCCCAGAAGAAGGAAGATCCTGAAAAGCGATCATCGGCCGTTCAGTCAGGAGGCTGCAGAGAAGATACATCTTCAGGTAAGTATATAAATATGTGTGTGTATTTATGTGTATGCTGTATGAGTGTATATGCTGTAAATGTGTGTGTATATGATGTATGGTGTGTAAATACTATATCTATGTCTGTATGGTCTGTATATGTGTGTGTATATGATGTATGGTGTGTATATAATATATGTATGTGTCTATGGTGTGTATATACTGTATGTATGTCTGTATATGCTGTATATGTTTGTGTATATGATGCATGGTGTGTGTATATACTATATTTATGTGTGTATGGTGTGTATATACTGTATATGCATGTGTATATGATGTATGGTGTGTGTATATAATATATGTATGTGTGTATATACTGTATGTATGTCTGTATATGCTGTATATGTTTGTGTATATGATGCATGGTGTGTGTATATACTATATGTATGTGTGTATGGTGTATATATCCTGTATGTATGTCTGTTTATGCTGTATGTGTGTGTATATGATGCATGGTGTGCATATACGTATGCGTGCATATGCTATGTGTGTGTGTATGCAGTACGTGTGTATATGGTGTGTTTATCACTGTATGTATATATACACACACAGACAGTAATAAATATAATGTAAATATATATAGGGTTTGTATGTCTAAATATATTATGTATATGTACTATATGGGGAAGATCTATAATGGCTTCTATGCCAGTTTTCTGGCGTAGAAGCAGTGACATAATGGCAAATTATTGTGCAATGCAAGAATTTGCTATTAAATTTGTGAATATGCCACATGTTGTGGAGAGGGCACAGAGGGGCATGGTGGCCAGTGGAGGTGGTGGGGCCCAGGGCTTAGTTTTGCCCGTCTGCATCGCCACCCGCCGGATACATCAAGAGACCTAAGCCTCTTGATGTATCCGACATGACAAGGGGGAGGGGCACATGGCAGGAGCCCCGACGTATGATAAATCTGCCTCTGTATTTATAATGTATTTGTGCTATACATACGTGTAAATGTATTGATGTGTATATACTTTATGTGTGTGAATATAATGTAGGTATGCGTGTATATATATATTAATGTGTGTATGAGTGTAGAGCTTTAAGTGTGTGTATAAGTATATAAATTTACTTATTTTTAGTGTGATATATAAATGTGCGTTATTTTACAAATATATTTATAGATTTTTTTTAAGGGTAAGGGGGGCCCCATGCAGTAATCTGCTATGGGGCCCAGCCTCTTCTAGTTACGCCACTGGTCACGGTGGTTGGTATGGGGACTGGAGGGCTGCTCTACAGCAGGTGGTGTGTGCAATAAATATGGAGGGAGAAGCTGATGTACTGGTTCTCCCTGGGGCAACCCTTAAGTGTCTGTAGGATGAGTCCCCGGGTAATGGATGGGGAGCCTGTGGTGACAGCCATATCCAGGGATCAGACAGAGGCAACATTGTGCAAAATAACTCATGGTTCTTTATTGTACAACAGCAGGCAACGGGCCTAAAAGGTCTCACAGCAGTTTCGGATTACTGGAGTGGTTATGGAGAGTGGTCCTCAGGAATAGTGCACCAGCCTGGTGGTAGATGCAGGATGGGATGTCCAAACTGTGGAAGCTTCAGCTCTGAATCGGAGTCTGCTGACTCTGGTCCTGGGATTAAATTAAATGTCAGCACTGAAGGTGTACTGAACACTGTCTCTCTCTGTTCACTCTGTCTCTGTAGACAGACCATGCCGTCTAGAGGCTGTAGTCTAAGAGGATGTGCTCTTCAAAAGAGCTGGTGTTAAAGACCTTGTGCTCCTCCCTGGTGAGGTGGTAGCACCTCTCTGATCACACTCCAGTTTATATTTCAGTAACATCATTGATCAATAACTTACACCCAGTTAGACATTGCCTGTTCAGGCAGGATCTACAACTGCTGAGTCTTCCCTGCATTAGGGATGGGGTGCCTCTTGCGGGGGCATTCATCTCTCTGTTTTTGCATCACTGGCTGATGAAATTATCATATGTTGATATTTTTGTGCTGATTGACCAACTTGATTGTACCTTGTACTTACCTGAGGTGGATTATTACCTTTGTACACTGTTGTATTGTTGAAAAAATGAAAATAAAGTCTTTAAAAAATATATATAAACACCACTTAGTGATGATCTTTACCGCCATATTGTTATAATACAAACACCACCCTGCAAAGAACAATATCACTAATGACACCTCTGTACAATTAATAACACTACATCATGATTATCACCACCACATAGTAACTCAATAATACTGCAATAATATATGATAACTTACACACACAGACCAGCATTTACCACATAAAGTGACCATATAGTAGATAACAGTCCTGCACATAGACTGCAGTGTAATCAAATGACTTACAGATGACGTCCCTCATGCTGTCTCTTCCCTTCCGTCTAATCTTCCAGGTGACTTCTTCTGGCCACGACTAAACTCTCCGGGTATATAAAATGAACGTGGTTGGAATCATCCTATATACTTCTCACACCTGACCTCCATATACACAACTGACCACACTGTGCCCCCACATAAATCATATATACCCTTCACACCTCAACTGACCACACTGTGTTTTGACATATATCATACATACCCCTCACACCTCAACTGACCACACTGTGCCCCGACATATATCATACATACCCCTCACAGCCTGCACCTCCTGACACACTGTGCCCCCCACTAATAAATCATATACCCCTCACACCACAACGGACCCACTGGAGCCCCACATATTATCATATTACCCTTCACACCACAACTGACCACACTGTACACCCGACATATATCATACATCCCGCCACCTCAACTGACCACACTGTGCCCCACATATAATCATATATACCCCTCACGCCCTTAACTGTCCAACTGTCCCTCCCATATATCAGATATAACCCCCTCACACTCAAACCTCACCACCCGTGCCCCCCACAATTCATTTATACCCCTTACACCACAACTTACACACTGTGCCCCCACATATATACTGCATCATCACCAACAACTGACCGCGCAACTGTGGCCCCATATATATCTATATACCCACCTACCACCTCAACTACACACTGTGGCCCCATATATATATATGGGGCACAATGAAACTGAGCTTGATTGGTTTTGCCCATGAGCAACCTAGTAATATTTCGACTTTCAGACAGCTTGATAATCTGCCCACAGTTATATCAGCAGCACAGGAATTAATACCAAACACCACCACAGCATTATCAATAAGAAAATGCTGAACAACCACAACAATAATCGATAACACAACTCAAAACCACAAGGCCTGGCTAGCTATGGCACTACCATGTTTGCCCCTAAAATAAGACAGTCCCAGCGAAAATCAGACCTCAGTACTAATTGTTTGTTCAGAGGTAAGAAATATAAGGCCCCCTGAAACTAAGACTAGCGGCAGTCATTGCAGCCGTCCGCCCAAGCCTGTTAACATTACTAGGCAATCCTTAAATGCTACCAGGATAGAAGAGGGTATTTAGTGGAAAGTGAAAGTGAGGCACGTGCGGCCAAGTGATTCTAATAGAAATGGATCACCCAAATACAGCTGAATTTAGATTTTTGGCGGTTAGAGAAGTGATTTTTTGTCAATTATAAATGTAATTCTGAGCATGGAAAATAAGACACTCCCCTGAAATAAGACCTAGTGCCTCTTTAGGAGCAAACATTCAGAATAAGATGACCCTGTACTATTTTCGGGAAACAGGGTATGAATATACAATGCTAGCTGAGCGCGTAAGCTAGATGTTAGTCAATGAATACTAACTGACTGACCACAGACAGAAGATGGCATCTAGTACCTCCGTGACATGTCTCTCCTTCAGGGCGAATAGATGTAACTTATGGCGTGACAGAATAACCACTAGATGCCTTCAGCGTCTCTGGCAGCCAGCGTGCGCACCACATGTGCAACTAAGGAATACCACAGTTACTCACGCGTATAACGCTGAATCCACATGGCCCTTCAGGGGACGTATATATATGGGCGATACGTATTTAATAGCCGAGATACGTCCCCATAGGCCAGCAATGCGATGCGCTGGCCCATACGGGAGCATACAGTGCCTAAATTGGCGCACCATACCCTTATGAGCCAAGAGAGGCAGTCCTCTCTTGTCTCGGAATAGCGCCGTGCACCATATATCCCTAGAACGAGTTCCACCCGGTCACCAGCTCAGAAATCGCAGGTTAACCAGCCAGATTAGAGACCAGGTTAACGGTCACCCAGAGTTCTACAAGCAGACACATCTCTACAACAACTGTTAGAGAGGGCTGTGTGGCAGCAGGCACACACTAAACCGGCAAGCAACAGCAGAAGAGACTGTGTTGGGGCTAAAGGAACACAAAAACTGGAATTAGACCATGGAAATGGTGCCTTTGGTCTGTGAGACCAAATTTGAGATCTTTGGTTTCCAACCTCCGTGTCTTCGTGCAATCGGAAAAGGTGAAGAAATGACTATCTGCCTGGTTGCCCCTGTAAGCATGGGAGGGAGGTGTATGGTTGGTGGTCGTTTGCTGGTTGACCTGTCAAAATTGAAGTTAATACTGAACCACATGGTTACCAAAGCATCTTGAGCAAGATTGCATTTTCATCGGTTTTCGTTAGTTGGACCATCATTTATTTTTCACAGACAATGACCCACACACACAACCTCCGGCGTTAAGGGCTATTTAACAAAAAGGAACATGATGAGGTACTAGTCACTGACTGGCCACCACAGTCACCAGATCTGAACTAATGCGAGATGGTTTGGGGGAGTCTGGACCACGAGTGAAGGAAAAAGGGCAAAAACGTGCTAAAGCATCTCTGGAAACTCCTTCATGACTTCAAGACGTTTCAGGTGACGACCTCTTGAGCTATCCAGGACATGCCAAGTGTGTGGCAAAGCAGTATCAAAGCAAATGATGGCTACGTTGGTAGAAACCTAGAATAGGAGGCAGCACGGTGATTGAGTGGTAAGAACTTCTGCCTTGTCAGAGCTGGTCCTGGGTTCAAGTCAACCAGCTGCAAAGAGCTTGTATGTTTCTCCGTTCCTCTGTTTCCTCCCCACACTCGTCCAAAACACATACTGATTGTGCGCCCCATGGGGACAGGGGCCAATTTGGCATCTTTGTGCAGCGCTGAGTAATCTGTAGGTGCTATAGATCTAGTAAGAATTAAAGTACAACTATTTCGAAGAGTTTCACAACTTTTTGTTAAGAATAATTCCACATTGTTAATTCATAGGTTTTTATAGTCATGAAAATACAGAAAGTCTTTAAATGAGCTAGGTCAAACTTTTTGCTCTGGTACTGTAGTATAAATGGGCGGGAGTTACTGCATGTCTCACAGCCAGTCCTGTTGTATGATCACGACTGATGAAAGTATGCGTGTAGAGGCCTAATAAGTGACTCGGATGATCGCTTTGCAGCCAAATGTGGAAAAATGTGAAAAGTAAAAAAAAAAAGATTAAATCATTTTATCAATAATAATTAAATAAGAAATGAAATAAGTCACATAATATCCCCAGTAACACATATATGCAAATACATATATAAACACAAAACACAACGAAAATGTATCACAGTGGTATCACCCACGGTCCGTCTTAATGTACAATAAATCGTAAATCAATATTGAACCCGCTCGGTGAACGATAAAAAAAAAAAACTAACGAACAACTTCCCGGTACGATATACAATTTTTTTCTCAAACACCCTCACAAAAAATGTCTAAAAAGGAAAAAAAAGTTACTTCCCTCAATAGGATCGAATGAACAAGAAACCATATTTTCACAAAAATAAGCCCAACCAGGTCCTTACCAATAAAAATACAGAAGTATGGCAATAAAAAGTTGTCTATATTAAAACAATGCGATTTATCCAATATTGTTTTGCTCAGAAAATCGAGCAAGTAAGAAACAACATGATAAATGAGGTACACTAATCCACCGCAATCGTAGTGAACCACAGAATAAAGATAGAAATATTAATTTTTATCATTACGGTGAGCGGGGAGAAAAAATGCTAAAAATCCAAAATAAAAATTGATGATTTTGTTTATGTCCCCCTTGAAATAGTAATAAAATCTCATGATAAGCATAGACCCCTAAATGAATTATCTATACATTGTATCTCATTCCGTAAAAATAAGCCCTCTTATGTTCGATTAACCAAAAAAATAAAAAATTAGAGGTAGTACAATGTGGGACAATACAAATCCTGCAGTGAATGGCACCTTCCATCATTCTATACTTGGCTGTGCGGCCCGTACAGAAGTTACCCACCACAATGGGGGTATCATAACACTCTGGAGATGGGGCAGTCAAAACGTTGCAGTGCGTTTCATCATTAACTTATTTTGAAAACTGTCAGTTGTGGCCAATGAATGTATTTCCAACAAAAATTCCCATAGTTCTAAAAGCATGTACATAGTTTTAACCCCTGTGAAACACTAAAGGTTAATGGACTTAAATGAAGTTGTTTTACATACGTTGGAGGGGTGAAGTTTCACCTAGTGGGGTCCAGTGTAGGGGGTTTTACTATATTTAGGCATGCAAAGGTCACTTGGAGATGAGTGTCCCTCCACATGTGAGTTTGGGGATTTTCATGAAAATGAGAAAAATGCACCTAATAGTTCGACGGCCTCATACACATCCTAGGAAAAGTGAGAGGGATCGCATAAAATCATCCCAGAAAAAGCCGACATTCCGTAAATGTAATTTATCAAGCTTTTTGGGTAGTTTTACTTCCCCCCACCTTCATGTCTGAAAGCAGAACATTTTCAAACTTGGAAAATGAGAATTTTTACAAACTTTTGCCAAATTTTCACTTTTTTCAGACCGGAAGCGCAAAAACGTATCACTTAAATTTTATAACTAACAGAAGTACAAGGTATCACGAGAAAAACATTCTCAAAAATCACCGGGATATGTTAAGCGTTCCGCATTATGTGAGACATGTCAGATTTGAAAAAAATAGAGTCTGGTCATTGAGCTGAAAAATAGTGTCGGTGATACGGGGGTTAAACGTAAAAAAAAAGTGTTTCAGGCCTTGAAGTCTGCGTTGTGTGGATCTCCCGTCCTCATTACGCCAAACTTCAATAGAGAGTTTATTGTGCAGACGAATGCGTCAGATGTAGGGCTGGGAGCTGTCCTCTCTCAGGAGGTGAATGGAGAAGAACACCCCATTACCTACCTGAGCAGGAAGCTCATGCCAGCAGAGAAAAATTACAGTATCGTAGAGAAGGAATGTCTGATAAAGTGGGCATTGGAGTCTCTACGGTACTACTTGCTGGGACGACAGTTCCGTCTCGTAACTGACCACTCTCCTCTCACGTGGATGAGTAGAACTAAGGAGAAGTATATCATACATACCCCTCACACCTCAACTGACCACACTGTGCCCCCACATAAATCATATATACCCCTCACACCACAACTGACCACACTGTGCCCCCACATATATCATATGTACCCTTCACACCACAACTGACCACACTGTACCCCGACATATATCATACATATCCCTCACACCTCAACTGACCACACTGTGCCCCCACATATATCATATATACCCCTCACGCTTCAACTGTCCAAACTGTCCCTCCTCATATATCATATATACCCCTCACACCTCAACTCACCACACTGTGCCCCCACAAATATCATTTATACCCCTTACACCACAACTTACCACACTGTGCCCCCACATAAATATTCCTCATACCACAACTGACCGCACTGTGGCCCCATATATATCATATATACCCCTCACACCTCAACTGACACACTGTGGCCCCATATATATCATATGGGGCCACAATGAAAGCTGAGCTGTGATTGGTTGCCATGAGCAACTAGGAATATTCTGACTTTCAGACAGCTTGATAAATCTGCCCCACAGTGATATCACAGCACAGGGAATTAATACAAACACACACACAGCATTATCAATAAGAAAATGCTGAAAACCACAACAATAACTGATAACAACAACTCCACACCACAATGCTGGCTAGCTATGGACACTACCCTGTTTCCCCTAAAATAAGACATCCCCCGAAAATAAGACCTAGTACAATTTTGTTCAGGGTAAGAAATATAAGGCCTCCCCTGAAAATAAGACCTAGCGGCAGTCATTGCAGCAGTTCCGCCCAAGCCGTTACATTACTATTAGGAAATCCTTATAAATGCTACCAGGATAAGAAGGGTTCATTTATGGAAAGTGAAAGTGAGACGGGGGCCAATGATTCTAATAGAAATGGAGTCACACGAAATACAGCATGAAATTTAGAGTTTGGAGGTTAGAGAAGTTGATTTTTTGTTCAATAATAAATGTAAATTCTTGATCATGGAAAAATAAGACATCCCCTGAAAATAAGACCTAGTGCCTCTTTAGGAGCAAAAATTAATATAAGACACTGTCTTATTTTCGGGGAAACAGGGTATGAATATAACAATGCATAAGCTGAGCGGTAAGCTAGAAGGTTAGTCAATGAATACAATACTGATCTGACACAGACAGAAGTGGCATCTAGTACCTCACAGGTGACATGTCTTCTCCTTCAGGGCCAGAATAGATGTAACTTATGGCTGAAGAATAACCACTAGATGCCTTCAGCTCCTGGCAGCACATGTCCCACACTGTGCAACTAAGAATACCACAGTTACTCACAGTATAAGGCTGAATCCACATGGCCCTTCAGGGGACGTATATATGGCAACGTATATACGCTGCATATACGTCCCCCATAGGCCAGCAATGGACTCCGTGCCGTACGGGAGCAGTACAGTACCTAACATGTGCGGCACCATACCCTTATGTAGCCAAGAGTAGCAGTCCTATCTTTTCTCGGCATATAGCGCCGTGCACCATATATCCCTATGACGAGTTCACCCAAGTCACCAGCCTCAGAAATCGCAGGTTAACAGCAGCTCAGATTAGAGACCATGTCACTGTCACCCAGAGTTCTAGCAGCAGACACATCTCTACAACTGTTAAGAGGAGACTGTGTGCAGCAGGCACACACTAAACGGCAAGCAACAAGCAGAAGAGACTTGTTAGGGCTAAAGAACACAAGAAATGGACATTAGACCACTGGAAATCTGTGCTTTGGTCTGATGAGACCCAATTTGAGATCTTTGGTTCCAACCTCCGTGTCTTCGTGCAATGCAGAAAGGTGAAGAAATGGACTATACATGCCTGGTTCCCACTGTGAAGCATAGTGGAGGAGGTGTGATGGGTTGGTGGTGCTTTGCTGGTGACACTGTCAAAATTGAAGGTATACTGAACCAGCATGGTTACCACAGCATCTTGCAGCAAGATGCTATTTCATCTGGTTTTTGTTTAGTTGGACCATCATTTATTTTTCAACAGGACAATGACCCCACACACACCTCCAGGCTGTGTAAGGGCTACTTTACCAAAAAGGAAAGTGATGAGGTACTAAGTCAGCTGACCTGGCCACCACAGTCACCAGATCTTCACCCAATGGAGATGGTTTGGGGTGAGCTGGACCACAGAGTGAAGGAAAAAGGGCCAAAAAGTGCTAAGCATCTCTGGGAACTCCTTCATGCATTCAAGACTGTTTCAGGTGACTACCTCTTGAAGCACATCAAGAGAATGCCAAGTGTGTGCAAAGCAGTAATCAAAGCAATAGATGGCTACTTGGTAGAACCTAGAATATGGGCAGCACGGTGGATGAGTGGGTAGAACTTCTGCCTTGCAGAGCTGGGATCCTGGGTTCAAGTCCCACCCAGCTGCAAAGATCTTGTATGTTCTCTCCGTGTCCTCTGTTTTCCTCCCACACTCCAAAAACACATACTGATTGTGCGCCCCATGGGGACAGGGGCCAATTTGGCATGCTTTGTGCAGCGCTGAGTAATCTGTAGGTGCTATATATATATAAAGAATTAATATAAGACATATTTTCAGATGTTTCACACTTTTTTGCTAAGTATATAATTCCACATGTTAATTCATAGGTTTTTTATAGTCATGAAAATACAGAAAAGTCTTTAAATGAGAAGGGTCAAACTTTTGCTCTGTACTGTATATGAAATGGCCGGGAGTTACTGCATGTCTCACAGCCATCCTGTGGTAATGATCACTGACTGACTGAAAGTGTATTGCAGTGTAGAGGCCTGAATAAGTGATCGGATGATCGCTTATTCAAGCCAAAATGTGGAAAAAGTACAATGTGTCACGAGAAAACAATCTCAAAATCCCCTGGATATCTCATAGCGTTCCAAAACTATAACCACTTATAGTGACACAGGTCAGATTTGAAGAATGGGGCCGCGTCCTTAAGGCCAAAAGAGGCTGAGTCCCGTAGGGGTTAATTAAATTAAATGTGAATGCCCAGATGAAAATATCCCTTTAAGGACATTCGACCCCGTGTTACAGACGGACTTCTCTGCCGACTGTGACCTCTGGTGAAGCTCTCTGGATGCTTTACTTTTGTAAAGATCAGCTGTAAGGTGTCTGTAATGAAGTTTTATTGATAATTGTTATTCCTGTGACAGCACAAAATTTTGAAAATCCAGTTGTCACTGGGAGGAAAAGAAAATTGCCTTGAGCTACATTTATAAAATATACGAGTTCTGACTTACATACAAGTTCAATTTAAGAACAAATCTAAAGATCCTATCATGTGCGTAACAGGGACTGCCTGTAATCCTTTCTTTCATATGGGAATAATCATGGCTTTATGATTGCTTTAAAATGTCCTATAGCAGTGATGGCAAACCTTTTAGACATCAAGTGCCAAAACTACAACCAAAACCCATGTATTTTTTGCAAAGTGGCGATGCGACAATTTAAACAGTAACTTATTACTCACTGCTCTTTCACAGGATTAAATTGTATAGGCACCTGAGGACACCAATAGAGTAGAGTATCATTGTAGCTTCCTTCTAGGGTCCTGGGCTGCCTGGGAATGCAAGAGGCCTTGAGTCCTGTCTGGCGAACCCTGCCCTGGGGTGATGGCAAGAGTGCCCATATAGAGGCCTCCGAGTGCCACCTCTGGCACCCGTGCCATAGGTTCGCCACCACTGTCCTATAGTAAACAATACTGAAGTGCCTTTGAGGAATGAAACAATTACCTATTTGCATTGTTACAATAAGGATTTCAGAAATGTAATGCTTATATAGAATGATAAGATAAAAAAGCAGGAATTGTATAGTAGTAATTGCACCTAATGAATGGCGTAACATTGAGGTAATCACATGAGACAGAACCATCTCGCTAGAAACATTAAGGCCCCTTTCACACTTGCGTTGCAGATCACGTCAGAGTCTGATCAGGGTTTGGTCAGTGAAAAACTGACATTTTGCATCAGAGTTCAATCAGTTTTCAGTCACAGTTTGTTCAGTGTCTCAGTTTTTCATGCGCATCAGACTTTCATGTGTCTCAGAGTGCAATGCATTTTTGATGCATCTCCATAGACTTGTATGGTGCGTTTTTCACGCACGTGACTTGCAAAAGTAGAGCATGCTGAGATTTAGGCCGGTGGCACAAGTGGCGTTTTGAACCCGTTTTTGGGCCGTTTTTAAGCAGCCCATTAAAAAACGCATCTGTTTTTTTTACTGGTTTTACAAATTATCTTAATTAAAAGGGGTAAAACAAATAAATATTTGAGAATAAAATTGCTTACTTTGAATACCTCATTGAAAAGTATACTAGAAGTATCTGTGGATATAACATACTTTTATATAAGTTACAGTATTAATAAGGAAGGTGATATGCTTCTTGTTTACTAGTAAGGATCATTTTATACTCACCTTTCACACTTGTATTGTACAAATGGTCTTCATAACCAACTCTGCCAAAAAAAAAATCCCATACATATTGCTAAAATATATTTTGGTGTATTTGGGGACTGACATTTCATTTCAAAATTAACTTTATTTAAACAAAAGAAAGAACACAGCTGGAATACATTACAGCACATGAGAGCTGTTTGCCTGAACATACTTGTTGAGTGATTGAGTTTCCCAGCATGCAGATGGCTTGTTCAGAGATGTGCGTTAATATCATTTGACAAACTACAAGTATAAATGACATGCTCATCATCATTTTTATTTCATCTAGAGTCCTTAGCATGCTACATTAACCTGACAACACTTAATCCTGGGCTCATTTAACAATACATTTCATGCAGTTTACATATTGTTGGTAATATAAGATTATCAGCACATATGTTCATTGCTGTAAGAACAGACTGTGGATTTCTGTAAAATCCATATATTAAGTTCAGTATTCATCCTTTATCTCAGGGATTAACAATACTTAGAGATGACAATGCATGACACATTAGCATAATTTCAGCTATATTTAACTGACCCATGTAACCGAATACAATACTTTCTTTGTCTTAGGCTTTCAGGCCTAGCCAAATAGAATTTACACAGTTCCACAGTGAAAATAAAACAATGAGTATACCATATTTATTGCTTCTATAAGTGCAATGCATTTTGGCCTATTAAATAAAATATGTCTCTGTCATATGCTATCTGTGTACAACTTGTGTCTGTTAGGAGGAACTGTTGAGTATTCTAGAGTCAGCTGAATCCGATCTTTCCTCATAGTCCTCCTCTGTGTAAATTGGCTGTTTAACTACAATTGAACAATTGTCCTCAGAGCCTGGGATTCTGGGGTCTTCGGGGGCTCTAGGGGGAAGGACAGGTGAGCTCCTGAACACACTGGAGGAATTTCCAGAAAAAGGACTGACATACTGAGATCTGAGTTGGTATTGTTGTTGCAGTGTCATTGTGTTCCATAGAGTTACATCATTGGGCAAAAAGGGGCTAGACTGATTCCGTGCTAAAGTGTTCCGCAGTAGTAGTGGGTACCTGGGTGGTTGTGGGAAAGGATGTTGCAAGGGCACAGCCAGTGGATTAGGAACCACGTTGCTTGAATCTGCTGAGAAACGCAGTGTATCTGGTACTCTGAAGGCTGACCCAACTGACCATTTAGAGGAGGACAATGGGTATGAGCCAAGAGTATGCTCAAAAAGGTGACCATTGGAAGGTAACATAATGCCATCTGGATCAGTTGCAGTTCTCTCTCCAGTAACTGATGATCTGCTTGATAGAAGGACTTCTACAGCCCCAACAAGGTCACCTCCACATCCTTTCAAAATAAGTTCTAGCACAGTAGGCTTTTGACTTGGAAATATCTTCTTAAGGACCTCAAGAGGAGGCCTATTGGACTTTAAACTAAATGGCAGAGACACTGTTCCAGAAGAACCCTCTATAATTAGATGGCTGTGCTCTGCCTGGTACTTGGGGCTATCTGAAGAACTTTCAGCACTACTGCAATTCTTTTGCGCCGGATACCCTGTCTCATCCACTGACACCACTTCAGGGCTTTCTGGTGTACAGCAAGGCTTCACATCAGGGGGAGACCTTTGGTCTGTGTCTTTATCACTGTAGCTTTCACCATTTTCAGTTCCACTGCTGTCACCTAATCTCTCCTCTGACAAATCTGAAAAATCAAGAACCACAACAGAAAACATTATAGAATTACATGCATATGGACAGAAACATATAAATGTTGATATATGATATAAAATGGCACTATTAAAATTCAGCAAAGCTGACCTCCAATTTTCAATGTGATAAATAACCGCAGGGGCAATGGTTATAATTTCTGATGACAAATTATAAAGGCAAAGAAGCTCATGAATCACTTCTTTCATAAAAAGGAACAAATATGAGAATAATATGGTGTTCACAGCACGCGTCTTATCTATCAATGTCCGGTAGCACTTTACCGATAGCTGAAACTGTGTTTTTTAAGCTTTCACAATATTTCAATATACATTTATTATACCATGATATCCATCACCATAACACTAGCACATACAGAGTGGACCCTTGTCAAAAAAAAAAAGTTGCAAAACTGTCCACAATGCAAAAACATAAAGGCAATATATGAATGAGAAAATATTTGAAACAACATGAGATCAGCAGTTGAGAAATAAGAAGAGTCTGCACAATAGCTACTTCTTGCTGTTTATTCACATTTCTATTACTTCTAGTAAACTGTGGATGGGAAATGTATTCTATTTTATGTTATTATTTAAGTAAAATGCTCATTATTGTATAGCTAACACACCACAAACATCTCTCTCTCTCTCTCCTCCTCTCCCTCCTCTCTCTCTCTCCTCTCTCTCTCTCCTCCTCCGCTCTCTCTATATTATATGATACTAGTATGGCTCTAGTGTATGGATGTTTACATAAAATGTGAGCCCCCCTATAGATAGTAGCTGATGTTAATGCTGGTCATTTCTTACCCGCATTGCGGAATTTGGTGCTAAATGGCTGTATGTGTGTGTGTATCTATCTATGTATATACATATATGTGGTTGTGATTCTATAAATAAATGTGTGTATGTGTGTGTATACACACACACACACACATTAATATTAATTATATATTAAAATATATATATATATAATATAATATATATATATTAACATAAAATAGTTTTCGTTTTCGTCTCTCTTTAACTCTTAATCCGCCATGGTTTATACTTAAAAGTACCAAACATAATGAAGAAATAAACACACATTTGTAGTATATAGAAGGGATTTCACAACACTTCTCACTCGAAGGATAAATCAAATATTTATAACTAAATACACCGATTTCTAGTCACTACAGGTGTTTTCCGACGTTTTTCAAATAAAGTTAATTGAATGAGATCCTGATATACGCCATGTCGCAATTGAGTCTCTCCTAGTCAGGATCACGGCAAGGTGTATATTACAGACCCAAAGCTGCTCTTTTCAAATAACTTTATTGGTAAACTCCTGGGGACACATAAGGACCCGGTATTAGTGCATTCTGGTGTAAGTTCAGTTATGGGAAGAGATCGTACAAGATTTGACACAATCGTCTCAGATGGTGTCGGTAATGTTTTCAACTGGTGGTAATGCTACCGAGGAATTCACTACATTATGAGCCCAATAATTAATGAATAGACAAGCAGATAGATATGGCATATGAAGATAGATAAAGATAAGATAGATAGGTAGGTAGATAAGTATATATGAGATATGTATTTAGGATACATAGGATTATATAGAAAGATAGCAGATAGGTGGATAGGTAATAGAGATGTCCGCAGATAGGTAGGTGTGATGGATAGATAGATAGATAGATAGATAGATAAGGTATGAGACTAAAAGATAATGGATAGAGGCATATATATTTGTATGAATAGATAGATAATAGATGGATAGATAATTGGTAGGTAGATGAGATATGGACAGACATATCAAAGGTAGTTTGGTAACAGCTCGGTAAAGCGATGGGTGCACACACAAGTTATGGCAGGCCCCATGTAAATATGCAAAAATAAAGCAGCACACTAATGTAAACATCAAACGCAATAAGGGGGGACTTTATTTGACTTGATATGAGAAAGGCTTCTAAATAGAAGTGCCCCCTTTATTCATTTGATTTTTACATTGGTGTGCTGCTTTCTTTTTGTATACATATATAGGTAGAGGCATATACACAAATAATTGGAATGGGTAGATAGATAGATAGATAGATAGATAGATAGATAGATAGATAGATAGATAGATAGATGCAATTACAGAATAGCATAGATAACGCGTGATAATCGCTCTAAAGAAAGATGCTAGAAGAATATAGGCAGATAGGTGGACACATATATATCTATCCATTATATAGATGATCACCCGTTAATAGAGGAATATTGTAATGAAAGCAGAGAGTCAATAAGTAACCTGGTCGGAGTAGCAGAAACAGGACGGTAGAAGCAGATACTTGCTCCTGGATACAGTCACTGTATTATTCCTGTGTCTTCTGGGATGCATCACCCAGATACTTCATCGCGTTATTTTTAAATAACAAGACAATTTTTTTCCTTCCCAGCAGACACTGATGATACAAAGAATGTCAGCTACACACCCTATGTCACCGCATAATGCACCTTGACTCCGCGTATCCCAACAATGTTAACAACTAAAACTAATTATGTATTCACTTTTCATTTATTTTATCTAGAAGTACTTGTTCATACTATGCATGTAGGAGCTTAACTGTAAAAAAGATGGTTAGTCTGTTGCTTAAATAGAAGGACGGAAAGAAAGGTAGAAAGGTGGATATGAGATACTATAGACAGATAGGCAGATAAATAGATAGATATTCTTTGGTAGATGTATAGGTAAATACATAAATAAATTAATAGATACTGTTAGATAGACAGAGAGATAGATGATAGATAGATAGATAAATAGATAGATAATAGATATATAGACGACAATTTTAAAACTTTTTTCTTGATACTCTTGTGCAAAATATTGTTTAGTGCTGTTTGGTGTACAATTATATTGGCTATTTGTTATAAGTTTCTTATGTATAATTGTATTATTTTTCTAATCCCCTATATGTTTTGAGCATCCGCCCATGTAATTATCTATCCATTATATATAAGGGTATCCCTGTCTCAAATATATCATTCTATTCCTACCTATTTATATCTCATATCCATCTCTCTTTGTCTTCTTTATGATTACTTTATATGGCATGCATCTCATCTCCCTCTAAATACTCACATTATCTTTTTCATAACTCTTCATGAATCTAACTGTAGATCTGGTTTGTCTCATATCTTTATCACATATTATCTATGATGCATTCATCTACTGATTATCTCTCCATGTCTAATCATATTTTAGATAATTTGCACAACTTCAGTAAAACAAGGATGAAACTTGAGTGTGGCATCCAGTCTACATGAGGGAGGATGCTCGGAGTAGTTGTGCAGTAACTTGATCCCCCCACTCCCGGTGACATGTTTTGGCACAAGTTGAGGCTACACTTGATTTCCTTCTTGAGCAATTTTACACGCTTCACTACTTGTCTCCTTCGTCTAAGCTGAGAAGTGGCCTGGGGACTCTCAATAAATCATAATGTGATAAACCGCATAACTAGTAACTGACATCCACTTTATTATTACAATATTTGTACATATAATTGTCCTTACACACTGCAGCCAGCTGTCAGGTACTGCCACTTATCCTTGGCATAACTAGACACTGGCACTTCCAGGGGCGCAAGCAGCGCAGGCTGTTATCACCAACAAGCCCAATGTGGCTTTTATTAGAGAGGGAACTTAATAATTAGAAAGTTTACCAAATATTTAAATAAATAAATCACTGTTATTAATTTCGGGGAAGGCTTTTCTCATGATAAAATGTTTAACCAAAACATGTAGGATATGAAGGAATTATTTGTTTTACTTTATTCTGTGCTGCTCTGTGCTATTATACTAGTATACTGGTTTCCTAGATACGTACACAGATATTAGATGGATGGCATTAATATAAATCAGGTATAACATTGAATAGAAACATGGGATATATTTAGGAAAGATGGACTCATTTGAGATAAAAAAAGGTCATCTCCATGTAGTATTTATTTTACCTATTTGTATTCCTTACAAATATATTTTTCTGTATTGTAAATCCGAAAGTAAATACTGTATGTCACTTCATATAATGCCACCAATGTTATTTTCGTGATTACAAGAGGTTTGGTTATTTGTGATCATTAGTATTTTATGTATCACGATCAACGTATAATAATATAGAACGTCAAATAATAATAACAAAATAATTAATTATATTTATCATAATTAACAAGAGGATCATATGATTATCACAATTCACATATATGTGTCAGTCTCTTGTATGTGAAGACGAATGTACCCACCTGTCTTTCCTGGCAGCTGCATGGTGGACGAGGGCTCCTGTGCCCACCTGATGGCCATCTCCCCGGTCCTGGGTGCTGGTTGACTCGTGTCTGCCGGCAGGGAAGCTGGTAAGCCTGGCATGGGTCTGAGAGTGTCCGGGATGAGGCTCTCCAGGCTCTCGTTAGCCTGCTGCCTCCTGAGGGCCACCTGAGCTGCCATCACCCGCTGCCTTTCAATGATCAGAATGCATTTCTCACAGGTACAGTCCTTGAAGCGGCAATACCGCTTGTGGCCCTTGAGCCAGGAGAGGACCCCGTGGTTTCTGCAGCGGGCACACTTTGGGGTTCTCTGTAGAGGGGCCCGAGGCTGTGACACTGGTCCCCCCATGTACAGGTAGGGAGAGCCGTAACCATTCATGGTCCTCTGTGTGTACAGAACCAGCAGAAGTCTGGAGACTGGGGTAATGCTGCAGACAATCCTCTGCCCTGTGTAGTCTTACATCCTGGGCTATGCTCCTCTTACTCTCTGTATCTCCACGTGTGGCATGTAATTCTCAGCACGGATTAGGGTACTGGGCTGCTGCTGCCTGGCACTGTACTCTCCATGCTGTGTGAGTATGTGCATCAAATAGTGGAGTTAGATGGCAGCTTCCCCCCTCCTTTCATCATGTCTCCGCCTTTTAGCCTTCTCGGTAGCCTAGTCCAGCATAGAGAACCTCATCACAGTCTGTCAATTGTTCCCCAGCAGTAGACCAATACAGTCAGTCCATCATCCATCTAGAGTTATCACAGGTCATTGCTTCATCACAAGTGCTACATGTGACACTATTTCATCTGCCACCTTCTGTCATAATGCCTTTCATTGGGTTACACTCCAGATGTAACTGAATTGTATTCAATACTAGTATGAATGAATGAAAAGTAGACATCACAGAAGTACATTTAAGTTATGGAAGTAATAGAGGTCCCAGAGTGCACAGTATTTCTGTAAATACACAGTATTTATCAATAAGGGAACCTATAGTATCATCATGAAAATGACTTGAAATCTGTAGATAGTGAGCATTTAATATGGCCTTTCAAACTGAAAACTGGCAATGTTTTCCTCTCTGCGCCTCTAGTACCTGAATTTCTGAAGTGTCGGTGCCATAATATTGGTGTTTTCCGACACTCTTGACTTGCTCTATTTTTGGGTGCAAAATTGGAGCAGCTTGTGAATCCACTAGTTTTCTGATGCTTCTATTTTTCTGACACTTTTTTTGCGCAAGTTGTGGTGCAAAAAGAGCCCAGCTAAAAGCTGGTGTAGGGAGTTCCAAACCTTTCAGTCCGTGCGCCAATTCATGAATTCCTTGTGCCATAAACTTATATCCCACTGAAAAATATAGAACGGTTCCAACGCCACCCAGCTCCAACAGATGAACAGATGAATTTGTATTTTTGGAAAAATATTCAGTCAAAGAGGGGCATTTATTATTTTCGGTGCTGGGTGGCACTGGAACTGTGGTTTTGTCTCTATTTTGGGTGTTTCCTTTGATTAAGGGTGGATTCACATTGGCTCGTGAATTGCATGTCCGATACGCATACATTCAGTTTTGTATCCATTTTGTCTATGGTTTGCTTCCATTTTGTCTCTGCATCCACAAATAAAAACTGAACATTTAACTTTGATTAGAAAACATTACACCGGGTTCCCCAGCCTCATCAGTTAAAAAAAACTGACCTGTCATCAGTTTTTTTGCGGATGCATAGACTTCTATTGCCTTCTGTGATCAGCATACCTGAAAAACCACACACAGGTTTAAATTTTTTTTTCCATGTACAGCAGATCCAATAAAGAAAAAGCCCATGAAAAACAATGGCTCAGTGAGGCATCTGTGAAAAACACTGAACCATGGAGGTAAAAAACAACACCAGTGTGAAAGAGTCCTAAGCATTAAACCTCTGTTTTGCATGAGCAGATATATATACTGAATATTTTCCCTCATGGTTGTCACTATGTATCAGTCCATTCAGTACCTCCTATTCTATAACATGCCACTTGCAAAAAGAAGCTTTCACAATCTACTCAGCTCATCCTGCTTTTAACTATGGCGTCTACAGATAGGACACTATGTACAATCCGCTCAGCTGCTCCTTCTCTATAACATGCTGTCCACTGCTAGGTCGCTATGTACAGTCTGCTCAGCTCCTCATGCTTTACAATATGTTGGCTACATATAGCATACTATGGGGAACATTTATCAGGGCTTGTACTGGAGCAAGGCCTATTACCCCTTTTACGCCACCTCCCTGCCATGTGGTCATGGAGTGGTGTGAAGGGGAATAGAGGGCAGCAGAGTAGGCCAGCACGAGTGTTCCTGCCCTGTGCCTCGTTATATCTTGGAATTTATGAGGAGACCGGAGCCAGGGGTTGGGATTTTATCATATGCTGGTGCTGCTCACTTGCCCATGCTCTATAACATACTGCCTGAAGACAGTTCACCATGTACAATTTGCTCAGATCCTCCAGTTTATTAACATGCTTTCTGCAGATATGAGTGCATTTTTTTTAAATAAACCATTCAATTTGAAATGTAAGATAAGTATAGTGTTATACAGTTGCTACAATGGGCATGATCTGCAGAACCCAGCTGTAAACAGATTTGTCCATTTCTGACACTAACTTCCATATCTTAAACACACATATCAATTATAAGTATCATAGAAAACCATGTAACCATTGTGGTTACAGTGTATGGAAAAATGTTTACCTGAAACCATATCATGAGGTTGTGAGTAGTTAAGGATTCATTATTGTTGCTTGCTGTCTGAATTGGACCAAAAGGTATCAGAGCTACCAATCCCAATGGTTATGGCACAATTATAACTATGAATTTGTATAGCATATATAAATGTAGACATATTGGGGGGCATTTATTAATTCAGGCGCAGGGTGGTGCAGTTAGTATGCTGTATTTTTCAGTGTGATATAAGTTTGTGGTGCAAGGGATTAATTATTTGGGGCACAAACCAAAATGATAATAACTCTCTCCACATTCATGAAGGTGCAATAGAACTCCCTTGACCAGCTTTTAGCTGATCTAATAAAAAAAATGTGCCACAAAACGGATTGGAAAAATAGAAGAAAACAAAAATCTTTTAGCCAGCTTACCCAATTAGCCCCCTTTTTTCCTGAGCGTGTATCCAGTTCCCCAGTAGAACTCCAATGATAAAAGCAACATTTTCCTTTATTTCTTCAGTAATAAATACATACAGCACATCACAAGTGTCTAGCCTGACTGCCATGAGTAAGGGTGCATAATACACCAGAAATGCATTTGCTAGACGCCTGTGATGTCCTGTATGTATTTATTATTTATGTATATTATTATCGAATAAGTAAAATAACCTTTTGCTTTTACAAGCTGTATCGTGGACTGACTGTTTTTCAATGGAAAATATTAGCGCCTAAAAAGTGATAGATTCACAAGCTGCACCACAATTTTGTGCTCAAAAACAGAACAAGTTGTGAGTGTCAGAAAACCATCAAAATTGTGGCACTGCCTCATTATAAATAAGGCGCAAGAGGCGCAGCAAGTGGTGAAAAAAAAGTCCGACAGTTTTTTGTTTGAAAGGCAATAATAAATGCCCCCCATTGTATTCTATCATACTACTGTTTGAAGAATGTTGGTTGGCCTTGGGATGTTAGAAGACAGCGCCATTCATTTAATGTAGGGAGTAATATAAACCAAACAAAGCCAGAGTACAAATAGTGAGCTAGATACTTTGCAGATATGGCTAGCAGTCTATATGTGCCTTCCCTCTCATCCATTACACAGAATAAATGTCAGGAGGATTACTGAGCAGATAAATGAAAAGAGGAGGCTGTAATGAGTGCTCCTAGCTATGTCCTAAGTCACAACAAAATACTGCCTGTTGTGTTCTACAGGAATAGATCTGATAAATATTTATTGTAAGAGTTGGGGAGGAAACGATGAAACTGAAGAATTGCACAATAATACTGCTTTTTATGAAGTTACTTGTGTAATAGGAAGCTGCTGTAATAGATTGTCATGAAGATGAACGGCGGCACATGCAGTTAGATTTTGCTACACACTCCCAGCTCCTATTTCCCAGTTCTGAATTAACTTTATGTATGAATAGATGGGAAGTTCATTAAATCCCAGTTGTCTCCAGTGCGTTCTCTGTGTGGGATACTGGCTGTTGTGCAATGAGCATTAATCCTGGGCACCTTCCTGGGCATGTAACCCTTCCAGTGCCAGCAATAACACATGTGCCTGGCTCAGCACATAGTAATAAACGTTAGTTATAGCAGTAGTACCAGGACATTTTTCCACTGAACTAACAAATGTTCTTGTCACTTTTATACCGAGCTCTAAAGCTTTTCTTTCCTCTGCACAAAAGAAATATCAAGTATTTCATTGTCCCCTCTAGTGCTCCAGTATATGATTTACACTGCTATTCACAGGCTTCTGTACAGAATCGGATTTCACCTGTTGTTCAAAACAAAGGACACTATATATATACCTTATATACATTATCCTACATCTCTGATCTCTAGAAATACACAGGCTCTCAAAGAAAAGACTGCATCTATCTATCTTCTTATAACGATTTCTCTGCGTCTGTTCTATAAATGTCGCTTTTATATTTTGCTACATGTGTTTAGATTTGAATATATACCCTACCTTATTGTCTTCTTATTGCTTTCTACTCATTTCGTATCTGTCATTCATATTTATCAACCGATTCTATAAATATCTCACATCTAATCGACTCTATTTCTACTTAGTATCTATTTATTACCTGGTATTTTTTTTGAGGTTTTATATTATATATATATATATATATATATATATATATATATATATATATATATACACATATTAAATATATTTCTTGTTATCTATGTCCTATTTGTCCACCAAAACCCATATCTCCGTCAATAAATGGGTTCACATATTTTTACAGTGCTATCCCTGGAATCTGCATCTGGCAGTATGTATTATATTGGTGACATGATGAAACATTCTTGCAGTGATCCTGTGAATATTGTTATGTGCATCCTTTATACCCCCCCCCCCCCTCATGTAGAGGCCCCTTGTTTCCCCCCAGTGCACATCTAAACACTTCATTGATAAGAGTGCTGTAATCCCTTTCACATACTTAATTTGCTGGGAATGTTGTACATATCCTACTATTTGACAACATACCCCTATAGGGCCAAGTTTGTATTTATGTTGGCACAATGTCTCCTGCCTGAAAGTCTATTGTAATCCAACACCTGACAACCTCCAGTGCTCTTAGCGTGTTGAGAAAAGGTTTATTCAAGCACATAATGGGATCCCAGCAGAAAGCCTTTCATAGAAAGGGGCCATGGTAAACTTCACCACATGAACTCCGTTTCCAGGGCTATTAAGCTGTTAATTGGAAAATAGCAGAGGAAATTTCAAGGTGACTATGAGGCGTTAGTAGTTATCGCCTGAAAGAGAATGAGTGGCCACAGCATATGGGCACAGGCTCTGGGAACCCGGTGCCCAGACACATGCCAGCCAGTGCCTCACACTGTACTACTGTATCACAAGTGATTGAATGCACCCCCTAACTCCCCAGTCCTGAGGTTTCGACTATATATGGGCTCTATCTGCACCACTTACTATCTAGCTCTATGTAATGCTATCGGAGTGTCCTGTTGTAATCGGTTTACTTTTCACTGCATTAGTGCTGCTTACAGTCTTAATTGGTTCTCGTTTACTCTGTGCGGGTGCCAGGTATTTGGATGTATACAGTGTGTCTGGATGTGGTCACAGCAGGTCCCATGCTGGGGAATCGGATCCAGCCCGGGGCTGTACAAGTCATCGTATAGCAGACTTGTGGACAGGGTAATGGCCTGGTGACTGATAGTCTGTCCCCTGCTAGGCTGCTCACTGTGCACTAACTATACAGTTATAGAGATGCTGCTGCCTCACACATTGCTCACAACTTGATATCTGTCTATATATCTCCCCTGTATTTTGGGATCTATCACTACTGGGTTTTTCGTGTACCTTTAGTTCCCTTGGTAAAGACAGATTCCTTACAGCTTCGGCTTCAGGTGGAGGGCACCAAGTGAGTGACCCCCATACTTAATGATGTGAGTCTGGTACTCTAGGTAACGTGGGCAATTCTGCACATATATATTATATATATATATGATATAATATGATGTAGAGTTTATCTATAATTTTCCTATACAGATGAAGATTTATTATCAGTATATTATATATCGATTTTCAATTGTATCCATCTTTTTAATTGTAGTAAATTATATGAGAAATATAATAGAATATAACATGAAACCCAGATGTGAGCACGAAGTGGACGAGTACAATGGTTGGACACCGTTGTTGTAATTATCTATATATTTCCCTTGATTCTATTTTAGTATCATTCTTTAATAATAAAGCTCGCCTATAACTTCCAGCACCAACAGTTTAAAACGTTTGTCTTATTCATTCTCACTGCAGATGGTGAAAAAGAAATTAATTCAATGAATGTTGATATACTGTGAGCTGGGCAAACAAGGATCCATAGAGATGGCAGTCAGTGCCAGTGCATGTAGTCCTGCAGTGGTGAATTGCTCATACTAGATTCCTCCAGAACATCGTGTCGTATAGTGATGTGCTTCACTTACTGGCAAATGGCGATTATATGTAATATAGAGAATGACACCAAAGACTTCTGTGTCTTCTGCGCTGCAGGTGTGAACATGTATTTATACATCGACTATTAATAATGGCTCATGGAATAACACTGGATTTGTGCGATGGGAGAAATGTATTCACAATATTAGTGGATATTGACAATGATTAGCTTTAACCATACATTAACCTCAGTTCACAGGCAAGGAATGGTCCTTTCAAAAAACCTAAACTGATAGGAGAAATGATCCAGAAATTCTTTTTTTCCCCATCAGTTTTGGGCATATTCATAGTTGTATATTTTTTCTTTTATTATAGGGAGCAGGAAAAGATTAATTCATTTTTACACGATGCATTTTTTTGTGTGAGGTATAGCAAACATATTTGGTGCCTATAAAAAAAAATTCAAACACAAAGCAAAAGACTAAACAAACTGAATATAGATGAAATTATACAAATGAAAGGATTTGCCATTTATCCGAAATCATGATATTAACCTGGAAATGGGCTGAAAGTGTAAGATGTGGATAAACAGAAGTAAATGAAACAATATTTATACATCTATATAAACCCTGAATAAACGCTGTTTTATTTACTTTTTTTTTACATAACCCGTTCATGGTCATTCTCAAGCCTTTGTTTATCGTTTTAAAAGCACATCCATTCTCTCTTTTTCTGAGAACCTACCTAAAGAGTAAGGACACACAGGGATGTAGAATTGTAGAAAAGCAATTGTATCCAACATACAATTTCCACTGCGTTTTGTTTCCAGCAATGTGCGGATATTTAGTAAAAATTCACTTTACACGGTTTATAAAATGCAGTGTTTTCTGCATTCAGTTCTAACAAGCCAAAAATGCAGGAACAAAATGCTCCCTTTCCCCCCATCTGTGTGGAATACACTAAACATTGGTCTTTCACACACGTTCAAAAGGGTTTACTGTTTGTTTCATTTTGTCCACAGACCATGAAGTTTTTCAGAAAGAAGCCTTTAATCATTCAACTTTTCTTTTTATAGACATGATCTATTCAGAGAATAAGATGTTTGTAAGTGGATCCTTCCATTTTTGTCAACTCTGAGGGCTGACAGAATGTCCCCACAGAGGGCTCACCCCCCAAAGAATTAACACACATTTATGACTGAACATGTTAACAGGGACATCAGTCATTTTATTGAAAGAGTTGAAAGACCTTCACCCTGACAATTATTTTATGTCAATGGCCAGCTAAGTGTGCCCGACCCTTTACCCCCTTGTACACATGCACGTTTTGGTTGTCCAAGTGTGCATGTTGCATGAACAATACTGATTGTTCATTACCTTCGCATCTGCCAGGGTAGACACCAGGAAAACATGATGTGGGTGGCTTGTCCCAATGAAATCATACCAGATACCGTAAGTTTAAAAGGGTTGTCTAGGCTTAGAAAAACATGGCAGTTATTTTAATTAGTTTGGATTTACTTGAGTGAATAGAGTAAGCTGCAATACCACACACAACCTGTCAACAGGTGGGGCAGTTTCTGCAAATAAGTAGCCAGGATTTTGTATTCATAGACATTCATAGAATCCAAGGCTGGCAGCACACGTGGCTTTTTGAACCCGGTTTTGGGCCTTTTTAAAACACTCTGTTAAAAAATGCATGCGTTTTTTGAAAACGCATCCGTTTTTGACCAGTTTTAATTAAGATAAAACGTAAAAATTAAGTCAAAACAGGATGCGTTTTCAATAAATGCACGCGTGTTTTAACGGGCTGTTTAAAAACGGCCCCAAAACGGGTTCAAAACGCCACCGGCCTTAGGCCCCTTTCACACTTGTGCTGCAGATCACGCCAGAGACTGATCAGTGAAAACTGGCATTTTGAAAAACTGGCAATGTTTGTTCAGGGTCTCAGTTTTTCATGCACTTATTTTGGTGTTTTCAATTAATTTTCAATCTTTTTTTCACATGCAGATAATGTGTAGAACTGTGGTCTATGTTTTCTTTGGCAAATGATAAGTGAAAAACGCATTGCATCTCCGTAGACTTGTATGGTGTGTTTTTCATGTGCGTGACTTGCAAAAGTAGAGCATGCTGAGATTAAAAAAGTGTTAAAAAACATGCTTGTGCGCGTGAAAAAAAATGGAAGTCTGAAAAAAACCAATCTGAACACAGGGGGCGGAGTTTGGGGCGATCGCATATGCGTTTCCAGAGAAACG